>OY744533.1:93879200-93881700 GCA_963556195.1 Sepiola atlantica
TTAGTTTTTGTAAGTTTTAAGAAGTGTTTTTCGGCTAAAATTTGTTTTGTTTATTTCAAAAAATCTCGGAAGGGTCAGTCTACACACACATAAAGTTTGGTGAGTTTAACTTTTATTTTGTGGAAGTTATTCAAATTCAAGTTATTCAAATTTAAAGATAGGACCCTTATTTTGGCCCACCCTGTATATATATATATATATATATATATATATATATATATATATATATATATATATATATATGAAGTTAATCCAACAAAAGATATAAGCGGCAACTAATATCTTTTAATTAGTGAAACATCCGGATAAAGACTGAAGCTCAATATACTTTGCGTGAATTTTGAATTCCAATAAAATTTGATTCGCACCTTATTATTTTATTTTATATTATGCTATATATATATATATATATATATATATATATATATATATATATATAGTCTCGGAAGTTCTTTTAACCTTCAAAACTGGGGAAAAAAAAAAAAAAAAAAAATTTTGTTGAAAGATTTTAGTCTAGTAAGTCAATCAATCTACTGCAATCACTATTTTAGTTTACTTCCAAGAATATACTCTAATATAAATATATTTTTATATATGTTTTTATATATAAGGGATCGTCAGTTGTTTACCATGAAAACTGTTTCGGGATTTTAAAAACAAAACAGTATTTCTTTATCATGGCATCCCAGCAGTGTTGATCAGACACCACCTCCCTATTTAATAATTATTTTTTAATTTAAAAAGTTTACAAATATTTGATTTAGTTTTGCCTCCAGATTTGTTTTTCTAACGTATTAAAATATAGTTTCCTTACCTGTGTTGTTCCTTTCAAAGTGGGTATTTACTATTTTACAGAACATCTATTTTATAGAGTTAGATGATTCCATTATAATAACCCCCCTTTTTTCCCTTGGTTATATATATATATAATGTGTGTTTGTTTCTTTTCGTTAAACTGTGAGGGAACTAACAAAATATATTTTCCTCAAACAATACACTTTAAAACATATAAGACATTAAATCTAAAAAAATTATCCAAATGCTTTACGTACTTATTCTAAGGATTTAAAACTGTCTTTTTTAAAATTTTCTTTATTAATGTTATTTTTTTAATAGCCACCTAAAATATCTAGGGGGGTCAGTCAGTACCCACCTGACAAATAAAAACCAGTCAGGTAGGTTACCTAACTTCCCCTTTTTCTTACTTCATTAAACCTGCCCCCCCCTGCCCCCCCCCACACACTCTCAAAACAGCAAACTGAAATTTGCCACTCTTATCTGGAGCTCTTAGGTTTTCTGACATGAACATTGGTAGGTCAATCACTTCAATAAAGACCTTCATTCTCTTATGCTGAGTGTTCTTACATCCCATGAAGGGGAACCCCTACCTTCTTTCAGCTAAGAATCTTAAATCACTCAGTCCGAGTAAATAATAAAAAAAAGAAAATAATTCCTTCCTGTTCATTTAGTTTATTCTGCATAAAATATGAAAATCAAATTTTGAAATAAAAAAAAGCACAAAAGTTTCACAATGGCCTATTTCCGTTTTATTTGTCCAACAGCATCCCATGTGTGAGCATTTGATCATTGTAATACCCAAGAATGTTTTTGTTTGTTTTTGCTTTTAAGATGATAATTACAGGTGTGCCAGGAATATCTAAAAATTAAATACCTGTCCATGTCTATGTCAACTTTGAATGCAGGTGACTAAAATAATAAACGGCTTTTTTTTTTGCATGACATTCATAATTAATAATAATAATAATATATATATATATATATATATATATATATATATATATATATATATATATATATATATATATATATATATATATATGTGTGTGAGATGGGTGTTACTACAGTTAGAAACGTCGTTGAAATGATAAACTTTGATAATTAAGAAACCAAACAACTGGACGCGAGATTTTGTCAAATAAATGAAATATTTATTAATTCATTTAAAAAAAAAAAAATTCAAATTTTCAGTTTTATAAACCCTTATCATGGTAATACATACACTATTTTTCGTTTTTCTTCCTTTTTGTCATCGTCGAGGTCTTACGGCGAAGCCGAAGATCAGCGATTTCTTCTGGTGTTGTTGAAGAGATTATTTTTTTAAATTTTATGATGTCCGATATCTGTAGTTAAAGGCGCTGGTGCACGTGTGTACAATAATGAGATATGTGCTACTACAGTTAGAAACGTCGTTGAAATGATAAACTTTGAAAATTTAGAAACCAAAAAAACTTGACGCGAGATTTTGTCGAATAGAAAAAAGAAAAAAATATTGTTTGTATTACCATGATAAAGGTTTCTAAAACCGAAAATTTGGATAAAATTTTTTTATTTATTACACATTTAATTTATTTGACAAAATCCCGCGTCAAGTTGTCTGGTTTCTCAATTTTCAAAGTTTATATATATATATATATATATATATATATATATATATATATATATATATATATATATATATATTTGTTTGTGTGTATGTGGG
>OY744533.1:93886700-93951700 GCA_963556195.1 Sepiola atlantica
TCATACTTCATCCGAAACATTTGGAAATCCACAAACCAATGACCCCCTCCCCTAAATCAGTGGCGTTTTGGAATAAAGATCACTTTGATCTTGGACTTCATTTTGGACTAAAAGATAAAAACGAAAAAAAAAAAATCACAGTACTGTTGATTAAGCATTTTTAAATGCAATTATCTACCGTGCTAATAAATTCCTCACACTTGATATTATCCTGTATGTCTACAAATCCACCATCCGCCCATGCATGGAGTATTGTTCCCACATCTGGGCTGGTGCATCATCCACTAGTCTCTCCCTCTTAGACAAGGTCCAAAAAAGAGTCGCCAACTTAATAGGTCCCTCACTATCCACCAAGCTCCAGCCCCTATCTAATCGCCGCAATGTTGCATCCTTGTGCCTGTTTTACAAGTACTTCAATGGATTGTGCTCTGATGAACTAGCTGCTCTAGTGCCCCCTCGACGTAAATACACCAGAACAACCCGTCAATCAGCTAAATCCCATCCATTCACTGTGGAGGTCCCCAGATGCCAGAGAGCCATCTACTCCAATATCTTCTTTCCTCGTGCTGCCGGCTCCTGGAACTCCCTTCCTGCTCCCTGTTTCCCCGACTGTACCGACATGCAGACGTTTAAAACTTATGTAAACAGAGATTTCGCTGCACAGCTCCCAACTTAGGATGACACCCAAAACCGACATCCTAATTCTCAGTAGCCGTTTACGTCTACAGTGGCGGCCTGCCTTGTTTGGGGTGAAATATCTTTTTTAAAAAAGAAGATAATGACAACTTCATTAATATTGTAATTAGACAAACAAAAAAGTCTCAATATTTAAGATTTTAATTATCTAAGATGTCGATATATCTTTGAGAAATGTGTCACACTTTTAATTATAGACTTTGGTTGATTGGTTATACAGTATGTCAACCCTTGTTAGGTGGTTTTCTGCAGGTTTTGTCTACAAATGGTTTGTAGATGGATTGATTTTGTACACATATAGTTTATTTATACTGGTCAGTGCTAGTTAGGTGACCATTTAGCAATACCAGGCGCTGTATGTGTACACTTAGCTATGGACAAATAACGTCGCCAACCCGCAGTGCTTAGCGTGGCGACTATGGTAACAAAAAAAAAAACCCTGAATGACTGTCACCAATAAGGTGTCGGAAACCAGGAAGGGGTTCCTTCTTTAGGAGTGATCAAAAACCCTGATGGTAATGGATATTTTATAAATACTTAGTCTGTATATAGATCCCATTTAACCCGTAGATTGGACCCTGAACAGGTACTAGCTGAATTGACCTGGGATTAATACAACTAAGAGGTGACCCCACACTCTCCAAACTTTCCAAATTGGGGTCTCATCACCGGATATTGTTTAAGGTCACAGATCTCAAATCTCTATTAGAATAAACTAACGAATTCCAATGAGATCACGTGTTTGATACTCTTTCTAATTATCGATGCAGATTCATATTTTATTTGATAGACACTAAGTAGAAGGACAGATTCAATACTGACATACAAATTCCAAGCGTTTATTTATTTATTTATTTACTTATTTATTTACTTATTTACTTATTTATTTACTTATTTATTTACTTATTTATTTATTTACTTATTTACTTATTTACTTATTTACTTATTTATTTATTTACTTATTTACTTATTTATTTACTTATTTATTTACTCATTTATTTACTTATTTATTTACTTATTTATTTACTTATTTACTTATTTATTTATTTATTTACTTATTTACTTATTTATTTACTTATTTACTTATTTATTTATTTATTTATTTACTTATTTACTTATTTATTTACTTATTTACTTATTTATTTATTTATTTATTTACTTATTTACTTATTTATTTACTTATTTACTTATTTATTTATTTATTTATTTACTTATTTACTTATTTATTTACTTATTTACTTATTTATTTATTTATTTACTTATTTATTTATTTACTTACTTATTTATTTACTTACTTATTTATTTATTTGTATATTTATTTATTTATTTATTTATGCCTACATCGACTTTTTGGTAAAAAAAAAACAAAAAAACGACGCGAAAAAAAAAAAGAAAGAAAGAATACGCAATTTCATTTAAACATCAATAAAAAAAAGATTGAAAATTAAACAAAAAATGAAAAGATAGAAAAATTAAAATTATTTAATTATATTTTAAAATCTTTATTCTACTTTTTCTTTTCTTTATCAAATCGGTATAAGTTCTAGTAAGTTCCGATCCATTTAAGAATCTCACCCGAAAGCTCCCAATAGTGTAAACTCTTTCTATAAATACAAAACAGTCTTATTGTGGGGTAAATTTTGAACATTGATGGTGTATATTTTTTTCTCTTTCAATATATACACAAGCTTAATAATGCAAATGTTGTTATAAACGATGAGGAAAATGTGACTATTGCTTGCATTTTGATGAGAGGCTTTGTCCATCGGTCCGTCGGGTGTGTGTGTTTTTTAAAAAAAATTTTTTAAACATAGTTCACCCCAAACAAGGCAGGCCGCCACTGTAGACGTAAGGGACCACTGAGAAAAAAGAAAAGAGAGAAGAGGGGGGGGGGTCAACCTAAATTGGGATATGCGAAGCGAGATGTCTGTTTACATTAGTTTTAAATTTCAGCATGTCTGTACTGTCGGGGAAACAGGGGCCAGGGAGGGAGTTCCAGAGGCCAGCAGCACGAGGAAAGAAGCTATCTGAGTGGAAAGCTCTCCGGTATCTGGGGACTTCCACAGTGAATGGATGCGATTTAGTTGATTGTCGAGTTGGTCTAGTGAATTTACGTCGAGTAGTCAATTCATCGGAGCATAATCCATTGAAGTATTTGTAAAACAAGCACAAGGATGCTACATTGCGGCGATGGGACAGGGGCTGGAGCTTGGTTGACAGTGAGGGACCTGTTATGCTTCAGTTTGAAAATAGCATTTTCGTCGCTAAATGTGCAGATCGAATGGACGCATTATAAGAATGGATCCATTCTTGTTTCATTTTCAATATAAACATGAGTTTCTTTTCATACATAAATAATGCAAATATTGCTGTAAAATATTGTAAATTATGGAAAAAATGAAAATATTGATGTAATATTTTGGAGTTTCGTTTGTTTTTTTAATGAATTAGTGAAGGATTGGCAATTTCTTTTATTAAGTTATATAATTTCATACATGGGATTGCATCGATAATATATAAAATACATTAAAAAAACGGTAATAGAAAAGGATTTTGTTTAGAATAATGCCTTAAGAATATATATATATATATATATATATATATATATATATATATATATATATATATATATATAAAGTCAAGTTTATTTTATATTTCAATAACCATGTTTTTATATTTTTATTTTTATTTTTTATTTTTTTACATTTCCAAAAAAACATAACATTTCTGTGAGATGTATTTTTTACGGTCTGTTTCATTTGTCGTGAGCCAAACAACATTTTTTAAGTCCATATCGTCTCTACAACACTACAAAATGATCAGAAAAATTCATAAAGAGTAAAAAGTTCTTGGATTAAAATGATCTCTTGTTACTGATTGACAATCATCGAGCTGAATCTTTTAAAGAGACTGCAAAATATAAAGGTACTGATAGTATATGCTAATACATATATATTGTCATAAATAATTCTCCCTCTCTCTCACTCTCTCTCTCTCTCTCTCTCTCTCATATATATATATATATATATATATATATATATATATATATATATATATATATATATTATCCTCTGGATTCTATCTATTTTGGCCGCACCTGAAGATGGTGGTTTCTGGAATTTAACTTTGAAACCTCTAAATTTTTCCCCGTGCCTTCTAACGACCTACCTACAAATCACTTTCTCCGCTGGACTTTTTGACACCGGATTTTTTTTTGCAATCGGACACTTGCTAGCATTCGGGCAGCTTTTTGCCTTGTTATTTTTCCCCACAATCTTTATTTTACTTTTTCAAATTTTAAATCTTGGCCTTTGCCAACTTATCTATCCCAGCAATTTCCTCTGATGATAAGATTTTAATCTTTGAAAAGCCTGGCTTAAGGAAAAAAAATAATTGAATAAATTGTTTTTTTGCGGAATATACCTTGCATTGAGCAACTGAATTGAAAAAAAATCTGCCTCCGTCGCTTTTCTAATTCCTTTTCATCCTTCTACCTATATATATATATATATATATATATATATATATATATATATATATATATATATATATATATATATATGTTGAAAACAACAGACAAAGATTAGCACAACTACAAACATCCACTACACATCTATGAATTCCTAAAAATTGAGACAAAACAAACATCTTCTTCCAACATAACCATAATGTTCTGGCTGTGTAAAATAAATATAGTTAGTGACTTCTTGTCAAAAAATATCATATCCTTGATAATGACTACAGTGTAAACAAAAAGCGGTTGGAGCGATAAAACCATCGGCCATTTCTTACATTCCACAACATTCTTGTTCATGCGAACCTATAAAACTATCATAAGATGGCGCTTGTTTTCAACAAAATGTGTATCAGAGAGGACTTTCTGCCTAAATATATATGATATATATTTATATGATATATATTTATATGATATTAAAGTTATCTATTTAGTATCGGTTCAGTTTTCCGACATATTACCGATTTGAGGCTTAATTATGAATCACTTTGTTTCTGAGATGGTTTGTGGCAAAAAATGTTGAGACCGGCCAACAAGGATACCTTTGGATATTAGTCTGATATACAGTGTAAACACTGGTTACATTGAAACCTATTATTACTTTTAAAATGTAAATATTAAAATTGAAAATACACGGCTTCACAAAATCGATTCTTAATAAACATGAAGAGATAATGATAACTGATGAAATCTGTGGAATCAGAAGGACAAGTTCAAATCCAATATATCATTTTCATATTAATACAGATGGAAAGAATATGGACACTCATTTACTCACAGCAATGGATAACATAGCCAAAAGGCCGAGTCAAATGCTAAGAGCAAAGTGTAGTATCTGTTCCGATGGATACTGCACCCTATAGACCGGTGTCGTCTTGGCCTTCGCGTCTTGATTGCGCCGGTTTGTGGGTTTGTCCTGTGCAGTTCTAGGAGGTCCACCCTCCCAGGCTTTGCCTTCTCACCCTTTGAGTAGGAGTTAGTTTATTGCTAATCGCCTGAGGCGCCCCTACCGGGAAATGCCGACGGGGCTGCCCAGGCATTTTTTGTAGGCCAGAGTGCTCAAATTCTCGGGCGCTGGCTTTTCAAATCCCACTTTCCGACCTTGTGTCACATCTTACCGCCGTGGGAGGTAGATAAATAACTTGAACTCTTTACAATAATCCTGTTAATTACAAAGATAGAACATGCAACTACTAGCAAGTGTTATGAAGACGACTTCATTAGTTTCCACCATAAACACACTCGAGTGAAAAACAAAATGGCCGACGCCAATTAGGAGACATAGAGTCCAGGGGCCGTAATTCGATATGATTAAACAACTTGCGATAGGTATTATGTTTCATAACATAGACATACAAAACTTGTTTTCAAATAATTAAGCAATTTAATTTTATTTGCATCGGTGATTTTCCGTAAACTTTTAAGCATAGTTCAAAAACTATGATTCATTGTTGAGAGAATCTACAGAAAGTAGATGTTTTTGAATGTTTTGATAAAAAAAAACAGTCACTTTCTACTCGCCACAGTCTAGCATCATATTTGTCATCATTTTTTGACAGCATGAGTACAGTAGAATTCATTAAAAGACGATTGTACGTTAGAAGTAATTCTTTTTGTAGCAAAATACCATTTAATTATTTTCCTGTTAACATTATCTGATAAGAAATGTTAATAAAAGTTGCCGAGAAAAAAAAGAAGAGTTTTTTTTTCATAAATGAAGATTTTGTGAAAAAAAGAAAGAAGAAAGAATAATACATTTTAACGATTAGAAAAAAAAAAGAAGCCGTTTTGTGTCTGCAACTTTCCACAATGACATCGTAGGTATTTATTTTCTTACTAATTATATATAATTATTAATATGAATTGTGGAGAGGAACGGCTTGAATAAGATACTTTAATTTATAATATAAAATGGCCATCTATTGGAAGCGCGTTTATATCATGATGCAGTTTGCAAATTAAATTACACAGGTTTGTGATTTTGCTCATGATATCATTAAGCGATTCAATTTTTGAAAGAAACATTTATAAGGTTATTTACAAGAGAGATAGCTAGTTTTTTGGGGCAAAGGGGTTTTTGATCGAGGCACGAGGGTGGGGGTGGGGGGGGGGGTAACAAGGTAGGGTGAGATTGAGAAATAGTGAGCTGTGGGAGTCGATTCTTCAATAGAGAATAGACCAAAGGCCATTTAGGCCCAGTGGGAATTTTCTCAAGAACAATTGCAGATTTTTAAAGCCAATACAAGATTTTTATAAACTACAAGCTTAAAAAAAGAAGAAATGAAAAAATAAAAGAACATTTTTTTTTACCACATTTTTATTCATTGCCAGCCCTCGTGAATTTCAATTCAAATTGCTTTTATTATTACTTTTCAAAATATCAATTTGCACATAAATTCAAAATTATTATCGCCACCACCGCCACCACGGATACTATCTTCATTATATATTTTCCTCTTTCTTTCTCAAATTAAAAAAAAAAAAATAGATTCATTTGCTTACCTTACCCCCCCCCCCCCACCCCACCCATCACCAAACCGTCCAGAATTAATGAATGAAATTTCTACAAATAGTCTTTTGTTTTTCTGCATCTTCTGAATAAATGCAAACAGGATAGATCAGTAAGAATTTTGAAATGGTTTTGGGGAGAGTGGAAGGAGTGTGGGGAGCAGGAAGAAGATGATAGATAGGGAGAAATGGTGGGTTGAGGAAAGTCGAACAGAGGAGGAGGAGGGGGAAAGAGAGAATAGAGCAGGACAAAGGGGGAAAGGAAGATAGTAGAACGAAGATGGGAGGAAGAAGAAGGAGAAGGAGAGGAGCTAGTGAGGATCAGGAGAGGAAGAAGAAAGAGAGGAGGAAAAGGAAGAAGGAGGGGAAAAAGGAGAGAAAGAAACTAGGAGGAGGAGAAGAAGGAAGAAGAAGAAGAAGAAGAAGAAGAAGAAGGAATAAAGAGAGATAGGAAGAAGAAGGACAAAAGAAGAAGAGGTAGGGAGAAGGGGGGAGGAAGAAAAAGGATAGGAAGGGAATTAAAAAGAATTAGGAAAAGAAAAAGAGAGAAATAAAAGAAAGGAAAAGAATGAGAGATAAGGGAAAGGTTAAGTATGAGTTTGAAAAGAGAGAAAGAGAGAGAGAGAGAAAAGAGAGAGAGAGAGAGAGAGAGAGAGAGAAAGAGAAGAGTGACAGATTGAGAAAAAGGGAAAGGAAGAAGAGAGTATAAGGATTTGCTTTTGTCTTAATTTGGTAGTAAAATAGAAATTAAAAAAAAATTAAAACAGGAAAATAAAGGAAGAGTAGAAAAATTTGATGAGAAATATTCATACATTTATTTTCAATATTAATCCCGTTCCCCTCATCACACTGGCCTCACTCTATGAAATAAATCATTTTCAGTAAGCTAACGAAAGAATACCCAATTTTATATTCAAAAAGACATTCTTTTAAGAGCCCGAGGAAAATTGTCAAGGCAGACGATGACTACATCGGCATCATCATTATCTGTTCTTATTTTATTGTCATCATTTATCTACTGATTTTCTGGTCATACATTGTAATGTTGACAGTAATTGATTCACTTCCACCTGAGAGTTATTCCTCTAAGCATCGTTTTTACATAGATTAACAGTGAATTTATTAAAATCTCTTCCGAGAAAGGAATTGCTTCAGAATAGGAACGCCCGCAAGTCAAAGATTTTCGATATTTTTAGGGTTCCTTCATTTTTTAAAAAAAGGTCTGACAAAAGATTGGTGTGCATATTAAATGAGTGAGATTGGTATTTTTGTTTGTTTGTGTAATGAATAATGCCGCAGAGAAGTTTTATTCAGCTATTTCTATAGTACAGTAATAATACGCTGTTTGGGCAGATGTTTATTTGTATAGTATTGATTTACTCCTCTCCAGGAGTTAGGCACAAGGCCAGTTTTTTATCTTACTCCCACAAGTAAGATGTGACCCAAGGTCGGGTCGGGAAAGTGGGGTTTAAAAATTGCCTGGGCAGCCCCGTCGGCATTCCCCGGTAGGGGCGCCTCAGGCAGTAAGTAATAAACTTACTCCTCCCCAAAGAGGGGAGGCGAAGCCTGGGAGGGTGGACCTCCTTAGAACTGCACAGTACAGACCCATAGATCAGCGTAAATCAAGCCCCGAAGGCCAAGACAATACCAGTCTATGGGGTGCAGTATCCATCGGAACAGATACTACACTTTGATCTTGACCAAAAGGCGTAGTTAATAGCATATGTGTTTTACTAAAAAGGGGAGGTAATTAGGACAGTCTTAAATATTACTTTGTTATATTTGTTTTGCCAAAAAATACTAAAAGAAAGACGCATTTATTTAATAAACATGAAATTCTGGAGTCAAGGAAAGAATTAGCATTTGTTGCTTGTAGGTGAGTTTGAAACAAAGATAGGCAATTGTATTTGTGGAGAAAAGATGTAGACAGACACACATCAATACAGAAAAGGATATATATATATATAGTCTCGGAAGTTTCTCAACCATTAAAACTATATAAATAAAAAAAACAAAAAAAACAAAACATTTTAGTCCCAAGTCGTTCGGTGGAAAATCACTTTTGTAAGTCAATTTACTTTTTGCAGTCACTATATTAGTTTTCTTCCAAGAATTTACGCTAGTCTTAACATTATTTAAGGGATCATCAGTTGTTTACCATGAAAAACTTTTTTGGGAATTTAAATATATATATATATATATATATATTTTCTTCAATTTTCAAAGTGAAATGGAACAGGTAATATTTATTTATTATAAATATCACATTACCGAATTTTATCCTCTGACGAGAAGAGTTTTATCTTTGAAAAACCATGGTTTAAGGATTAGTGTAACACCTTGCATCTGAACTTTCGATGTAATAAAATTTGATGTAATTTTATGCAATTTTTTATCTTCATCTTTCCTTCTTTAAATATATATATATATATATATATATATATATATATATATATATATATATATATATATATATATATATAAGGCATATTTTGCCTTTTTAATAAAAAACATAACATATCTATGAACACTGCCTTGTTATGAATGCAGGCAGTGACGTCACACCACATGAAATGTTGTTTCTATCCCAATGTTATCGAATCTGATATGATTGATACGGACACCCATTGTGTGTAAACGACAACATTATGACAACAATGGGATTCAAGATAGCCCCTTGGAAAGGCTGAGAGGATGACCGAAACAAAGGTGGTTGGATACCCTAAACCAAGATATAAGGACGACCAGACTTCCTCCTGACCAAGTCTTTGACCATATATTGGTAGAGTGAGAAATCCAGTGTGAACCCCTTTTATATGTATAGATGGATTTTTAGATCTGATAAATAAGAATAATGGTAATAATGCTACACTCTAAATACATTTTAATGAAAAATAAAAGAAATATGACTCGGACTGTAAAATAACTGAGATTTTTTTTAGAAAATTGATCCTAAATATGCACAGAATTGGGGAGATAATGATCAATTGATTCATAATTAATAAAACTTTTAAAGGTTTTAAGGTTTTAATTAAAGTCCATTAGTAACGAAGATTCTTCTGTTTAGAAAAAGAAATTGAGCCATTAGAAATACAAGAATAATCATAAAATGCCATGAAAATAAAACCAATTTCAACAACGTCCTTTAATTAGCATTGAAATGCTATTAATCTTGTTTGTATTTGTAGCTTTATTCACACCATTGTTTGCATATGTTTAGAAATATAAACAAGTTTCGTGTATAACGGATGGGGATGCGTAGATATGCACCCGCGTCCTCACGAGCACAATATGTAATACAAGGTTATGTTTAATGCGGTAAAAACGTCCACGGTTGATGTGCTCGTTATGCAATAAAGACCCCTGGATTTTGGTCTGTTGCTTGGCATTGATGCTATAAAGATGCTTTGCGACGTTCGGATCCTGCAGTCTGAAGGCATCAGGTTTGTGGAAGCAAGACATGTATGTGCAGCACTCTGTGTCAATGAAGCTGATTTTAGTGCACAATTCAACAAGTTGCACGGTGTATCAAGCGAATTGAAGGAAGAGTATGATCGTGAATTGCAAACCTCAATGGACAATGATTGGTTGCTGCTGTATACAGAGAAGTTCGGCCTACCAAGAGATGCTGTTAATGTCTATACTAGAGACCCACAAGCATAAGTTGCGTCTGATAATGTATTACAGTGAACTGAACACCTATGTTGACACATTTACAGGCACTGTGATGTCTGCACGGAGTAACTGTGAGAATGAAGGCAGCAGTATATGAACATGTCCATTCTGGAGAACAGAAAGGTGGACCTGCAGGTTGACATGGATAAGTCCCTGTGGCCATAACAGACAGTTGTCTTCAAAGGACGAAGCTATTGTCTAACCAGGTTGGAGTACGGCCTGAATGTGGTGCCCTTAATAATGTTCTTTGTGCCCAAGGCTGTGTGAGCATAGAATAAGATGATAAGGAGAGCGATGTCAGCATATACCGACGATATATATATATATCAATAAGGATGTGACGTCCATGGAATCCGTGAGGAAGTACCTCGGACTATACTGACTGACTAACAATGATCTGGAGAGTTTGTAGAACGCTTCCATAGTGCTCTGAATAGAAACCTGGGGGTAGCATTGTAGAAATTGATGGTGACGAGGAAGTAGTGATATGGGTGGCCCTACAACCATGATGCAAAGAAGCATCTTCAGTATGTGTGGCAAATTGGTGGGTTACTCTCCCATATGTGGATGGCTCCGAGTAGCAACAGGCTTCATAAAATGTCACACTGCTGCTGTTATGATAAACTGGTATAACAAAGTCTGAGATACTCCTTTAGGGCGTGAGATGACAGATGCTATCGCCTGAGTACAGCAATTATATCCTGCTCAAAGGAGTTGGATGTGTCGATGGACGCTAGCTCACTGGCTGTAGGAGTAGGTTTTGATGTCGATGGAGCAATCATCGAGGATGTATACTGGCTGCGATTGACTAAGAACACGTAACATATCAACATGGTGGAACTGGATGTAGAAAGGAGTGAACCTCATGCTCAAGTGGCAGACCAAGATTTTATGCATAAAAATAAACACTATTTGCATGTACCAACCCTAACCCTAATCCTAACCCTAAACATCATTTGCATGTATCACCGGGTAATCAACCCCCTTTCAGAAAAGTATTGGTTTTACACCAAAATCGTGAGCAAGATGCTCTTAAGGCGGTGACTGGGCATGTTTACTTCGCTTGTGAAGGAGTACAACCTTTCGGTCAATGTACGATTTGACCAGAACCGAATAGACTTACTGATGAGAGTTACCCAGTCGTGGCTTAATGATGTGCAGAGGAAGATAGAACCCACGCAGTCGGCGTGTGCCTTTGCCACGGGGAACCTGAGTCCTGCAGAGCTGACTGAAGTTTATCGACACAGTGGGCACTCAGGACGTTTTTTTGTGTGTAGTCAGGGTTTTTTTGAGAGACGTGTGGGAGAGGTAGGACAAATCCTTGTTGAGGCTCCTGATTCTGTGAGATCTTATTCGGTTCCCCACCACGTCTGACAATTCAACCATGGAGGAAGAAATAACTGTCCCATTGCGACGGAGTGTCAGAATAAAATAATCAGCCCCTTCCCTCCCAACTGTTACCTATGTGATCATGACATCAGGGAAGAATGTGGCGAGAGATGTTCACACTTACCCTATTCAAAGCGCCCACTGTGTTTCGCCTGCTTGGTGGCCATTTGAAACAGTTGCCAAATGCATGACTGATGGAAAGCATTTACTTTTTATTTGCGTGCGAGGGGAACGACCTGTTTAAAAGGTGGGACACAACGATGGTGAAAGAGATGAAGATCGGAGTTTGAATCAAACAGATAGCAGAGAGAGATTTCATAAAAGAACGTTGCTATTCAATCACAACTTCCAAAATCCTATTTGAAAGTAAAAATAATTTCGTAAAAAAAACAAAACTCAAAATACAAACAAACAAAAAACAAAGACAAAACAAAGACACAAATACAGATATTAAAATCACTGGACTAGAAATTTAAATATTAATAATTCAAGTCTTTATCTAAATTTCAGATTAGCTTTTCTTTTTTTCTCTGCTCAATTCAATGAATGAGAAGATAAACCTACCCCCACTAGTTTTGTTTTCGGAAAATAAAAACTCTCAAGAATAAAAAAGAAATAGAAAAAAGAAAAAAGGTATTTGGAAATTTGGCTTTGAAAATCAAATTTGGAATAATTTCTTTAGCGCAAAATTCAAAAGAAGATACAATGTCAGAATAAACTTATTCTGGCTTAACACCCACAAATTAACTACACTGCATGTTTAACATTTTTGACAAACTTGCTTAGGAGATCTTCATTATATATATATATATATATATATATATATATATATATATATATATATATATGCGTTCTCTCTCTATTTTAAAGTTATAACTCTATTATAAAAGCCTGAGTCATTTGGACTGGAAAATAACACTTCAAAATGGCCACCATTGAGGTCAAGCCACAAATAAAAAACAAAACAAAAAAAAACACAACAAAATTGGATATTCTAAAGATACGTCTATTCAATCTGTGCATTTAGCAATGAAAATGCTTTTTCAAACAAACGTGACAGACTGACGAAAATGCTATTTCAAGCTGAAACCTGACAGACTGATGAAAATGCTATTTAAAACTGAAATATGACGGATCAACAAAAATGCCATTACAAACTTAAGCGTGGCAGATCGACAAGAAAACTATTTCAACTGAAGTGTGACAGACCGCCCGACCGACAGAGCCTCTTATAGAGATGGTTGAACCTATCTAAAATTCAATCTGCACTACATTGAGCAAGGGAAATGCTACTTTAGACTGAAGTGTGACAGATCAAGAGACTAACGTAGTGATCAACTTACTGACCGACAGACAAAACCTTGTAGAGATGTGAGTAGACATTAAAAAAAAAATAACAATAACCATAGCAAAAAAAAAAAAATGAAAAAAGAAAGAAAAAAAAATAACAAGAATTCTTCCTACCCATTTATTTTCTTACATTTGATTATTGGAAAATATTAGATTTAAAGCAGTAAAAGTATTTTTTTAATGTTGTAACTTGTCTTTTTTTTTTTTATAATTTTCGTTTTTAAATTGTTCTTTTCTTTTTTAATTGTCTCTCATTCTATTCTAGAAACTGGAATAATCCAATATCTTTGGTACAAATTTCCAAGATAAAATTCCAATGTTATTCGAAGGTTCTTAAAGTCTAAATAAATTAAAAAAAAAAAAAAAGACTAGAAAAAAATAGAAGGACGCTTTAAACAAAATTATTCAACTTTTGTCAATTTTTGAAAGCAAATTTGCTACGTTGCATTTCTTGCTATTAAGGCAAAAAAAAAGAAGAAACCTTAAATCACAGATTTATTCCTGATCTGCTATTTAAATTCGACAACATACAATCTAATACTATAAGCTGGACCTTCATTTAATCTGGACCTTCACCATCAATAAATATCATAAAATTAGTCATCAGCAATAAATATGAAACATTGTGGTTCTCTTTTTTGACATAGAATTCAAATAAACACTCTTCAAGGATTCCAATCCTGGGCCATCTTAACAAGCTGTCCGCATGTATGTCCATTTCTCTGCATGTTAGCAACCAGATCATGGTTCTAGTATTATCAAGGAATAGAATTATTACTAGTAAATACTGGGAAATAGTCATTACCCAATAATACTAGCAAATAATAGCTACCAATAAATACTAGCAAATAGTAGCTACCAATAAATACTAGCAAATAATAGCTACCAATAAATACTAGCAAATAATAGCTACCAATAAATACTAGCAAATAGTAGCTACCAATAAATACTAGCAAATAATAGCTACCAATAAATACTAGCAAATAATAGCTACCAATAAATACTAGCAAATAGTAGCTACCAATAAATACTAGCAAATAATAGCTACCAATAAATACTAGCAAATAGTAGCTACCAATAAATACTAGCAAATAATAGCTACCAATAAATACTAGCAAATAATAGCTACCAATAAATACTAGCAAATAGTAGCTACCAATAAATACTAGCAAATAATAGCTACCAATAAATACTAGCAAATAGTAGCTACCAATAAATACTAGCAAATAATAGCTACCAATAAATACTAGCAAATAGTAGCTACCAATAAATACTAGCAAATAATAGCTACCAATAAATACTAGCAAATAATAGCTACCAATAAATACTAGCAAATAATAGCTACCAATAAATACTAGCAAATAATAGCTACCAATAAATACTAGCAAATAGTAGCTACCAATAAATACTAGCAAATAGTAGCTACCAATAAATACTAGCAAATAATAGCTACCAATAAATACTAGCAAATAATAGCTACCAATAAATACTAGCAAATAATAGCTACCAATAAATACTAGCAAATAATAGCTACCAATAAATACTAGCAAATAATAGCTACCAATAAATACTAGCAAATAGTAGCTACCAATAAATACTAGCAAATAGTAGCTACCAATAAATACTAGCAAATAGTAGCTACCAATAAATACTAGCAAATAGTAGCTACCAATAAATACTAGCAAATAATAGCTACCAATAAATACTAGCAAATAATAGCTACCAATAAATACTAGCAAATAATAGCTACCAATAAATACTAGCAAATAATAGCTACCAATAAATACTAGCAAATAATAGCTACCAATAAATACTAGCAAATAGTAACTATCAATAAATACAAGCAAATAGTAGCTACCAATAAATACTAGAAAATAATAGTCACCAATAAATACTAGCAAATAGTATTGATTTACTCCTCTCCAGGAGTTAGGCACAAGGCCAGTTTTTATCTTACTCCCACAAGTAAGATGTGACCCAAGGTCGGGTCGGGAAAGTGGGGTTTAAAAATTGCCTGGGCAGCCTTGTCGGCATTCCCCGGTAAGGGGCGCCTCAGACAGTAAGCACTAAACTTACTCCTCCCCAAAGAGGGGGAGGCGAAGCCATGGGAGGGTGGACCTCCTAGAACTGCACAGGACAGACCCATAGACCGGCGTAAATCAAGCCCCGAAGGCCAAGACAATACCAGTCTATGGGGTGCAGTATCCATCAGAACAGATACTACACTTTGATCTTAGCCATGTGAGTAGCCACCAATAAATACTAGCAAATGGTAACAGTCAGTAAATACAAGTAAATAGTCATTTTTTGTTCGACTTTTATTCACCCTAAACCAGGCATATTGCCACTGAGACGTAAGGGGTTACTATGATAAGGGGCCGAGTTAATAGTGGGCATCCTAAGTGAGACTTTCTGCAGCAAGGTGTTTGTTCACATTACAGTTACATTTCTGCGTGTTGGTACAGTCAGGGGGAGCAGGAAGAGAATTTCAAAGACAAGCAGTTCGAGGAAAGAAGCTATTAGAGTAGAAGGTTTTCTGGCATCTGTGGACCTCTACAGTGAAGGGGTGCGATTTGGCTGCTAGTCGGGTTGGTCGCAGGTATTTACGTTGAGGGAGTACAAGTACAAAAAGTTTGTTGGAGCACATTCCATGGAAGTAATGCAAAACAAGCACAGGGATGCAACATTGTAGTGATGGGACAGGGTCTGGAGATTGGTAGACAGTGCAGGACTTATTAGTTTAGAGACTTTTTTGTACTCTGTCCAAGAGAGAGAGAGAGAAAGAGAGAGAGAGAGAGAGAGAGAGAGAGAAAGAGAGAGAGACTAGTGGTTGGTGCACTAGCCGGATGTGGCAACAATACTCCATGCATGGTCGAATGGTGACTTTATAGTGATATAGGATACTGACAGGTGTGAAAAGCATCTAGCCCCGTAGAAGGAGCCCACCTTCTTTGCAGCAGACTTAACAGTATCTTCTATGTATTTATTCCAATTCATGTAACCTGTGAATGTTAGCATAAGGAGTTTGAACATTGATCTATTGGGAAGAGTACTATCACCCATAGCAGGTTGGAAATGTTTCACCAATGAATTGTTAAATAGTCATCACGGATACATACTAGAAAATATCACTGTCTAGTGTACCAATTGCAAATATTAACTTGGTAATAAGATGAGAATAATCAAGTTTTAATGTTAACTATTCTTTTATTATTATTGTGCGATTTCATGTATTATACATTTTTAAAAATGGATATAGGAGACGAAGTCATGATGGCAAGATGAAGCATATGAAGCATCATATGTGTAGGTTTGTAATCCGAGGCTGTAGCAATGCGATGTAGTTGCCGGAAGGTGGAGAGGGTGAACAGAAACAAACGAGAAGAGAAAACGACTCTCAAAACGATTTATTAATATTTCACGTAAAAACTGATTAAGTACCAGAATAGTAAATACTGTCAGGTAAATAAAAAGTTCGGCAAAAGGTAATCTTAAATTTTCGAAAGAAAAACTTTCATTAAATTATGTTAGAAGCAAACTAATATAATAACTGTAAAAACTAAATTGACTTGTATGAGTGATTTTCCACTGAACGACTTGGGACTTAAGGTTTTTTTTTAGTTTTAATGGTGTAGAAACTTCCGAGACATATATATATATATATACTTATGCAGACATTGTTAAAATAACAGAATTCATCTGTTTAATTATACTTTTTGTATTTTTTCAATTTTCTGATGGTCTTTTTTCAACTTGAAGGGCGCATGGATTTCTTTCTGTCGGCTGAAGAAATCGGAGGGAGGAAATATGTCTGTTTATGACCGCTACATCTCGATTATATATTGTGTCTCTGATAACATCCACAAATTTGAAATGAAAAAAAAAAAATGCAATGGCGTTAACTCCGGACTTAAATTTTTTTTCTTTCATTCTTGAAAATTACCCCGATGTGAATTTCGGACAGTTTCTACAGATCTATGTCAACTTGAAAACTCTATCAAAAAATGTGAACAAAACTATGTTATTTCTAATATTTCAATAATTACATTTGTGTAGTCATTCAACATATTTATAATTTTATATATATATATATATATATATATATATATATATATGACAAACAGGTAAAGACCCACTGACGATGGACCCAGACGGGTCAGAAAGTACTCTGGACCAACATTTACACTATGGCAGTTTCATCAGCCAATTTCCTTCCGAGATTAAGATTTTAATCCGGAAAATTGAAGGGATCAACACTAAAATAGCCAGACAAAAATTGTCGGTTATTTTTAATAATACGTGTCTTAAAGAAAAAATGCTGCCTCGATACACATATATATATATATATATGTGTGTGTGTGTGTGTGTGTGTGTGTGTGTGTGTGCAGGATTTTAAGAGACACCGACTTATATTGTATATATAAAGCTTGATTGTTTGCACACTATTTATATATAGTTATACACCCCTCCCTCAGCAATTAAAGTTACCTCTACTAGTATATATAGGAGAGTAGAAAGTGGACCTTGAGTTTACTTTCACCAGCCTCGTGTAACTCTCGCTTCCCTTATTTTGTCCATTAGTCCTCACATTCCATGAGCGATGTTTCTGACAAAGGGGGAAGAATTACTGTTTTCTGTGTCAGAATCTATCCATATAACACTTATCGTTGTTTAGTTTTTGACCTTGAAGTAGTATTTTTTTTAGCTCCTTACATCAAGTGGCTTCATGCCTTGTCTGGAGCGACTTCCATAAAATAATTATATATAATATTGAGTAGAAGCAATTGTAAACCTATAGCGGGCTATTTCCTAAACAGCCTTATAAGTATGCCTTATATAATAAGAGGGTCTCTTATCCTCTAATGTTTAAGAGGAATCACTTTTAGATAGTAAGTATATTATATCCGTTTCATATTGAAACTCATATTAACCGATTTTCTTAATGTGATTTTTTTTTTCTATTACAAGAGTCGTTTTACTTCTTTGTTTCTCATATACCCCCCCCCCCCCGAAAAGAGGGCAGCGAAAAAGACCAGCAATTTTAAATAAGTCACATTCGCAATAAGTAAGTTTAATAAGGACTAAATAAACGTGAAAAGATGAAAAAGGAAAGAGAAAAAGAGGAAAGCTTCGAAGACAAAAGAAGAAAAAAGGAAGAAAAGAATAAAGACGATTATGAAAATAGGATTTCGGAAATTCTCTCGCATTTACAAATGGGATAGGATGGGCGGGCGGGAGGGGGTGGGGGTTTGTTCCTGAATCAACCTTGGTAAGCATTTATTGTGTATCGAGTTGGAGAGTGCTTAAGATGAATGCAATAGAAATTTGATTCTGAAAGTCGTTCAATAAGGTTAGTTTCCACTAAGGGAAGCTTAAGTTGATAAAAGTAGCACTTAAAAAAAAAACAAGAGAAAAAAAAAAAAATCCATGTACGGAGGATCGGAGCACTTGAACTTGAAACGTTTTGTCGCTGAGATGCTAAGGCGGGAAAGAAACAACCAAGGCCACAGCCGACATGCACAATTGGAAGTCAACACTTGTAGATAATTACTGTTTGTTAAGGAATGTAAATGCTTCAACTCGGCTTAAATTTGATAGAGCAAAAAGGCGGTTTAGCGACCCTGGAAGCAAAAAAAGAATAATTATTCGAGCTACAAGAAGAGTTGATGAGTTAAGCTTCCGACGATTCTAAATCAGATCAATTAATGGAATATTGCTATTTAAAAAAAGAAGAAGAAAGAACACAGAATTCTTTCAAGAAGGTCGGATGAAACAATGTGTTGGGTAAGTAACTCAGTTAAGATTAATTATATCATTATATCTAATAGCTCAAAGGGATGATGCCAACAGCCATTTTATTGGTACTGTATTTGATGGCATACAAGATCCCTCTTGTTTTTTTTTTTTACAAGAATAATATTATAAAAACCATCTAGTTTTTATATGTAAAGTCGAAGTATCTTATAGGCTAATGTTAAGAAAGTGGGGGTGCAGTAGGTATTGGTGTAGACCAGGGGTGGGCAAACTTTTCAGAGCAAGGGCCACATAACAAAAAAAAAAAAAAAATTTACTGGGCCGCATAGTATATTTTCCAATATAAATGATATCTGAAATAACCGAAATATATGGATTGCAAAGCGAAAATGCAATCATTTTTCATTTACTAGCATTTTGAAGGGCCGCATGAATTACATTGCCGGGCTGTATGCGGCCCGCGGGCTGTAGTTTGACCACCCCCTGGTGTAGACTGTGAGGTGAAGGGCGAGCAATTTGCAAGTTCTGTTGGATCTGTTGCACCACTTTCAATGAGGGATGTTGGCAACATTCACGTGGTCCCTACTGTGAGTACCTGGTTCTAAAAACGATCTGAGAAACTAAATCTAACATCTTAATGAAGCAAGTAAAAAAAACGTAACTTGCAGATTGCCAGAGTCTTATATATCTACTAGCAAATATGGTAGGTAGATATGAGGACAAAAAGACGCAATAAGAATGCAACATTAAGTACAGGTTTATAGAATTAAATAAGTGTAGACATGGGAAGGAAATGAAGGAGATGTACATATGTCAAGGTAAGGTAAGATGATGATGATGATGATGATGATGATTATGATGACAACCGTGAAATGTACATATGTCAAGGTAAGGTAAGATGATGATGATGATGATGATGATGATGATGATGATTACAACCGTGAAATGTACATATGTCAAGGTAAGGTAAAATGATGATGATGATGATGATGACAACCGTGAAATGTACATATGTCAAGGTAAGGTAAGATGATGATGATGATGATGACAACCGTGAAATGTACATATGTCAAGGTAAGGTAAAGTGATGATGCTGATGATGATGATGATTATGATGACAACCGTGAAATGTACATATGTCAAGGTAAGGTATGATGATGATGATGATGATGATGACAACCGTGAAATGTACATATGTCAAGGTATGGTAAGATGATGATGATGATGATGATGACAACCGTGAAATGTACATATGTCAAGGTAAGGTAAGATGATGATGATGATGATGATGATGATAACCGTGAAATGTACATATGTCAAGGTAAGGTAAGATGATGATGATGATGATGACAACCGTGAAATGTACATATGTCAAGGTAAGGTAAGATGATGATGATGATGATGATGATGATGATGATTATGATGACAAGCGTGAAATGTACATATGTCAAGGTATGGTAAGATGATGCTGATGATGATGATGATTATGATGACAACCGTGAAATGTACATATGTCAAGGTAAGGTAAGATGATGATGATGATGATGATGACAACCGTGAAATGTACATATGTCAAGGTATGGTAAGATGATGATGATGATGATGATGACAACCGTGAAATGTACATATGTCAAGGTAAGGTAAGATGATGATGATGATGATGATGATGACAACCGTGAAATGTACATATGTCAAGGTAAGGTAAGATGATGATGATGATGATGACAACCGTGAAATGTACATATGTCAAGGTAAGGTAAGATGATGATGATGATGATGATGATGACAACCGTGAAATGTACATATGTCAAGGTAAGGTAAGATGATGATGATGATGATGATGATGATAACCGTGAAATGTACATATGTCAAGGTAAGGTAAGATGATGATGATGATGATGATGATGACAACCGTGAAATGTACATATGTCAAGGTAAGGTAAGATGATGATGATGATGATGATGACAACCGTGAAATGTACATATGTCAAGGTAAGGTAAGATGATGATGATGATGATGATGATGATGACAACCGTGAAATGTACATATGTCAAGGTAAGATGATGATGATGATGATGACAACCGTGAAATGTACATATGTCAAGGTAAGGTAAGATGATGATGATGATGATGATGATTTTTACCGTTTACTTGTAAAATTTCGCTTTCATTATTATTCTAAGTTCATAGATATCTGGGCGCGCTCGTTTCGGCGAATGTCCACATGCATTACAAGTTAGAACACCGAAAATACAAGCAACCTGTGAAAGAACAACTAGTCGAAAATACTTTTCAAAACAAATCTATGATGATCGAAAGTACTTGAGCTATTCAGCGACAGTATTCACAATTTTTACACTCAAACAACCAATACACCAAACATCTTGTACAAAGACAAGAAAAAATACAATGTATACAAACCTTTGTCTTAATATTCAACGAAATCTTAATCTTTCTATTTCCTTCATACATTATATATATATATATATATATATATATATATATATATAAAGGTATATTCCGACAACGTTCGTTGAATACTCGTCAGTCTTTTTATATGTGTCTCCCTTCGCATAAATAGAACTTAAATTCCATTTTTGACCAGGTAATGTCCCGTGGCCGTATGGTTTTGACGCTTGCTTGTGGAGTTTAGGTTTATTTTATATTTAAATATAAAAACTCTTATATATATATATATATATATATATATATATATATATATATATATATATTTGCTGAGTCTAGGTTGATTCTGTAGCAGGGGTTCGAACCGTACGACCGTCCGAGATTATCATCCCTACACTGATGAGAACGAAAGCTTGAAACGCTGGCGTATGTAGGTAAAAATAATTTAATATTATTTAGTTAAAATTAATATTGTTATAAGCCCATTTAATAAGATTGAAGTTTGGTGAAGTTAAAATAAGACTGACACGTAGCTATAAGGCATATTCTTTCTATATGTGCCTTCCTTCGCCTAAAAAGAACTTAAATTCCCTTCTTGACGTGGTAATGTCTCGTTGCCGATTGATTACTGCGCTTTCTTGTGAAATTTAGGTTTATTCTGTAGCAGGGTTCGAACCTTGCGACTGTCTGAGATTATCATTCCCTACACTGATGAGAGCAAAAGCTTGAAACGCTGGTGCATGTAGGTAAAAATAATTTAATATTATTTACTTAAAATTAATATTGTATATACATTATATATATATATATATATATATATATATATATAATGCTGTCACATTATACTAGTGCTAAGGATTATAATGAGTAAGAATAAAATAAATATATTTTTATGGTACACCGATATCTGTGTGAGTCATGTGGTGCCAACAGTGATTTCTGTAGGAGTTTGTAAGTCTTGAAAATATTTTTTTACCCAAGATGCCGAACAAAAATGTGAACCACATCTGGATGCTATGGGAATAATGAAGAAAAGAAAAAGCAGTGATCTAGTCATGAGGTGTGTACGTAGGGATTGGATTTGAGCTGACCAGACTGATCAAATTAAAAGAATGGGTGAAAGTTCATGGGTTAGTAGATGTATGTAAACATTTTTTTTTTTTATATCAGATTCATGTGGAATTATTTTTCTAATCAATAAATCAATAATATCTTGCAAGCTTTTTCATCCTTCACTTTTTTTTTTTTTTTTTTTTTTTACTTACATAACATGATCTGTTTCTATCTTTTTCTGGGTGTTATACTTGAAGTTAATTTTCCCCATGCAATGCCAGGTATCCCTGCTTGCAAGTAAATATTAAAATTCAAACCCATTCTTCTTCTTTTTCTCTACCAGCGTTATTCTGACAACTCAAGGCAAAAAAAAAAGAAAAGAAAATTCAAAGCTTAAGCATTTTTTATTTTATTAAAATGCAGTATGTAAAATTGGATTGGATAAAGAAATCCAACATTTGATTCAAGGGGTGGGGGAGAGGGTATGTCGTCTTTTTCTTTTTCCTCCAATTTTTTTTTTTTTCAAGGGATAAATTGACAGGGTTTGCAGATCTTCAATTACTCTATCATGCGACCCTTATAAATTTGTTGACAAACACACAGGAGTGTGGAGCGGGTGGTGAGGGAGTGCAAGAAAGGGTGTAAAAACAGACCCAGTAGTTGGGGTGGGGTGTCAGAGAAAGTAAGCTTTTGAGAGTGGAGCTTGGTGTGGGGGTGTATAGGACAGGACAGGAGGTAGTCAATCCCCGCCCCCCTCACCCCAACTGCTCCCTTTTCTCTCCCAAAGGATAATGGCCATAATGGCTCTCCTTATAGTTGGGCCCCCCAGGCACCAACTACTGCTGCTGCTGCTGCTGCTTTCTCTTTTCTAACCACTGGACACAAGAATCACTAATGAATGTAATCTTGCTGCATTATGAACACATTTTCTTTTTGATCTCTTTCCAAAATTTTGGATTTGCTGCAGTAGGGGTGAAGGGGAGGAGGGAGAGATTAAATGCTTCTTTTTTTTTTTTTTTTAAATAAAATAATAATAGTAAAAAACAAATAAAAATATAAAAATAAACAGTAAATCTGTTCCACTTCTTTCAATCGTTTCATTTCCAATCACAAAGTTTGTTGTCTTGGAGATGAAGGAGGAGGGGGAGAAGGAGGAGGAGAAGGAGGGGGAGATTAAGATGAAGAAAAAAGAAGATAAAGAGAGAAGGAGGAGAAAATGAAGGAAAGGAGTGGTAAGAAGAAGAGAAGAAGATAGGGAGATGAGGGGGAGAAAAAAGAGAAGTAATGGGAGAAGGAGGAGGAGAAAAAGGAGGAGTAATGGGAGAAGGAGGAGGAGAAAAAGGAGGAGTAATGGGAGAAGGAGGAGGAGAAAAAGAAGGAGTAATGGGAGAAGGAGGAGGAGAAAAAGGAGGAGTAATGGTAGAAGGAGGAGGAGAAAAAGGAGGAGTAATGGGAGAAGGAGGAGGAGAAAAAGGAGGAGTAATGGTAGAAGGAGGAGGGGAAAAAGGAGGAGTAATGGTAGAAGGAGGAGGAGAAAAAGGAGAATAAGAAAAAATGGAGATCGAAAAAGAGAAGGAAGAGGAGGAGAAAAAGAAAAAAGGGGAGGGGAGGAGGAGAAGAAGAAGAAGGAGCAGGAGGAGAAAAAGAAAAAGGAGGAGAAAGAAAGAGGAAGGAGGAAAAATGGAGGGGGATGAAGAAAAAGGATGTCAAACAGAAGAGATAGTTGTAGGAGTATGACGTCAAGAAGAATAAGGAGAGAAGAAAAGAAAGAAAGAAAGAAGGAGGAAGAAGAGGAGGAGGAGGAGGAGGAGGTAGAAGAGAATGGTGCAAAGGAAGGAAAACATATATAAATGAAGAAGAATGAACAATTCAAAAAAGGGTGACATGAAGATGAATTATAAATCCAAAGAGAGAAAAACAAAGAATGACACGAAGAAAAAGAATTGAAGAAAAAAAATGTCCATATTGTCATCGCAGAAGGCATTATCGGCTTTGACCATCAACACTTTTAAATGTCGATTTACCAAATATCACAAAAAAGAAAAGCCCCCACCCCTTCCTGAAAAAAAAACTTCATTGCAGTCAAAGTCCTAATGTCAAACACAAGTGATTCCTCACATCATATATTTATTTTCCTGCTTCTTTTTCAATCAAATGCCTTTCTTTTTTGTGTGGGTAGCAGAAAAGATTTACAATAGACAAAAAATAACTTAAATATAATAAAATTCGACTAATGGTGATGATTGCAAAATGCAGTGAATAATAATAATAATAAAAAAAGGTGGGGTTGTTAATGGAAATAAAGGCCTTCTTAGAAACAGAAATATAGAAGATCGCTATCTGCATCGTTGCAAAGTCGTCTTTGACTGGGTTTCTCTGCCAAGAATTGTTCTAAATGTTTTCCTTTTTGTTAAATTCAAGTAGATTTCGAAAAGTAAAAAAGCTGATAGATGAAAAAACAATTGTAAGAGTTATTTCCCTGTACTTCCTCCATTACTTTCACAAATCCGGTCCTTAAAAAAAAAAGAAAAGCTGTGCGTTTCAATAGTGCGCTAGTTTTATTATTGATATTCAAACATTAATATTATTATTCTATCATACAACAAATAAAGAGCATGCTGTTTATTGAAATAATCAGTGACAATAGGAATACACACACAGCGTATGGGGAAGAGAGAGAGGGAGAGTGTGTGTGAGAGAGAGAGAGAAAAGGGGCTGCTTTATTTCCGATTTCAAAGTCACTTTTTCCTGGAGAATCACGGTTTTCAATTTCACAAAGAGACAGAGGGGGGATGGGGGGAAGAGGGAGAATAAACATCCGTATCCTTTTCTTTGGCGGGAGAAATGAAAATAAATGTATTTTATGAAATCTGCATTTTAACGAACAAACAAAAATGCAAACAGAGAAGGACAATCTGGTTGGAACTGCCTATTCTACCACACAAGCAGTGTGACCTTTTGATAGAAACGAGATAAAAAGGATATAAAATGGACTCTCGAATAAATAAAAGATAAAATAACTACATTTATTAGAAACGAATAAAAGAGACGACCTTACAACATACGAAACTGAGCCAGTAATAATACAATAATGCACACATTATCAGGATAATACTATATGCATTACGAGGCAAGCCATTTTTATTACAGCTGATATAACTGATTTTAGTAGAGGAATTTATCAAACGAAAACAGCCGTTTCCTCCGCTGATTTTGATAGCGGGGGAAAAATTAAGATAAAACACCTTTTTATTTTTATTCTCTTCATATGTTGCTTTATTATTGCTGTCAAACAATGGAGTTAGTTTAAGTTTTCTAATTCCAAAACTAAAATGCCGATCATTACCACCTTTTTTTTTTTTTTAGCTTATTCTTTACGTCTCGAGGAGAAGCTTCGTCCGTCGATCAATCGGTACGTTTGTAATGGACATTTTTAGATGCATCCAAATCTGTAAAAATCCATCCGTACTGTTGTCATATTTGGGCTGGTGAATCTCTGTCCCATTTGAGGGTTATTGATAAGGTGCAGAAACGTATCTGCAATTTGATTGCCGACACCCTTTCTTCTTCTCTGCACCCTCTCTCTCACAGACGTGATGTCGCTAGTCTCAGTCGTTTTTTATAAATACTATTATGGCATGTGTTCTTCAGAATTATGTGATCTGTTCCCTGCTTCTTTTGTTCCAGCTCGTTTGACTGGTCTTCATCAGTTCGCTGTTTTAATACCTTATTGTAATACAGCTTCCTATTCCAGTAGCTTCTTTCCAAGAACTGCAGGCTTGTGGAACTCTCTTCCTGCTGACTGTTTTCCTGTTAGCGTTAGTCTAAGGCCAATAGGCATCTCCTGTGTTTGCGATAATCATATTTCGTTCTTGTTAGCTCTTTACATCAAGTGGCTTCATGCCTTGTCTGGAGCGATTTCCATAACAAAAAAAAACCTCTATAAATCTCTCATGTACCTGGTGCGGAATTCTCTTTGGGTAAGTTGATCCAGCTTCCTTCGATGGACGAAGTTTCTAGGGATTATATTAAATTCACAAGCATTCCCCAATTGCATGTATACCTCAATTAGGGAAGACGACGAGGTTAGATTTTGCAGGGTTTTTTTTCAGGGAGGTATCACTGTCCTCCCACCTACACTAGTATTCCCAAATGGTCATCCATTTTGTACTGACCAGGATAAACATTACTTAACTTCGCTCATCTAATGAGAACCGGTGTGTCAATGTGATTATGTCTGTCATGCTTAAGTTTGAAATAGCAGTTATGTTGGTCTGTCACGCCTCAGTTTGAAATAGCAGTTATGTTGGTCTGTCACGCTTCA
The DNA here is from genome assembly GCA_963556195.1 of Sepiola atlantica. Lineage (NCBI taxonomy): Eukaryota > Metazoa > Mollusca > Cephalopoda > Sepiida > Sepiolidae > Sepiola > Sepiola atlantica. The sequence goes on from OY744533.1 coordinate 93,913,371, forward strand.
GTTTGAAAACACTTTTACATTGTCAAATGTGAAGATTGAAAAATGGATGCATCTTATTTTAGATACGTCCAAGTATCTATTTACATCTGTCCGCTGGTCTGTCACGCTTAAGTTTGAAATAGCAGCTATGTTGGTCTGTCACGCTTCAGTTTGGAAACACTTTTACATTGTTATATGTGCAGATTGAAAAATGGATGCATCTTATTTTAGATACGTCCAAGTATCTATTTACGTCTGTCCGCTGGTCTGTCACGCCTCAGTTTGAAATAGCAGTTATGTTGGTCTGTCACGCTTCAGTTTGAAAACACTTTTACATTGTTAAATGTGCAGATTGAAAAATGGATGCATCTTATTTTAGATACGTCCAAGTATCTATTTACGTCTGTCCGCTGGTCTGTCACGCTTAAGTTTGAGCAGTTTTGTCACTAAACGCACAGATTAAAGAGAAGCATCTTAAGAATATCCGTTCAGGTTTTAAGATATCAAATTGTGCAGGGCAATAAAATCTCCAGTTGAGAAAAGAAGGTAAACAAAACAGGCTGAACTTTACCAAACCAAGCGCGTAGTGTACACACTGGCATCGGATGGACCGGAGGTTTCCAAACAGGTGAAACGTTTGCGCAAACACACACAAAAGAAAGACATACTTGGACCCCATTCTCTGCACACTGAATATCCAAATGTTTGCAGACTCCCTTGATTGTCAAACGTATTTCAAACTAAGGAAAAACGCCTTAGAACACTTTTCTTAAGCCTATCATGACTAAAGTGGCGAAAATAGCAACCATTTTGGCTGCCTGAATAGACCTGATAGCACATAGCGGCCCATAGCTTTAAAAAATTGCGGCAGAAAAGTAATAATGTACGTTGGCGTGATTTTATAATCCAGATTGTACGGGGAGGTCACGGCCTACAGAGATGTCCAAAATGGCCGTCGTTTTTAGACGCTCTGTTTTTGATAGTTAAAGTTGCAATCAGCCTGACAAATGTCCATCCAACCTATTAACTTCATCCCAGACAGTTTTTAATTCAGTAAAATTGAACTTTCGGAGACACGATAAACCGCTTATTTTGAATAAAAAGTTTTTTCCTAAGTTCTTATCTCATTATAAAATAGTAAAACGCCTATTTTTATATAAATAAAGATGCAAAGATTAAAATAAAGCATTTTAAGACATTTTCAAACCATAGCAATGAAAGGCATTGACTGATTTAAATATTTTGAGGCCCTTCAACTTATTAAAGGATCCAATATGTCACATTATTATGAACCTATTAATAATAAAACATCTATTTAGTAAAACTCTTTAAAATGATATAATTTTAGAAATTATAGTTATAATTTAAAACGGATACTACAGCTATCATACAATATGGCATATGGTCATAGATAGAAAAGCTCGCCGTCAATGGACTACTATCTTAATCTGACCATGTTACATCCGTGACCCAAACAAAAGTTTCTCTTTTCATCCAGTTACAATTTTCAGTATAAAGTGCTCGGCCAGAACGATCATTGGGAGAAAGTTTGGCTAAAAAATGAAGCAGTTATTTTCATGCCTTTCTGTCGGTATCTCATGTTTTGATATTAATGAAAATCCTGAAGGTTGATGATGATCATCTGAAACAACATCTAACAAAGGATACCTATTTTCATATGTAGATTTTTCTTGATGATCCGATATTCGATAATTTTCCGATTCTCGAAAAATAAGCAGGTATATGCAATCAAGACTAAGTGAGATTAAGAACACACACACACAAAAAAGTATTGACCTAAAGAGATGTGTGTATTAATTGAGAAAGGAAGTGGGTAATAAAAGAAAGAAATAAGAGAGAGAGAGAGAGAGAGAGAGAGAAAAGGAGATATATATATAGAGAGAGAAAGAGAGAGAAAGAGAGAGAGAGAGCACTATTTTGTTTTTGCCACTGATGTAGTGACATCTTCTTTGATGTCAAAGTCAGTGATTTTTTTTTGGACTTTTTTATAATGCGGTATGCATTAATTAATTGCGAATGTAAGTCATGGAAATCTTACTAAAAATGTCATAAGACAAAACTAGAAATTCTTTGTCACCGCATTGATTCAATCAGTCTCATACAACGAAGAAACTAATTAGTTGTTCTTAGCAAACAGAGAAATTGTGGGGCTGGGAAACATCTGAACCAAGCCAGGAAACATTATCTACTTTGGAGACGGGAGGGTTGGACCCTCCTTCGCCATTTCACCCTACCTTTGTAAATTAAGTTGTATTGATACTGACATTTCACTTCCTGTATACATTTTTCATGACATAATGGTGACATGAGAGAGAGAGAGAGAGAGAGAGAGAGAAAGAGAGAGAGAGGGAGGGAGGTGTTTAGATTAAAAAGGAAAATAAAGTTACAGTGTAAAAAATGTCAACCGAGGGGGAAAAGACACAGGGGGGAAGTTTCGAGAGAGGTGGAATCAAAAGAAGAAAAGTCACAGAGAGAAAAACAGGACAAAAAGTCACAGAGAGAAAAACAGGACAAAAAGTCACAGAGAGAAAAACAGGACAAGGAGGTCACAGAGAAAGACACAAGGAAAGAGTCACAAAGTGAAAGACACCAGGAAAAAGTCACAGAGTGAAAGACCCAAGGAAAAAGTCACAGAGTGAAAGACACATAGAGAGAAAAACAGGACAAGGAAGTCACAGAGAAAGACACAAGGAAAGAGTCACAGAGTGAAAGACACCAGGAAAAGTCACAGAGTGAAAGACCCAAGGAAAAAGTCACAGAGTGAAAGACACATAGACAGAAAAACAGGACAAGGAAGTCACAGAGAGAAAAACAGGACAAAAAGTCACAGAGAGAAAAACAGGACAAAAAGTCACAGAGAGAAAAACAGGACAAGAAAGTCACAGAGAAAGACACAAGGAAAGAGTCACAAAGTGAAAGACACCAGGAAAAAGTCACAGAGTGAAAGACCCAAGGAAAAAGTCACAGAGTGAAAGACACATAGAGAGAAAAACAGGACAAGGAAGTCACAGAGAAAGACACAAGGAAAGAGTCACAGAGTGAAAGACACCAGGAAAAAGTCACAGAGTGAAAGACCCAAGGAAAAAGTCACAGAGTGAAAGACACATAGAGAGAAAAACAGGACAAGGAAGTCACAGAGAAAGACACAAGGAAAGAGTCACAGAGTGAAAGACACAAAGAAAGAGTCACAGAGTCAAAGACACAAAGAAAAAGTCACAGAGAGAAAGATGCAAGGAAAAAGTCACAGAGAGAAAGGAAAGGAAAAGTCACAATCTCATGGAAAAATCACAGAAAAAGGTGGGGGCTGGCACAATTTTGGTTACAAAAAGGAACATGTTTTTAAAATACCATAAAGATGTTTTATGGCAGTTATATATTGACAATACATGGCATACGTAGAGCAAAAACTGACATAATTTTATGACATTACAAATATGCTATGATAATCAAGATTTATTAAATGAAACTTATTCAAGTTTAAAAAAAGTGACTTGAAAAAGAAAACATTTAGATCAGTGCTTTATTTGAAAACTAAAATCTGGTTAGCTTGAATGTATATTTAAATATATAAGGACACTCATGATTTTAATACACTTTTCATGATTGGATGATTCATGAAACTGCAGTAAAGTGTCAAGATAAGCGTATATAACAGTTATCTTCAGACACGTGTTTCGTCGTCTCTACGACTCATCAGTGCAGCTAGACGTAGCGAGAGTTAAAACCAGGACCCCAGTGGTTGGTGTTCGGTACTCTACCAACCGAGCAAACGAAACTATTAGTGGAAGTGGGAGTTGTTATATCGTATTTAAATGAAGCTATTCATTTATTTATACATTGATACTGCTAACTGCTAACCGATACTAGTAACCGAAAGTACTCAATTCTTTTTTACGGAAGTGTATTGTTTTAACGCTAAGTGGAAACCATCATTTCCCCCCACCAAGATGGAATTGTTCAGAGACCCGGGTTCTTTAACATTAATACGGTCATTGTAAAAAAACATTTTATTTGAATTGAACTTTGCTCGATACGACGATGGTTAATAAGCCATTCCTTTGACTTCCTCCTCCACCTTTCCCTCCTCCTCTCCCTCCTCCTCTCCCCCCGTTGTTTTCGACGCACGCTTCAATTTATCTTTGCATACCTACTATGTTCACGTGTATTCCTCCTTCTTTCCTCCCTTACTTGTATTTAAACCTGCTGCGTCTTTGCCTGTTTTTTGACAGTTACGTCAAATATTGATGCTCATCTTTCCTTTCTTTCTTTCTTTCTTTCTTTCTACTGTTCCTGACTTGTTTGTTTACGTTTTTTTTTTGGGGGGGGGGTTTCGACGCGTCTTGTACAATTTGAATTTCTGTTCATTAAAGTTCTTACTTCCAACCGAGGATGGTTGCTTTCTAGCAACTAATATATATATATATATATATATATATATATATATATATATGGTAATAACGTTATTACACCATGTATAATTTCAATATTCTCTTGTGCATTAAAAAAAATGACACAAAATGGGTTTTATTTTTTGTGATGTTTCAAATATTTTGCCATCATCTTTCACACCATCATTTAATTCATGAGATTGTTTGTGTTGTTTCCGTTTGTGCCAAAGTTTTAAATTTACGTTTTCTTGTCTACATTTGAATATTAATTCATCCTTTTTATTTAATAATTACTTGCTTAAAAGTTAGCATTGCTAGCTTTACACCAGAAAAGTAGATCATCCTTTGGATGTTTCTTGACAGAGATTTCCTTTTACGCAAATCATCACCAGGGCACAGAATGTATCCTGTGGATAGACCTGCACAATTCAAAGTCCTAAATCATTTAATGTTCCAAGACATAAATGCAAACCAAAACAGAACTAACGTGAAACAAAACTGCATGATTGAAGCAGCGGTTCTAGGAACAAAACTGCATGATTGAAGCAGCGGTTCTAGGAACAAAACTGCATGATTGAAGCAGCGGTTCTATGAACAAAACTGCATGATTGAAGCAGCGGTTCTAGGAACAAAACTGCATGATTGAAGCAGCGGTTCTATGAACAAAACTGCATGATTGAAGCAGCGGTTCTAGGAACAAAACTGCATGATTGAAGCAGCGGTTCTAGAAACATTAAATTATTTAGGACTTTGAATTGACATCCACAAGATATATTCTGTGCCCGGATGATGATTTGAGTAAAAGGAAATCTCTGACATAAATAAACACAATTATGAATTCTGAATATTTACTGTATTCCTTACCTCAAGAGTTGAGAAACATAGATCCCTGGAAAAGCTGATTAAAAAAAACGCAACTGATATGAGTTGTCGATTTCTTTCATAACGTTTGTTTAAATGAAATCAATCTCTCGCTCTCATATATATATATATATATATATATATATATATATATATATATATATATATATATATATATATATATATATATATGTATATATATGTATATATATATATTAGATTGTTTGGTTGCATTCATATGGGACCAGCTGTTTAGGTTTTAAATAGTGGTGTGAATACATTTGCTGCATCTAGCTACGATGATGAGTCATAGACGACGAAATAGCCGTATGTGATTGACTATATTTAATATATATGTAAATACACTCATCCGAATTTTGCCATGAAATGCACGTAAGGAATAGAAATGAATATTAAATTTGAACTAATTACTTTTGTGTGTAAAATAAGAGATGTAAAAAAAAACTCATCGTTGTATGAAAATTATAGTTTTGGATTAATTCACCATGGTCTTTGCAATGCAAATATATATATATATATATATATATATATATATATATATATATATATATATATATGCAAACATTGTTAAAAATAACAGAATTCGTCGGTTTAAGTTTTGTATTTTTTCAATTTTTCTGATGGTCCTTTTTGTATTAAAATAAACAAAATTAATAAATGTTGCATAGGTTTCACAGGTTTCACGAACGTTTTCGATTCTTCGCTGAATCGCGATTTTTCTTCTGTGATGCCATCCAGCGTTTCTGAATTTAAATCGTCAACGACTTCCTGGAACAATGCGAAAAACGTTCTCTGTGCGTTTCTCCGCTGTCTTTTAAAAATTCCTTTCCTTCTCCAGCTTTTTTGTTCATTTGCTTTTGACACGTGAGGATGATTCGACGAAGAATAACAAATTCTGTTATTTTAAACAATGTTTGCATAAATGAGAAAATGCTGCCTAAATACACACAATATATATATATATATATATATATATATATATATATATATGTCCCCTATATATAAGTTAAGCTTTCTTGTAGAGGAACTAATGGTTTCCACTTAGAATAAAGCAATAATTCTCTATAAAGAATATATTTTCCCCGGTTACTGGTAGCATGGTAAAAATATATATATACAAAGAAAATACATATAACGCTATAATTCTTTCTACTGTCAAAGTGAGTTAGTTAGGACAATGGATTAGGTACTTGGCTGCTGATCACATTGAGATGTGACTACCTCTTTCGGTTTCGAATCTCAGCGTGGGTACACTTGTTGTGGTTACCCACACTGATCAGTTGTAGACAACGAAACAGCTATCTGTGTAAAACTTCATTATATATATATATATATATATATATATATATATATATATATATATATATATATTTCTTTTGGTCATCACTTCAATACACAGAGGTTGATTTTAATAAAACATATCCACGACACTAAACTTCGTCGTCTCATAGAATCGTGTTTAATCCTACGTCATAACACAATTATTCAAAGACCAGGATTCTATGATATTTCTACATCTTCTGCCAGAACGATTCTAATCGAAAGGAACCTAAACCAATATGATAACGGATAACTTCTACAACTTTGAGTCCGTCTTCCTCCTCCTCCTCCTCCTCCTCCTCCTCCTCCTCCTCCTCCTCCTTATTAGTTTAATTCCTTGCTGTCATTCATTTTAAATTACTACTAATCTTCTTTCCCACTTTATTAACTTACAGCGTTTCCGATCGGCGTTTATATGCTAACTGCTGATTTTTTTTATTTCTTTCTTTTTCTTTTTTAACATTTCTTTCTTTCTTTCTCCCTTTCTACTGTTTATTACACATGACTATTTTTTTCCCCAAATTGCGTTCTTTGTATAAATTTGAAAACTGTTTTTAATTAAAGTTCTGCTACCAATTGATGATGATTGTATTTTAACAATCGAAATATTTTGGTATAACTATTCAATATGTGTTTTTGAGTTTATTTTTGCTAGTTGTTTATTTGCTTATCCTTTATTCCATTTTTATTTTTACGTATATATATATATATATATATATATATATATATATATATATATATATATATATATATATATATATATATATAGAAAAGGGTTGTGTAACATCAGTACAGTTCAACGAGAGAAAAAAACTTAAAATGTTAAAATAATAAGATAATAAATAATTATTGAAAAAGTTTTTTTACTAGCGCTGGTAACCACAATTCTTTATATATATATATATATATATATATATATATATATATTTTTTTTTAAATATTAAAATGTTTTTTTCACTTACAGACGATATAGTTTCGGATTTTATACTCCCATCAGTGCAGGAGTGGCGGTTGTAGGCAGTCGCATGGGATCGAACGCAGTTCGTAGATCCAGGCTAGAATCACGAGACAAACGCTCAGGACCACACGGCTACCGGCAATCAGCACAGACAGTAATTGAAATTGAGATACACTTACCCGGGGAGGCAGGGGAAAGTGTCATTACTGCATACAGTGTTCAACGTTCGTGTGGAACTTGCTTATCGCAGTGTAAGTGTGTGTGTATGTATGTATGTATGTATGTATGTATGTATGTGTGTATGTGTGCATCTTTCAAATTTCAATAAGTAAAGGTTCCGCAAAATTAAAATTACGTAGTATAAATTACAATTCATTACACATTTTCAACTTATTTTTTCTCCAGCCGTTGAGAAGACCTAATATGTCTGATCGTCGTTTGATTCGTGGTGGTTATTTGCATGTAAATAGTAAAAATTTCCACGGGTTTCCGCTAATATAATTAACATTCCTTCTGTCATCGTCATTTATTCTCTGAGAAGTGGTAGGAGAGCGAAGGGAGGAGAGGAAGTGAAGGGAGGAGAGGAAGTGAAGGGAGGAGAGGGAGTGAAGGGAGGAGAGGGATGAAACGTAGGTGTGTTGTGTTAGATGACAGAAACGCTGATAGCAAAACATTTTCCCCAACTGATATACACTTGCCATTTCGGCTAAAGCAAACACCCAGTGGACAACTGACCGAAGCTTCTCTGACACACCAAAGATATTTCAACATGTCATCTAAGGTGCAAACGCATCAAATCTTCAATGGGGCCTCTCAGGAAAAATCTTAATCCCTAACATCAGTGGTCTCCTGGGCACAGGGTGTATGGGTATTTAGGGGGAGCATCGACAATTGAATGCATTATACTATACCGATTCAAAAAGAAGGGAAAAAGATTTGATAAAACGAATTTGAAAATAAATAAAGAGGTGAACGTAGTAGTAGTAGTAGTAGTAGTAGTAATAGTAGTAGTAGTAGTAGTAGCAGCAAAAAAAGATAAAACAGAAGCCTAGGGCAGCAGGTGAGTTTATGGATTCATAGGGTATATATATATATATATATATATATATATATATATATATATATATATATATATATAAGATGATTTAATGGATCAGAATATTGCAATTGTTCAAAGAATTAGAACAACAAGTCTTGTATGGCGTACGGTCGTTTCCAAAACATTCTGGAAAATTTTTTTTACAAAGCCATTCCAGAACGTCTCTTCATCAGCGCCGTTAGCAGCACATCTTACAGAAAATTCAAGGAAGAAAATAACAAGTTCGTCTTAGAGGAACATCTATTGACAGGAGGAGATGCAGGGACAATATTTAGAAAAAGGAATAAGTTACAAATATAAAATAAGAATATAAAGATAAACCGATAATAATGATAAAAAGACATTATAAACATTATCAAAATTATAAAGATAAAATGAAAATAAAAATAAAAATAAGAATAAAAATAAAAATAAAGATAAAATGAAAATAAAAATAAAATAAGGAATAAAATAAAGTAAAATATAATGTAAAATATAAAAATAATAATAGAATATATAAAAGGAAAAAAAGGATAAAAGATAAAAATAAAAATAAAATATACAATAAAAAAGAAAGACAAAACTATAAAAAAATAATAATATAAAAAATAATAGAATTATAAATAAACAAAAAACAAAAATATATATAAAAAAAAAAGTATAGTAGGGTAAAATAATATATATATATATATATATATATATATATATATATATATATATATATATATATATATATATATTACTATTTCATGTATCCACATAAAATTTTATAAGGAGATACAATTTTTTATGTATCAATTTTCAGTATTTACTTCAACAGTGCTCAGTACGAAAGTAGAGCTAGGTAGTAAGCTATGACCATATATTTATGGCAATTAAGCTACACAAAGGCTCCTGCATTTCATTTAGCCTGAAGATTCCCCCCCGGGGATAAAACGCGGGAGCCTCTGTGTAGCTTAATTGCCATGCATTTTCATAGCTTACTATATATATACATATATATGAAGAGTTCGAACGCGATAAATCCAATTCGTTTAAATTGAGACCTTAGACAATAAAAACACGAATATATTTAATCTAAACTGTGATATAAAGGTGATTTTAATTTATATCAACAAAAATTATTTCGGTATCATATTATGTAACACATAGTTTTTGGGGTGTCGTCAAGTGTTGAAATGCAACACTTTTTGTAGAGACAGTTTCGTGATTTTCAAAATGGCGTTTATCGCGTTTTGCATTCGAACTCTTCATATATATATATATATATATATATATGTACTAGGTGGCACCCACTGGTGTTGCCTTGGAAGTAATAAAAACCTTGTGTATTTATGTACCTAGGTCCGCCCTCCCCATATTACTATTCTTACATTATCTTATTTTTTTAATTTCCAAAATAAAGTGCCTTTTCTGTTTATGGATGTACGGTGCGAACGCAGACCCTACGATGTTATTCTTAAAACAACAAACCCTAATACAAAATTAATATCATCATTGGATTCCTTGTAAAATTTGACTCGAGAAAAGTTGTGTTTGACCGTAGTATAAGTTTATATCTTCAATTCCATCCCCGGTAATCGATAATCGATAATTGGACCCCAGGGACCCAAGATGGAATCGGAGGAAAAATTTAATGGTATCATTTGATTCCCTAAAAAAACTAACATTTATTGAAACTAATTTGAATTTTCTAACTACTTATTGATTTCTATAACAAAAAAACACACTTTCGCTTTTCTCTCTCTTTCATATATATATATATATATATATATATATATGCATGTTTAGGCAACATTTTCTCTGTAATACAAGTGTTGTTGAATATGACAGACAACTTATGTCTGGATATCCTTGTGTGGATCCTTTCCATTCTATTTGCCGAATCAGGGTCTTTGTTTCGGTGGGGAATTGGCTGATGAATCTGCCATAACTGTAGAGGTGTCCCAAGTACTTTCAGGCCCATCCACACGTTTCATCTTTTTCTGTAATTGTCAGCGTGGAGATAAATGTTCTGCTGGTTGCACAGTTCGAACCCAGACACGAGTCACCTTTAAACTCAAGCCTGAATCTTTTTGTCGATGCGACCAACCTAACAGCTATTCGGAAAGGAGGAGGATTAAGGTCTATTTATGTCTTTACAAGCGAACATATAGTAAGCTGCCGCAGAGTGTTCGACATCACAAATGGATGGAACTCGAATTCACACATTAAGTTGGCAGCTTATTTTAATTCTCTTATATTCATTTAATCTGCATGTTTAGTGATGCAAATGATACTTCAAACCTGAGCGTCATCGACTATGTGACAGACACAGCCTCTTATAAAAATGTGTGGAGGCGGCTAAACCGTCTGTGGAATTTTACCTAACCATAGGATATTGAAGGCATAGCAGAAAATATTTATGTCCTTTAACTCAAGGTTGGTGACTTTTTTATTTATTTATATATTTTTTTAATGGAAATCGCTCTAGACAAGGCATGAGGCCACTTGATGTAAGAAGCTAACAAGAACGAATTACCACTTCAGGGTCCAAAACCGGCCAACGATAAGTGTTAGATGGATAGATTCCGACCCAGAAAACAGCAATTTTTTTCCCTTTTTGTCAGAAACATCGCTCATGGAATGTGAGGACTAAAGGACAAAATAAGGGAAGCGAGAGTTACGAGGATGTCAAAAGTAACCCCAAGGTCCACTTTCTACTCTCCTAACCATTGGGCTACATCCACAAGTGACTTTTTGCAGTCGCAGGACTTAGGTTGGTTAACGATAGGTGTGAACAGAGAGAAAATATAAGAAAAGAAAAACTGGTAACGCCTGTCAAAAGGAAACACAGATGTGCATTTCTGATCTTTCCCTGAGGCGAAAAAAGAAAAAAATGATAAAATACAATGGACAGATGAGTGAGAGGAGGATGAGCCTGCAGGGTCAGAGGTAAAGAATTCTCCATGGTAATGGAAGTTTGTGGTTCATTTCAGAAGTATAAAGAGAGAAATGATGTACATGTATGTGGGGAGAGCACCGGGTGACGTAGGGAGGGGGATATTTCTGGCAAAACACTCAGATTTTGCATGCTCAATTCCCATCTATAAATTAAGAGGCGTTAACCTCGACTGACCCAACTGAGGGAGAAAATTTATGGGGACAAATTGGTCAAGTTAAGGAAGAGTACAGGCCAAAAAAAAAAGAAAAAAGAAAAAAAGAAAAAAGAAGAAAGAAGAAAGAAGAAAGAAGAAAGAAAAAAGAAAAAAAGAAAGAAAAAAAGAAAAAGAAAAAGAAAAAAAAGAAAGAAAAGAAAAAAGAAAAAAGAAAAGAAAAAGAAAGAAAAAAGAAAAAAGAAAAAAAGAAAGAAAAAAAGAAAAAGAAAAAGAAAAAAAAAGAAAAAAGAAAAAAGAAGAACAAAGAAAAGAAAAAAGAAAAAAGAAAGAAAAAAGAAAAAAAAGAAAGAAAAAAGAAAGAAAAAAGAAAAAAAAGAAAGAAAAAAAAAGAAAAAGAAAAAGAAAAAAGAAAAAAGAAATCCATTTGTTTCTCAATCTGAACAAGGTTTTCATACAGTCTTGACTATCGTCATCAGAGATATTTGGTCAAAATGTCAATTCAGCCAAATTGGGTTGACGAACAGTCATCTAGTCTTTTCATCCCTTCCCTTTCCCTCGTACATCATTGATGGACAATCAATTCTTGTAAAATCTATAATTAGCAAAATGAAGTGTGTTGGACAGTTGAATGGAAACTACTCCCCCAACTGTTTGTGTGTGTGTCTGGGGGAGGAGGGAGGGGGAATCACCTTCTGCCATTTGTTTTGCCTGTGAGCTAAAGTGTTTTTAAAAGGCCGACAGTTGAGTGACATTATATAACTGAGTTATTGTCAAAATTGTTGTTAGTGAGAAACGAGATTGTCGATCCGAGATGAAATCTTAATAGATTAATATACAACGATAAGTATCTAGCTAGATAGAGAAATTCGGAAATACTTCTTCCTTAAACACAAGTATACAAATAAATCTGTTCTAAATCTAGAGGCTGTCAGCTGGTGATTAATTGATGCTCAGGAAGAGAAGGGGAGATAATCATCGTCAAGACAGCACTAAGAGTGGTGGGGTCAACAACATCTTCTGATGAATGTGGAGAATATCCGAGGATACTGAAAAATTAAATACTTAGATATCCAATTATATATCTGAAGCAATAAGCAATAGAACACTTTAGTTTATGTGATTTCAACTGTTAGCCTCATCATCATGGTTGTTATATAAACCATGTTTCAGATATTGCACTCTTCAGTAAAAATATTGGGTGCTTTTGCATTATGGAAACAAAATGGCGACAAACAAAATTCCCTTCCTTATTTTTAGAAGAGTGAATCGAAAGGGGAGATAATTCGAATTATTTTTTTAGGGGGACTCATAACGAAACGATCATATTCGATTTTTTTCGTCGTGGGAAACCGTGACACAGATAGAGAAGCATGAGAATTTGTCGGAAGAAACATTTAAAAACAATATTTTTGTAATAAAATTCATTAAGAAACGGTATTAAAAATGAAATAAAATAGATTTATTTGGGTAACTTTGACATCATATAAAATATATTTAATTTAATAAAATGTCTTCCAAGTTTAACGCATTGACGTCCATTTTCGGAAAATTAAGAAAAAAAATTAAGACACTTAAAATAATTCGAATTATCTCCCCTTTCGATTCACTCCTCTAGAAATAAGGAAGGGAATTTTGTTTGTCGCTATTTTGTTGTCATAATGCAGAAGCACCAAATATCGTTTATATAACAAATGTAATAAAGAAAGATAACAATCCGAATCATGTAAATAATGTAACAGCATCTCATCTAAAAACAAAAAAAAACGAATGGATATTCTTAAGATGCGTCCATTCAATTTGCGCGTTTAGCAACAAAAATGCTATTTCCAAATTAAGCATGACAGACCGACTGACGGACACAGTCTATTATAGGAATGCTTGGACGCATTTACAATAAGATGCTTTCATTCAACCTGCACACTTATGGATAGAAATGATATTTACGAACTGAAGTATGACAGACCAATTGATGGCAGAAAAAAAAAAAGATGCGAGAACACATCTAGAAAAATGGTCAAATGATACTTTAGATTGATGGCTATTCACTTTCACACCCACAAGAAAAAGCGTCATATTCTTTGATTTGGAATGATTAGAGTTGGAAGCTCAAGATTTTTCTCTTCATTTTGGTAGATTTTGTACTTCTATGATTAAACAGCTGTCTGGATTAGTAAAGAAAATGCATTAAGTTTTACCAAATCTGAATATCCAGTGAAATGGGTGACATGATATAAAAGTAATGAAGCAATTTAAGTTGCATCATAAAAACATGATCAGAGCAATTATTTGTAAACAGTCACTCATCGTCTTCTTCTTTTCTACGTCTGATATGGGTTGCGCATGCAAGGAAGGTGGGCTCCCTCTACCGGGCTAGAAAAATTCTCACACCAATCAGTATCCAGTATCTCTACAAGGTCACCATCTGCCCATGCACGGAGTATTGTTGTCACATCTGGGCTGGTGCACCATCCACTAGTCTCTCCCTCTTAGACACGGTCCAAAAAAAGAGTCGCTAACCTAATAAGTCCCTCACTATCAACCAAGCTCCAGCCCCTGTCCCATCGCTGCAATCTTGCATCCCTGCGCTTGTTTTACAAGTACTTCAATGGAATGTGCTCCGATCAACTTGCTGCTCTAGTGCCCCCCCCCCGACGTAAATACACTAGACCAACTCTACAATCAGTTAAATCCCATCCATTCACTGTGGAGGTCCCGAGATGTCGGAGAGCTTTCTACTCTAATAGCTTCTTTACTCGAGCTGCCAGACTTTGGAACTCCCTTCCTGCTTCCTGTTTCCCTGACTGTATTGAGTTTCAGAAATTTAAATGTAATGTAAACAAACATCTCGCTACACAACTCCTCTCTTAGGATGGCCCCTTTAATTTCTGGCCCCTAATCCACAGTAGCCCCCTTACGTCTAAATAGCAGTATGCCTTGTCTGGAGTGAACTCAAGTGACAAAAAAAACAAAACAAAAAAAAAACATTGGCCATGGCGGTAAAAAGTGATTTTCTCTACGAAATTCCATCATTTATGTTGGTTTCGATGTGCCATTGCTTGAGGTCATCTTCGACGGAGTCATTCTGAATCTTTTTCGCTGTTTTTCTCAGTTACCCCCAACAATCTGTTAGTTGCTATACAGAATGTTTTTTTACCTATTCATCATCAGCCCTTAACTCGAAAGGGAGAGAGTGGCTGAGTGACCGTCTTGATGCGTTATTTGCCACTCATCATCTAAGTCTTCATAAACATTTTACCAGTTCATTTTTGGGCATTGTTTATCTTTTATTTAATCTGCGGTTCCTTCTAGAATAGTTTTATAAGGCCACTAGATCTTGTGCCATTGTCATACCATCTCAGTTTTCTGATCTTCATTCTGAGTAGGTTATTTTTAGGACCAATGATGCTGTGAACCTGGTTGTCTGTAATATAGTCGAAACATGAGATGCCAAATATCTTTTTTCTTTTCTTTTTTTCTTTTTTTAAAACTCAATTCACCCCAAACAAGGCAGGCCGCCACTGTAGACGTAAGGGGTTACTGAGAATTAGGATGTAGGTTTTGTGGTGTCACCTTAAGTTGGGAGCAGCGTAGCGAGATGTCTGTTTACATTAGTTTAACACCTCTGCATGTCGGTACTGTTGAGGAAACAGTGAGCAGGGAGGGAGTTCCAGAGGCCGGCAGCACGAAGAAAGAAGCTATTGGAGTAGAAGGCTCTCCGGCATCTGGGGACCTCCACAGTGAATTGATGGGATTTAGCTGATTGTCGGGTTGGTCTAGTGTATTTACGGCGAGGGGGAACCAGAGTAGCCAGTTACAATAGCATCACATCCCTAGTGGTTTCATCCATTTTTTGTAGGTTTGTTGTGAGAGCCCAAGTTTCACATGCATATAGGAAGGTGGAGAAGAGTAATTCACTCAGGGATCGTATACTTCAGAATGATTTTACTATTCCTTTCATGTCAGCTTAGGTTCCAATATTACAATCATTGATAAAGTTATTCCTGCAAGAACTTTACTTAACTATTAATCATTAAGCTTATATTTCAGTAACATTTGAGAATAACTCACATTTTTTGGTAAAGTTGATTTAAAATTTGAAACCTCTGAAAAAAATGCTCTTCTAGCTAACTCTTTTCTCTCGTAAAAAGCTGACAGTTTTTTTTCTCTCTTTGGAGGTCATGGAAACCATTGTGCAGATCAGAGAGAGGTATTAGCTTTTATAGAGAGGTCGGCAGCTGTCAGTGTTATTTTCCCCGGTAGTCATTAGTCAAAATATGAACAAATGCACAACGGCTGTACTTTAGAAAAGAATTTCTTTTTTTACTTTTATTGCCTTTCGATAGAGACAAATTTATAATCTTTTAATGTATCGAAATATACACAACATAAGAAATTAAAAGAAAACGCTGAAAAGATGAAAGTAATGAAAACATTCAAGGTTGCAACTGATGAAATGTGAAGAGAGAAAAAGTAACAACTTTTACTCCTCCCCTTCTCCCCCATTTTAAACAACTGATGAAATGTGAAGAGAGAAAAAGTAACAACTTTTACTCCTCCCCTTCTCCCCCATTTTAAACAACTGATGAAATGTGAAGAGAGAAAAAGTAACAACTTTTACTCCTCCCCTTCTCCCCCATTTTAAACAACTGATGAAATGTGAAGAGAGAAAAAGTAACAACTTTTACTCCTCCCCTTCTCCCCCATTTTAAACAACTGATGAAATGTGAAGAGAGAAAAAGTAACAACTTTTACTCCTCCCCTTCTCCCCCATTTTAAACAACTGATGAAATGTGAAGAGAGAAAAAGTAACAACTTTTACTCCTCCCCTTCTCCCCCATTTTAAACAACTGATGAAATGTGAAGAGAGAAAAAGTAACAACTTTTACTCCTCCCCTTCTCCCCCATTTTAAACAACTGATGAAATGTGAAGAGAGAAAAAGTAACAACTTTTACTCCTCCCCTTCTCCCCCATTTTAAACAACTGATGAAATGTGAAGAGAGAAAAAGTAACAACTTTTACTCCTCCCCTTCTCCCCCATTTTAAACAACTGATGAAATGTGAAGAGAGAAAAAGTAACAACTTTTACTCCTCCCCTTCTCCCCCATTTTAAACAACTGATGAAATGTGAAGAGAGAAAAAGTAACAACTTTTACTCCTCCCCTTCTCCCCCATTTTAAACAACTGATGAAATGTGAAGAGAGAAAAAGTAACAACTTTTACTCCTCCCCTTCTCCCCCATTTTAAACAACTGATGAAATGTGAAGAGAGAAAAAGTAACAACTTTTACTCCTCCCCTTCTCCCCCATTTTAAACAACTGATGAAATGTGAAGAGAGAAAAAGTAACAACTTTTACTCCTCCCCTTCTCCCCCATTTTAAACAACTGATGAAATGTGAAGAGAGAAAAAGTAACAACTTTTACTCCTCCCCTTCTCCCCCATTTTAAACAACTGATGAAATGTGAAGAGAGAAAAAGTAACAACTTTTACTCCTCCCCTTCTCCCCCATTTTAAACAACTGATGAAATGTGAAGAGAGAAAAAGTAACAACTTTTACTCCTCCCCTTCTCCCCCATTTTAAACAACTGATGAAATGTGAAGAGAGAAAAAGTAACAACTTTAACTCCTCCCCTTCTCCCCCATTTTAAACAACTGATGAAATGTGAAGAGAGAAAAAGTAACAACTTTAACTCCTCCCCTTCTCCCCCATTTTAAACAAGCCTAAATGCTGCTATTAGTCATTATTTTTAATATATATTATTGATTATTCATTTTTTCACAAGGCTTTCTTTTATCTTATTGGATCACTTTTTGTCACTAATATTTAAACTGTTTATTCATTACATAAGCTTTTTTTGATCACATATAATAAATAAAAAAACAAAGAGAATAACACTCGGCAGGGTCCTTATTTACAAGTCGGTTTTTAATGTGGGGAAAATTCAGCTCCCCAAAAAGGGGAACTCTGCATTGGGACAAAAATAAAAATTGTCTTGAAAGGTTTCTCGTTCATTAACTGAGGGCAGAACACTACACTTTGAATTATTTATTTGCAAAATATTAAATACATTTTAACAAATTAGGCACAAGGCCATCAAAAGTGTGGGGTTAGGGTCGTTGATTATCCTCTGTCTATCCTTAACTCGACTCATTAGCAGCGACTAGATGTGTTTTGATACAAACAGGCAGGTCGGGAAGCAAAGTTGCATACTTTGCCAAAGCTTTACATAGATGTAACATAGACGTAACATAGATGTAACTTTGCCAAGGCTTAACATAGATGTAACTTTGCCAAGGCTTAACATAGATGTAACATAGATGTAACTTTGCCAAGGTTAAACATAGATGTAACATAGATGTAACATAGATGTAACTTTGCCAAGACTTAACATAGATATAACATAGATGTAACTTTGCCAAGGTTTAACATAGATGTAACATAGATGTAACTGTGCCAAGGCTTAACATAGATGTAACATAGATGTAACATAGATGTAACATAGACGTAACATAGATGTAACTTTGCCAAGGCTTTAACATAGATGTAACATAGATGTAACTTTGCCAAGGCTTAACATAGATGTAACATAGATGTAACTTTGCCAAGGCTTAACATAGATGTAACATAGATGTAACTTTGCCAAAGCTTAACATAGATGTAACATAGATGTAACATAGATGTAACATAGATGTAACTTTGCCAAGGCTTAACATAGATGTAACATAGATGTAACTTTGCCAAGGTTTAACATAGATGTAACTTTGCCAAGGCTTAACATAGATGTAACATAGATGTAACATAGATGTAACTTTGCCAAGGCTTAACATAGATGTAACATAGATGTAACATAGATGTAACTTTGCCAAGGCTTAACATAGATGTAACATAGATGTAACATAGATGTTAAATAGATGTAACTTTGTCATGGCTTAACATAGATGTTACTTCTTTGGAATTGGAATTGGGAATTGTTCAAGATTGTGGTAGTATTCAATGTTAGGAAGAAAGTGTTAAGATGATCTGTTGGTTTCATTATTTTTTTTATTTATTCAGATGTTCTTATTGCAGCCGAGGTCTACATTGCAATCCAGGAAGATTATTTATGACCCTTATCTGACCAGATGTCTCCCTCCTCGCACTCGGAATATTTATGTTACCTCTCAATTATATGTCCGTTCAATAACCATGCAAAAGAAAACGTTGCATACTTTAGGTTTCATATAGATAACATCGATAGTTTTAGCAGCAAAAAATCACATTGACTTTAAAGTAATCTATTCGAAATTTATTAGAAAATCACTTTCATTATTTAAAGAAATTTGTATTCTAATTATGGACTAAAAACGACTAAATAAATTTATTTAGGACTCACATTCCATGAGCGATGTTTCTGACAAATGTGGAAGAATTGCTGTTTTCTGCGCCGGAATCTATCCATCTAACACTTGGCTAGTTTTTGACCTTGAAGTAGTTTTTTTTTTTAGCTCCTTACATAAAGTGGCTTCATGCCTTGTCTGGAGCGACTTCCATAAAAAAAAAGGTGGAAGTGGTTTAATGACTGTTTGGTATGGACATGACACACCGTGTTCCATTTCTGTTTTGACTTGTCACTTTCTTTAACACCTTTCCTCGTGTTATGTAGTGAATACATTGAGGATAGCCCTCAGTATAATCATCCTTGTGTCAGATTGGGGAAGGTGCAAACGTTGAGTGCAGCCAACAGAAAAGAAAACAATCTTTAGACAGAGTGTGACCATAAAGTGCGTTAGCAAAACCAATGGAGATACAATTCAAGTGATGGCATAGGAGTGCACACAAAAGAAAAAGAGAACAAAATTAGGATAAATCGCCCTTTCTTTGGCCACAAGGCAGAGAACAGGAAGATAATACGGGAGTCCTACACAGAGATTGGCTATTCAACACTGTCAATAAGTGATATATTAGGGTAGACTAGATTCTCAAACCTTGATAGAGCAACTAGAAGATACTGACAGAGGTCCCCAGATGCCGGAGAGTCTTCTACTCGAATAGCTTCTTTCCTCGTGCTGCCGGCCTCTGGAACTCCCTCCCTGCTCACTGTTTCCTCAACAGTACCGACATGCAGAGGTTTTAAACTAATGTAAACAGACATCTCGCTACGCTGCTCCCAACTTGGGGTGACACCACAAAACCTACACCCTAATTCTCAGTAACCCCTTACGTCTACAGTGGCGGCCTGCCTTGTTTGGGGTGAAATATGTTAAAAAGAAAAAAAAAAAAGATAGAAAACATTGTTCACCAACTGCCAAAAAAGTTAGCATAGCAACATTGTGTGTGGCCGTAGAGAAAATCACCTCAACTAGGACGTTGGTTAAAATGTACAGAAAGCACCTAAAGAAGGCCATAGAGCAAAACGGGCAAAAGATTGCGATTATGAAGTCCGAAGTTGTATATAAAAATTAAATTTCTTAATCTCAAAAAAAAAAAGAAAGAAAATCTTGCTTTAATTTTGAAATATTAAAACCTTTTTCATAAAAGCTGAATTTGCTATTTTGCATCAAAACATTTGATTCCTCTCTTTAATGGTCACTTCTTTTTAAAACAAAATCCATAAAACAACAATCGGCGTTTATTGTTTATTTATATTTTATTTTACAAATATAGAAAGAAAAAAAAACCCTATAAACCTTACTGCTGATATGAAAATCTGATGAAGAGCCTGGGAAACAACAGGAAGGTAAGCATTTGTGAACGAATATCACTGGGTCAATATTTTGCCACAAAACAATAGCATTTTAAGAAGAACGAACATACAAGCCTATATCAATAGGCTGAATTAATCCTGCAATATACAAAAAACGATTGTTTTTGTTGGATATTTCAATGCATTGGCTGGAAAACGTATGACAGTGGGAGACTTGAAGATAAGGAATATCTTGAAGACATTGTTTGGCCACTTATGAGTGTTAAAAATGACAAATAGTGAAATATTTAAAAGAAAGGAAAAAGAGGCCCAAATCCGCTCTTTTTGATAAATCTCCTCAAATCTTTTTTAGCTTAATGTAAATAAGTAATTATTCTCTCCCTGCCTCATTAAATTAAATCGCATAATCTTTTCCCAGCACACGCACACACGCGCATATATATGTATATATATATATATATATATATATATATACATATATATATATTATTAGTATAAATTGTTATCTTTACAAACATTATTGGTTACATATGTGCATACATGTTTCAGTTGTACTCTTCACCCAGAGTCAACCTCTTCAACGTTTTCTTTGGTCTGAAGAGGTTGACTCTCGGTGAAGAGTACAACCGAAACATATGTATGCACATATGCAACCAATAATGTTTGTATAAATAAAAATGTATACTAGAGAACAGCTCTACTTGTTATTGAGCACTTTTTATAAACACTCGAGTTTCAACGGATTAACATCTACAGAAACTAATATAATACATGTATTATATATATATATATATATATATATATATATATATATAGGTATACCCACTAAACACCTTCTGCTACCAGATCAGGCTGTCTGAAGATATCGGCTTCATGACCCAAAATGTACCAAACATTGATGTTTTAGTGTTTCTTCTCTCTGCCAAACTCACATGTTGTACAAAACAAAAAACAACAATTCCCCCTCTCTCCTCCCTCTCACCCTTACCCTCTCTCCCCCTAAATACTTGAACATAAAGAACTTGAAGCATAAAAACTTTCACCAAAATGACCGGATTCGCCCTTAAATAACCCCTAAAAGGGGTGATATGCCGTAAAACAAAACAACCAAACTCACTAAACAAACATTGAAAGATATGAAAACTTTATAATTGTTGCGTTTTTTTCATTAACTCTTCCTGGGATCTAACACTTTTTTCTTGACATCTAATATATAAAGTAAAGTCAGCCTCTTTATTTATTTATTTATTTTTTGTCAAAGAATAAAGTAAAAATTTAAAATTCATTGTGTGTTAATTTATTATCATCCAAGCTTTCGACTAACATATGTCATCATCAGGATAGATTGTGGGAAGACTCTTGTTTGGTTTGAAGGTCTAAATCATTTATTTATTTTTCCCATTTTCAAATATCGATCCTAATCAAGATGAGAATGACAAAATCAGATCTAGTTAGTTAAAACTGATTGTTCAATTTTTAGAGGACAGATCACTTTGTTATATAAGTTTAATGTAATATGATCCCTCTTGTCAAAAATTTGATTAGAGGTTTTTAAAAGGATTTTTGTAAAAGAGTCGTCAAAAAATCAAGAAGGGGTTCTATATTATATAAAGATTATGTAGGAAACTGAACACCGAGCTAAAAATTGAATAGGTAATATTTTCAACTTTATTTTATCATCTTAAAATTTTGTACTTAATCGATAATATTATGATGCAAGAATTAAAATAAACTTCAGTAGAATTGTTTTTAGAATTAGTAGAAATGCATTGTATACTTCTGTCTTTGAGAGTTTCTACCAGGGGGAACAAATTACGTTAAATTTATATAGCACCTTTTAAAAATTGAACAGTAAGTTTTTTTTTTTGAAGATAAAAAAAAATTAAATAAGCTTGCTGGAAAATAGTTGGATCATTCTACCGCTCCAGAAAATAACTGATTCTTAATGTAATTATCTCTATCTCTATAAAAGTCAAATACATCCTAAAATAGAGGATTGCTGCCGTATCTGGAGGTGTGCCGCCCAGAGCACTCTTTCTTGCCTTGACACAGTACAAAATCAACTTTGCCATCTAGTGGATGAAGTTAGCTTCCTTTTCACACCTAATTAGAGCAATCAAAACGGAATTTTTTTCAAACATAACTCAATCCCGGAACTAAGGTAATTATTATTATAATATAATGTTATGCATTATTTATGTTCAAACACGAAGGCCGATTCACTTTGCAGTTGTCTCTCTGTTGTAAAATGGACGCTTACTGTATAACCGGTATAACTGAAATGTCTTCTTTCAAATGTAGAACGCTGTTTCTGCTGTCTCTGGGTAGAAATTAGGGATTACACTGGCCATAAAGTAAAGGAACATTTTACAATAAAAGGGAGGTGACGAAGTGAACCCCTCTCTTGAAAATGAATCCGATTTTTGGAAATGTGTGTGTTTTGCGTATCGTGCTCTAAAGGTGGTGATCGCCAATAATCCGCAGTTGGATTTTGATTTGATTCACCGCTTGTCAAAAAACAAAATACTAATTTCAAATTTGCTTTGTTGGGTGCTATAGATAAAATATAAATATATAAATATGTACGCAACTTGTATTATATATATATATATATATATATATATATATATATATATGTGTGTTACACCGGCCGTTCTTACACAGGAGAAACTACACCGGTTGTCACTATAAATAGTGCGAGTCACCAGAGACACAAAAGACAAAGCACAGTCTTGTAACTGTCTAGCCAAGAGCTAGTCACTTTCTTACTTTGTTAATACACTTGTTAAACCAACCCTCGACTTGACTTCCTTTATTTATTATTTACTGTGGAACAACTTCACAACAATATATATATATATATACTAGACGTACCCATGACCCGTTGGGTCACAATCAATACCACTATTCTACTTTGATTTTATTTGAAAATTCATAAACTGTTACAGATCTGTTAAAACATTCTTCTTGCATAACTAAAAATAATAAGTCTCTTTACTTTTATATTATTATTATTATTATTATTATTATTATTATTATTATTATTATTATTATTATTATTATTATAGAAGCATTATTATTGGTTATTATTCTTATATAGAAGAAAATAAACTTATTATTTTGCCATCTAATTTACATACTTGTTAGTGGTGTGTGTACAGACACGTGTATGGAAATTATATAGTCATGCCGAAATAAAGATTAACTCGTTAAAAAGTGGTTGCATCAACATAGAATGAGAGGGGCCGAGAGAAATACATAGATAGATAAGTTAGAGACGTGTGACTTGGTCAGTTACTTAACATAATTAAAACAGAATTTTTTCAAATATAACCCAACCCCATTTTAGCATGCATTTTGTGTTCTTAAAATATATAGGCGAAAAGCCTTAGGGAAACAAACGTTGATACATGCACATTTAGTATAATAATATATATCATATATATATATATAATTATAATAATAATATTTAGTAACATGAAAACTAAAATATTCCAATTATTACACGTCCTTGAATAGCTCATATAGGCCTACGTTTCGGCCAATGAGACGTTCTTCAGGGCACAGTTCGTTAAGTGGAGTGCGCCAAACTTCTGAAATTTGGAAAACTATAGATTTCATTTTGGAAAGGAAAAACTTGTGTCTCCACTGCTTCATTGCTTCATGCAAAAACGATCCAAATGTTTTTCTAATGTTTTATGGCGTCATAATTCTTTGTATGTCTATCTCGTTGACCTAAACGTATGCTCCATGAGCCATTGAAGAAAATGTAATAATTGAAATATTTTGTATTTTTTGTTTAATATTCATAAACTGTCAGATAATTTGATCTAATCTTATATATATATATATATATATATATATATATATATATATATATATATACAGTATCTACAATAAGTGAGTACACCCAACGAATTTTTTACTTTTTACTTCATAGAACTTTAATTTTTCGTAGGATTTAAATGAAACTCGATGTGAACATAGCCATGTAGTTGTTTAATAGCTTTATAAACTATGAAGGAACAAATATCTTTTCAATGCAAAAAAATTGAACAAAAACATTTGGAACAAGTAACAAAAAGTGAGTACATATGAGCATTTTAAACAAATAATCTTATTTTTAATACTTTGTATGGCCTCCATTGTTATCAATAACAGCAGACAACCTCCTAGGCATTGATTAGACTAGTTTATAACATGTGTCCGCCGGAATTGCGTTCCATTCACACTTGATGACCTCCTTCAGTTCGTTATCATTTCTCGGATTTTTCCCTTCAATTTTCCGTTTCAGATGCTCCCATAAATGCTCTATTGGGTTCAAATCAGGTGACATACTTGGCCATAGGTAAGGTATTCACCTGTTTACTGTCTAAGAAAGCCTTCGTAGCCCGAGACGTGTGCTTAGGGTCGTTATCTTGCTGGAAAAGTCCACTTTCTGCCAACACTTGTTAGACTTGGTAACATTTTTTCCTCCAATATCTGGCAATAGAGTTTGGAATCCGTTTTTCCTTCGATGAAAGCAAGTTTTCTAATCGAACTAAGAGACACATCAAACAACTAATAGAGGGAAACAGACGTCAGAGTGATGCTAGCATCGCAGAAGAAATTTCGCACAGTTTAAACGTAACTATGAGTGCTCAGACAGTGCACAACATTCTCCATGAAGACGGGTTTAAAGGCTGCATGCCCCGGAGGAAGCCTCTGCTTAAAACTTCTCACAAAAAGAAGCGATATGAATTTGCTAATGAACATAAAGACAAAGACATGCAGTTTTGGGACAAAATCTTTTCGTCTGATGAGACAAAAATAAATCTATTCGGATCAGATGGCATTAAACGTGTGTGGCGACGAAAAGGGGAAGCTTACAAGAATAAGTGTGTTGTGCTAACTGTAAAGCATGGAGGTGGGAGATTAATGATTTGGGGGTGTATGAGTGCCAAAGGAGTTGGACGACTTGCTTTCATCGAAGGAAAAACGGATTCCAAACTCTATTGCCAGATATTGGAGGAAAAAATGTTACCAAGTCTAACAAGTGTTGGCAGATGTGGAGTTTTCCAGCAAGATAACGACCCTAAGCACACGTCCCGGGCTACGAAGGCTTTCTTAGACAGTAAACGGGTGAATACCTTACCATGGCCGAGTATGTCACCTGATTTGAACCCAATAGAGCATTTGTGGGAGCATCTGAAACGGAAAATTGAAGGGAAAAATCCGAGAAATAATAACAAACTGAAGAAGGTCATCAAGTGTGAATGGAATGCAATTCCGGCGGACACATGTCATAAACTAGTCTAATCAATGCCTAGGAGGTTGTCTGCTGTTATTGATAACAATGGAGGCCATACAAAGTATTAAAAATAAGATTATTTGTTTAAAATGCTCATATGTACTCACTTTTTGTTACTTGTTCCAAATGTTTTTGTTCAATTTTTTTGCATTGAAAAGATATTTGTTCCTTCATAGTTTATAAAGCTATTAAACAACTACATGGCTATGTTCACATCGAGTTTCATTTAAATCCTACGAAAAATTAAAGTTCTATGAAGTAAAAAGTAAAAGATTCGTTGGGTGTACTCACTTATTGTAGATACTGTATATATATATATATATATATATATGTATGCATATATATATATGTATATATATGTATGTATATATATTATATATATCTAATATATATATATATATCTAATATGTATATATATATGTATGTATGTATATATATATATATATCTAATATGTATATATATATCTATCTAATATATATATATATATCTATCTAATATATATATATATATATCTAATATGTATATGTATATGTATATCTATCTAATATATATATATATATATATATATCTAATATGTATATATATATATCTATCTAATATGTATATATATATATATCTAATATGTATATATATATATATCTATCTAATATGTATATATATATATATATCTAATATGTATGTATATATATGTATATATCTAATATGTATGTATATATATATGTATATATCTAATATGTATGTATATATAATATGTATATATCTAATATGTATGTATATATATATGTATATATCTAATATGTATATATATATATATATATATATATATATTGACATTTCTCAAGAATATAATTGATTGAATAGTAATTAAAATAATAAAAAAATGGAGGTTATCTCGAAGTCAATCAATGACATGATTAATTTCATTAATGCAATATTTATTTCCTGCCAAAGAAAATGAAAATATTTGGGGTTTCTCTGATTACTGGAGAATTCTGGTGACAAGTTTTGAATCCTCGTGGTTCTTTATTTTGAAACACACAAAGCCGAGAGAGGGGATGGAAAGAGGGACAGAAAGAAAAAGCATTAAAATGTTGCAATGAAACAAGTACAAATAAATAAGGTTGCTAAACCCTAATCAATTCTTAGAATTAATTTCTGAAAAATTGAGCATTAGTATAAATTTGGCAGGTGATCTAAAATGAGAAAGTTAATTAATTGAAAAGTGACAGGCAATAGAAATAGGAAAAAAAATTGGGATAAGGGGCCGAGTGGAAGTTAGACAAGGGAGATAACTGAGATAATATATATCAGCATAAATATCAATGTTATGTAGTATGACATTAATGTATTGTTCTCATGTCGAGATTAATTAGGTATAGCCCAATGATTACAACATCAGACTAGAGTCATGTTAAAGGAATTGGTCATAGGTGATGCATACTACTATTTTTTTGTACTACTAGTTAGATGATTAGTCCAGACCCTACGCTACATATCCCCACCTCCCCCTGAAAGAGATGGTTTCAGAAACACTCTTTTGCCATCCATATTTCTTTTTTGTCCTCTTAATTAAAACTTTGTTGGAAGACCAGGTATATAGACTAACAAAATATACTGTAACAAAATATACTGTAACAAAATATACCTTTCAAAAATTTCGAAAACGTTATCGACCGTCAAGCATCTTTTTTTTTGGATTTGATAACTTGTATTCCTTACAAAATAATAATTGATTGAATAAATGCTGAAAATTAGATTAAAATTGGATAATTCTCTGATGTTTGTTTATTACAAATTAAACCCATTAGTTTGTTTACAAAGACTAGTCTCGTAATAGGGGTCCCATATAATAGATTACGAAGAGTGGTATGAGCCCCTAGTGCCGATACTGGATTAGACTATAGACTTCATAACTTCGTAAAAACATCTGATTGAGAAGCATGTTCAGTTTGTAGATTAAAGTTACATAAAATTGATTCGAATGATAGTAGCCCCTAAACCATGTTGTGCATATTGTAGAAATACAAGGTATTAATGTAAGGTTTTGTTAGAGAGAAAGACGTTTTTGCAGTTGAGATGTCTATTTTTATTCCACTTTCTGACCTCACAACTAACAACAGTTCTTCATTCGAGAAATAGCTGTGACTATATTAGTCAACATGAAGACACTAATCCAAGTAGATCTGTATAATTACTGACGACAACAACCAAGATGAAGATATCGATGTATGAGAAATTAGTTTTGGAACTCGAAAATAGGCCAAAGCATCGACGATGACAGCCAACATAAAGACACACGTCTGTATTTTTTAGAATTTTATTATTTTATTTATTTATTTTTTCTTGGCTTCCTACAGATTCAAGATGAGTACTCTACTATTAATGTACTTACGTTTAAATAAGATAAAGACAGCAAAAAGTGTCCTTCATTAAAATAATTATATATATATATATATATATATATATATATATATATATATATATATATAAAAAATGTGTGTGTATGTGAGTGAGAATGATAATAAAGCATGAATTTAACACTAAATTCGGAAATTACACCGTCTGACGATCACGGGAATGTATGAAACCAGAGTAACGGTGTATTAAAATTGTTTAAAGAACTATATATATATACATATATATATATATATATATATATACAGGGTGGCTCAAAAGTCGCGCATTGGTTTGTTTAGGTGATATAAACTAGGCTTTTCTGATTTACTTGGTAATTTTGTTGCAGTAGTTTTTAAAAATAATATCCTTTAAATGGCCACCATTTTCGGCCTCACAAAGACGGGCTCTAGTTAGGGCATTTTCCATTACACTCCTTAGAATAACTGGCTATAGTTCTTGGATTTCATGTCTGATATTGTTTTTTAAGCTCTTGAATCGTTGTAGGCTTGTTCACATATACCCTTTCCTTAAGATAACTCCAAAGGAAAAAGTCAGGGGCTGTCAAATCCGGTGAACGTGAAGGCCAGTTAAAATCAGAAAATCTGCTAATTAAGCGCTCGCCAAACAATCCCGCAAAAGTTACGCATTAGTTCGAATCGGTTGTTACTGATTCAAACTAATGCGTGACTTTTGCCCCACCCTGTATATATATATATATATATGAAAAATATTTGTTGTTGTTTATTATCTACGGATCTATACGTTTCGTCTTTTTTCAATCAAGACTCTTCAGCGTAGAAGTATGACTATTCACTACTGGTCACACGATTCGAAACCCTGGATTATAAGTATTTTTCAACTTCAATCCAACGTCTTAAACCTCGCGGCCAATATTTGAACAGCTGATAAACTGTGGTAGTTTAAATACATTTAAAGCGGCGATGGCGGCACAGGCATTCTACTTATATTAAGGAATGATGCATTTATATATATATATATATATATATATATATATAGTTCTTTAAAAATTTTCTTATCTTAATTTTGCTTGACAAATTATAATTAACAATTTCCAGTTAGCAGGGGAGTTTTTTAATGAACTCTCCTATCCTCCTTTCGTCGTTTGTTTATAAAATGGACTACTCCTGTCTATAAGTAATTGTGTTTTATGTATTTTTCTCATTCTGAAGACAGCAAGAATGTAGCAAAGAAAAAACCCTAAAAAAACAAACCTTACTTCAGTTTTATTCAACAAAAAATAGAAAAGAGTAATAGATAGGCGTAGTTCAGTTTCTAAACGAAAAACGGAGGATAGGATAATTTACAACAGTATTTTCTCATCTTGGGTAGAATTGAAAAAAAAAACATTTTTTTGTTGCAAGCTATTTTTTATTTTACTAACAATGAATTCTTTAACTTTTTGGGTGGCAAGGTCAACATGGAATTAAATTGACGAAGATTATTTAATGATTTAGTGTCATAGGAAATTATTTTGTGTCACATGGTTGCAGATGTTGTTCATTTTAGTAGTGGTTGTGTAAAAAAGCAGATTTTGTTAAAGAATATATGGGACTGGGTATGGAAATGTAGTATTCTTCTGTCTTTATCTTTTTTTTTTTGAAAAAAAAAAAAAGAAAATGAATAAAAAGAAAATGAAAAGAGAAGTTTAAGAAGCAGCAATTTTTCCTCTCTATAAAAAAAAAAAATGTAAAGAATCACAACACTGTTTTTGTCACACAGATTTTGTCTGTCCCTTCTCTGACCCCCAGAGGAAATTATTCCATGTTATTTCAATCAACACAAATGTTCATCAAAAGTTATACAAAATAAATCTAGTCCGAGAGTTATTTTTTGGGGCGAGGGGGCAACTTCTTTCGTCAGAAAGATCTCTCTTTATCTTCTGGCTCTATTTGTTGTGTTTAAACTGCGGAATAATCAGCTAGTGCACATCTGTCACTCTTACTATATTCCAGCGTTTGGTGGAGCCCCCCCCTCCCCCCTCCCCCGAAACATTTAAGAATAACTTACGTTACAAAAGTCATACCCCACCCCTATCTTCCCTACTGCATTAAAAAAGTAACACGTCAGGTATTCTCAACGAATTTAGCCGGTTTTAATGGGTAGATGGGGGTGAAGGTAATTCTATGATAGAGAAACAAGAATGGATATTCTAAAGAAATGTCCATTCAATTTGCGTTCTTAGCGATGAAAATGCCAGTTCAATCTTAAGTGCGATGGACCGACAGACAGAGCCTTTTATAGAATTACATGGATGCATAAAAGAAAAGAAGATGAAATTAAATAATGAAAGGTTGACTGTTTTTAGAGTTTGTGACTGTTTCTTTGATCTTAGCCAAGAGCTAAGGTTCCTAAACAGTTAGCCATGGCACATCAGTGCAACACAATATGTAATTAACTTTGATATTTCAAAATGTGGAAAATAAACATACATACATAAAGTACGATTTAACAATATTAGAAGAAAAAAGAAATCAACTTATTTTAAGTTTAAAACACTGACGGTTTTGATTGGGTCCAAAATCCCAACATAAAGATTGTATTTGTCACTGTTTAAAATTGGCAATATGAACCCATTAAAAATATTCGAAATTAAATCTGCTTTGGCCAGTAGCATCCAATAGTACCCCAGGCTGTATATAGAGCACCATATAGATCGTGCAACAGCAAAATCTAATGAACTTCAGTGATTTTCTTGCAGACAATAAGGATGTAAACGATTGATTCGTTAAAAAAAAAAAATTTATTTCGTAAAAACTTTTTTGCTTGTTTTGTCCCGCTTGTAAATCCAGCCTAGTTTGTGTTTTTTACAAATTTCCTAACATTGGACTTGAAAACGACCAACCATGTTGTAGTCAACTGGGAAGCAGCCCCGTAGTATTGTGTTCCACAGACGGACAATTTTTGGCAAGAAACTTTGCTCATGGAAGTTCCGTTTAGTTTTAGGTACACAGAGGGAGAAAGGAAAATTATTTACAGTGGTTGTAGTTAGACGAGTTTTTAAATAATCAAATTCCAATCCTCACAGTGTTATCTCACATTCGAAATCGAAGTGTTGCATCCAAATCAAAAACCATGAAAAAATGTTGAAGTCTGCTATTTTTGACTACTGGAATACACGGTTAAAGAATGTGCTAAAAAGAAGACAATTACGAAGGAGAGGATGTAAATTATGGATTTATGTATAGCAATGCCAGTCTCCAGAAAGTTGTTGGCACACTGCCATTGCGAAATGTCACCAACAAACAATATTTGAGTTATATATGACATGTATGAAGAGCAGAAAATATAACGCTGGCAAAAAAATAATGTTTGCCACAAGAACATATTACAGAGATCAATAGATAAACCGAAACCCATTTGGTTAGTGTGTTCGCTAATGGGTTGGGAGACCGGGGTTCAATTCTTGGTTGAATCATACCAAATACTTAAAAAATCGTACTTGACGACTCCTTGCTAAACACTTCGTATTATACGGTGAGGATCAAGAATAAGTGGAGCAATCCAGGGAAAGGAGTGGCGCCCTCCCCTACATCTCGATGCAGTTGCCCATGAAAAGGGAGCCTTTGGTCGATTAGTTTGTTTATTTTTTATTAGTTTTCATGGATAAACGTTGTAAACATCTTCAGAATTTATTAGTAAGCTGTGTAGCTAAAATTTATATACCTACGATATATTTGAGTCCGGAGATTCCGGTCGCAGTATGAAAACTTGTGACCGAGAGAGGGTTATCTTCTCCAACTCCGTCTATGACATTTGCAATCGCAGCAGAAACTGCTAAGCTGACTAAATATAAAAATGTAAAAAGCAATTGGAAATTAACATTTTTCTTTTCAGAACACGAACCAATAATTGTAATCGATGATGAATATTATATGTAGTTTTTGTTTATTAGCCTATTCCAGGAATAGGGGAAAATCTCACTTTACTTTATATATAAGATAGCTGGAGCAGCCGTCACAGGATGGGTTCATAACACTGCGACAAATTTGGACTCTAAGAAATGTAAGGATTAAACTTCTAAAACAGATATGCTGAAAACTTTGCAACAATAAAGTCTCCATTATAGGATCTAAAAATGATTGAAATTTGTTTAATTTGATGTCATTTGTCTGGAGTTTAACTCCTCACACCTGATATTATCCTGTATCTTTACAAAGCCACCATCCGCCCATGCATGGAGTATTGTTGCCACATCTGGGCTGGTGCATCATCTACTAGTCTCTCCCTCCTTGACAAGGTACACAAAAGAATTGCAACCTAATAGGTCCCTCATTGTCAACCAAGCTCCAGTCCCCGTCCCATCGCTGCAATGTAGCATCCTTGTGCTTGTTTTACAAATACTTCAATGGATTATGCTCCAATGAATTGGCTGCTCTGGTGCCCCCTCGACGTAAATTCACTAGACTAACTCGACAATCAACTAAATCCCATCCATTCACTGTGGATATCCCCAGATGCCGGAGAGCTTTCTACTCAAATAGCTTCTTTCCTCGTGCTGCTGGCCTCTGGAACTCCCTCCCTGCCCCCTGTTTCCTCGACAGTACAGACATGCAGAAATTTAACACTAATGTAAACAAACATCTCGCTGCGCAGATCCCAATTTAGGTTGACCCCCAACCTTCTCCTTTTTCTTTTTTCTCAGTAGCCCCTTACGTCTACAGTGGCGGCCTGCCTTGTCTGGGGTGAACTATGTTAAAAAACAAAACAAAAAAAACAGTGGAAGGTTGTGACGTTTGTAGAGACTTGTTAATAAGTATATTGGGTTGTCACACAAGTACATTCGTTTTTTTTTCTTTCTATTTATGTGTGTTTATAATTGTGTCTTTGTTTGTAAAAGGACAGTGTTATTGCCTCCCATTTAAGATGGAGTGTCGAGCTCAATTTAATCGACACCGAAATGCACTGACGGCAGTCAGAAAAATTTTCAAGGTCGCTGGAGAAGAAGCGGTTATAGAGTTAATTACACAGAAATGACTCAAGAAGTTTTGTGATGACAATAATTTTTACTCAGTGAATTTTTTTTCATTAAAAACATATGTGTAGAGGCATAAATGTATAAAGTATACATTTTTCTTAGTAAATCTCTCCTGTTTAAAATTGTGTAGAGATGTAAAGATATAAAACCGAACAAACGTATTCGACAACCCCAGATATAGTATATAAGTATATAAGTATATGTTACACACACTTGTATTCTTCTTTCATAACAAGGTCTATTGTAATATTTTGAATGAAAACTAAACAGAATTTCAGAAAAAATAGATTCTGATGTCTTCTAAACACTTTATAATATTCATAGCGTCACTTATTAAATGTTTATATAACCGTATCTCCATCCGAAACATTACTGTCGTCTCGCTTTTTTCATGATATCTTCTGAATTCTGATCATATTAACATTGTCATTTATTGAATTGGTGTTTAAAATGTTTATTTCACATTACTCTTGTCTTGCTCTTGTTTTTTTGTACTGGTGATGTTGTTTTCTGGATTTTGATAATATTGCCATTGTCATCTGTTGAAGATTTTGTGTGCCTTCAGCTTTCTCTTGGTCTTGTTAAGTGATTTATCCTTCCGAGAACTTGATAATAGTAACATTGTTACTCATTTAACTTTTGTGTTACTTAACATTTTGGGATTGGGGATTCTGTTTTGGCCATGGATAGAAGCTGGAATTCCAAGTTAAATCTTTCATTTTTTTTCAGGAAGGTGAAAGATGTATGATGTAAATTTGAATAAAGATAGATTAAAAAGTCGACGAAAACAAGAAAAATTGTTTTAATTCCTTGATATAATAGACAAGAATTAAAAAATTTTTATTATCTAATTTCAAAAAAAAAAAATGAGTGCAATATTGGCTGACAATAATTACGTTAACTTTCTTTAGATTCTTTCGAAAAATGGATTTAAAAGGAAGGAAAATATCCGAGAGACTTTTTCTAGGTGACAAATCAGCAAATCAGAAAATAGAGGTCAAATGTCAAAAGAAATAAGAACCGATATTCTTAAGATGTGTGTGCATTCAATCTGAATGTTGTGGCAATGTCATACCAAACAGAAGTGGGACAATTTGCACATTCAGTGATAAAAATGCTACTTCAAACTGAAACGCAACTGGCAGGCAAAGTCTATCATAGAGGGATGTGAGGAGGCACTTAGAAAAAACAACAGCAAATTACTTAAGTTTACCGCTCGCCAAAATCTAATGCGCACTTGGTGTAAGTCTTAAAGACTCCATGCAAATGGATGAATTCCTAACGACGAGGCAATGAAGCAGGGTGAACGGATGACTGTAAGCAAAACCCAAAAGTGCGTGTCTTCTTTGAACACCTCCGGTTGCATTATCTATTTAACGTCAACGTATATAACTAACATTCATACATAAACTATTAAGGATTGCGAATCCGATGCTTAGAAGGTGTGCATAAAATACCAGGAAGTAGGAGGATGACTGAAGGAGTGGGATGAAGTTGGTAGAATCAAGAATGTGGAGTGGAGTGGAGGGAATTAGAAGTGGGATAGAGTTCCGCATGAATAGGGTTAAGATGATTATATTAACGATGAGATCAATGTTATGGTGTGCAAACTTCTGTTTCATATATCTTGTTTTTTTTTGTGTGCTGTCATACAATCTAATAAAGAAATAGATATTGAAATAGATAATGCTTAAAGGGTAGAGAGTATTACATTACAAAGTAATAAAGCTATATATATATATATATATAAATATGTGTATATGTATATATATATAAATAGGTGTATATATATAAAAATATGTGTATATATATATATATATATATATATAAATATGTGTATATATATATATAAATGTGTGTATATATATGTGTATATATATAAATATGTGTATATATATATAAATATGTGTATATATATATATAAATATGTATATATATATGTGTATATATATGTGTGTATATATATATGTGTATATATAAATATGTGTTGGCTTGGTTTTGGTTTGTTTTACGGCAACCAACTATGGGTTATGTAATGCCGAATAAAGTTGTTAAATATAATTCCAATTATTTCACATTGTCTTAAGAGACAATGAAAAATGAAATCAAGAATGTGTGTATATATATATATATATATAAATATGTGTATATATATATAAATGTGTGTACATATATTTATATATATATAAATATGTGTATATATATATTTATAAATATGTGTGTGTATATATTTATATATATATATATATATATATATATATATATATATGATTATTTTTATTTACACAAACATGTACAAAATCTGCGACACTGGCATTATAAACTGAAATCTCATCAGGCAGAGTTAGAATCCGATCTTAACCTCAGATCATATTTGGAGAGAATGAAATGGAGAGAAAAAGAAGAAGCAGAAGCAGAAGAAGAAGAAGAAGAAGAAGAAGAAGAAAAGAAATTTAAGATTTCAGAATTTAGGGAGTCACGTGGTTTAGGACCGTTTAAAATTAAAAAAAGTTAAAATCTAAAATAAAATAAAACAAACCATATATATATATATATATATATATATATATATATATATATATATATATATATATAGAGAGAGAGAGAGAGAGAGAGAGAGAGAGAGAGATAGATATATAAATTTTTGTTTTTTTATTTGTCCTCGTGCAGATTGGCTGGCATCATCGTTTCGTGACGTCATTCATTAAAAGGGTGGGGGGGGGGATAAGCGTGCACGATGCATGACATCAGAAAAAGAATGATGTCATCCATCCAACCAAAGAGTAGGGAGGAATCCCCAAAGGTCACGGGTTGTCTACTAAACGACCCTCTAGATCCCTGAGGGTCTAATATATTTATCCAACTTTGTGGATCTTGTTCGCTTTCTTTGCTTGTTTGTATCCGTGCATACTGGATGACGCCATTAATGATGATGTCATCTATCAAAACAGAAAGAGGATGACATCATTAAAGGCATTGGATGACGTCACATAAGGTGAATGAGGTAAATAAAGGGCAATTGATAGAAGTAGTGAGATGAGGCAAATGACGTATACATGAGAGATGTCGAAGAGAGAGAAAGAGGAGAAAGATAGGAAGGGGGAAGGGGGGGAAGGGGGAGAAGGGGAGAGAAAGACAGGCGAAAGAAGAAAGCTTCGGGAAGAGAGAGAGAGAGAGAGAGAGAGAGAGAGAGAGAGTGAGAGAGAGAGAGAGGGGCAGGGGAGAGAAAGGGGTGGTGGCGAGAATAATCGGGAAGAGACAGAACGAAGGGGAAAGGGAGAGAAAGGGTGATTATAACAAATACTGACTCACTGGATCACGGGTCGTCTAGTATATATATATATATATATATATATATATATATATATATATATATATATATATGGAATAAATCCTATCACAGTATACTAAGGGGAGATAAAAAGATATAAGTCTCAGTAACATTATGACAAATATTGCTAAAACGTCTTTAATATCCTGCAAGGATAAAAAGGAAACATTTTTTTTTTAAGTTTTGGAATAGAAACGATAGGAAAATAAAAATAAATACGTAAAGAGATTTTTTATGAGGTTTGGGGAACGTGACCATTGAACAAGAAAGAAAACGTATTCAATTTTCCACATATCTATATAAAAGGCCCTGTCCTTTGGTCTGTCACACTTTGGTTGGAAGTCGTATTTTCATTGCTAAATGTGGAGATTGAATGGACACATCTTGCGAATATTCGTTCTTGTTTTGGTAATTAATGACCCATCAAAAGAATTTAATGCGAAAGAATTTTGTGAGTCGATTAACGGTTAAATTGTTGAAACATCTTTCTACCAAAAGTGACTTTTTGGTTTTCTGGTGACAAAAAAAAAAAAAAAACGAAAAAAAAAAACCCGAAAAAGACAGAGTTGCATAGTCGATATCTGCCAGCAATGTACACGGAAACAAGTAAAAGGTAACAGAATTACCAAAATATCTGATGGCATTAAATGCAGAGGATTATGGTATTTTTTGCCGTCAAATTTTTTAGAGGGATTGAAGGGAAAGGGGAGAATATAAATGCTGCATTTTCTTTTTTACTGTTGCTAAAGCTACAACAAATGCAAAGGTGAAAACAAAATGGCCAAATAAAATACTTGAAAGAAACATTTCTTTAATAAAAAAAAGTCATAATGTATTCACGAATTGTTATTAGTGATTTGGAATGTGAAGAGAAATATATTACAATGAAGGAATACAAAAAATATAATTATAGTGATCAATGTTTTGTTTTTTTTCCGGCAAGGTAAAGTATGAGGGAAGCTATAACAATGGAGGCAAAAAGTATGTGAATAAAATAAATCAAATCATAGAATAGAAATACAACCGACAAGGACAAATTTGATAGTAAAAAATGTTTTTGAAGGAAGAAAAAAGTAAAGAGAAAAGAAGAAACAATGGAAAACGAAAAGAAGGAAAAAGAGGAAAAGAAAGGAGATGGAAAGGAAAAAAAGGAAAGGGGAAAGGAGAAGAGAAAAGAAAAAGAAAATGGAGAAGAAAAGAATCAAATTGAAAGAAAGGAGAAAAGGTTCCAATTGATCAGAGCATCTGGTGCATTTAGCATAAGAAAAGAAAAACGAAAAAGACAAAAAAGGTTAACTCACCTGTGAGAAGGATTTGATGACACTATTTCCATCTGTCATGTGGCAGGAGTGAAGATGGCAGAAATGATGACAAATGACAGCGGATGGGAAGAGGAGAGAAATCCAGAAAAAGAAAAAGAGAAAAAAAAAGTAAGAATCAATTAGTGAAAAGTGTAAAAGACAACTGAAGAGAATGGTAAATAAGATTGACAAGAGAGCAAACAGCATGAATAGCATTTAATGAAGTTTTTCCACATTTAGTGGCCGACATTGATTTGCCTTGAGACAACGTTACCTTCAGTGGTGAAGAAACAGAAGATCTTGAAACACAATTGTTGAAAAGGATGATGATTATTACGTTAACGGTGGTGGCGTATAATAATAATAATAATAATAATAATAATAATAATAATAATAATAATAATAATAATAAAGGGGGAGAGAAAAGAGAATGATGACGAGAAGAAAGATGAAGTAGAAGAAGAGGAGGGAGAGAGAAAGAAACAATAAAAAAAGAGGAGAGAGAATGAAGAGAAAGAAGAAATTGAAAAGAAAAAAAAACAGGGGTAAAAAAAGAGAAAGGGGAACAGGAAAAGCAAACAAATGAAGAAAACAAAGAAAAAAGAGA
>OY744533.1:93959200-93966700 GCA_963556195.1 Sepiola atlantica
TAATAAGAAAATCATAAGAAAATCATAAGAAAAATCATAAGAAAATGATAAGACAAATCATGAGAAAAATCATAAGAAAAATCATAAGAACAGATTTAGGTAAAAATGATACCGGAAAAAATAGCACGGTAAAATGGCATGAGTAGATAAATAGGAAAAGTGGCACAAGTGAAAAATATAGATGAAAATCTCACAACGAGTTTATCAAATTATTATTTTCAATTAATTAAAAACCAACAACAACTCTATAACTCAATACTTAGAAATTCAAAAAAGAATCGGAATCAGTAATTGTAATCTGGAAAAATATTAGAATCGTCCCATTACTAATTAAGACGAATACTATTTTCAGTTAAAATATGTTTTGTTAATCAATGTCCAACTATGAATGGATCCATTTACCTTAATTATGAGTTGCTTCAGGCTGGTTTATCTCCGCGGTAGTCTAAAACAGGATCCTATCTAGCAGGACCATGCATTATTATGTAATGTTATTAACATTTAAATTACAGCTACCTGGCACAGAGGTCTGGTTTGTACAGGAGCCTGACCCTTGGATCAGAATGAGGTTTGTTTCTGTTAGGTCCTGGAAGGTAACCCTATCAAACATTACTTCTTCCTTCGGGAGGGAGGATTAGTCTATCGTCAGTCGCCTGAGGCGCCTCTACCAGGGAATGCAGACAGGTCCCATAATGGCAAATGTTGCACTCCTCCAGAATGCTACCTATTTAAACTAAAGTCATGTCTAAGCTTGCTGCAGTGAAAGGCAGTAGAAGGTATTTGAAGTAAGATTATCAGTTGCACTTTTTTCTTTATATGTTACCTCATATAAAGAAAAAATACTGCAACTGATAATCTTACTCCAAATACTTTCTAGGTCACATGATTAAACTAAACAATCACATATCTATTCGTATATGGAGTCATAGCTGATCCTGGGCGAAATCTTGTTAATCATAAGTAACCGTATGCATTTGAAAAATCATATCTACACTTAATTTGAAAAGCATATTCTTGCTAAGTAACATGTAAAAGTGACTCCCGATTGCATCAAAAGTGATAGGCCTTGCAAGGACGACCTGTTTCAGTCAGAGGACACACGTGTTTTGAATTTCTGTTAGCATTTTGTTTACGCCATGCAGCCAAACACTCTTAAAACAAAAAATTGTCTTTATATGCAAGCTGAAACACCAGGCTACATTGGACAATAGATTATAAATAAATATCTAAAAAATGACATCTTTCACATCTTTTTATGGAGTTTTTACTAAACAGACCATGAACCTTTATAAGTAATACTTAAATAATTGTTAAAAAAATATTTACAGTATAATTGGTTTCAGCAGTGTTTCATTGCTCCTAAACAACTTTTTTTTTTTTTAATTAAAATCATATTTTAGCAAAAAAAAGAAATAGCATTAAAGATTAAAAACTGTAAGTTATAGCAAGTTTAATCATCTACGGGAAACGTGGCGGGCAAAACAAGTTGACCGGGAAAAGAAACATGGCCGATATATAAAATATTTGTGTTCCAAAATTGAATGTGAAATTAATTGCTTGTCATCAAATTAGAACATAGAATGGAGTTTTGTTTGTAGGAGTCCACATGATTTGGGTCAAAGGGGACGCCACCTTCGTTATGTTAAATGATTGCGGTCTAAGTCGTGTTCTTTGTTGACATGAATGATGCAAACAGTCAACACGGACATCATAGTCCCAAATAATGTCATATTTGCAGTTATTTAAGACTTTTTATTTTTTTGCAAACATACACACACACAGTCCCTTTTCTTGATATAGATAACTGGAGTACTCACCCCACGATAGGTTAATAATATGGAGACACCCTTTTGATCTTTTACAAAAGTGCAAGAGCGTTAGAACCCCAAATATTTCAAGACATAGGTAGGGAATCATTCCTCCCAAAATTTCATGTTCCTAAATCTAAAGCAACAGAATGGCTACGCCTACTCTACACCGTGTGCTACAGAACGTCACGGCTGCCAAAGATCTGGCGCCGAGCAAAGATCATCGCTCTGGCCAAGCCAAACAAGCCGCTCAATTACCCCAAAAGCTACCGCCCGATCTCGCTTCTCTGTGTCCCATACAAACTCCTGGAACGACTACTATATGCGTGCCTCGAACCGGTCGTGGAAACGATACTACCTAAGAAACAAGCCGGCTTCCATCATGGCAAGTCAACAACAGACCAAATCGCCTTGCTAACCCAGGACATCGAGAGCGCCTTCCAGAGAGGAGAAAAAGCCGGCACTGTCCTACTTGACCTCACGGCTGCATACGACACCATCTGGTTACGTGGACTCCATGTTAAGCTGCTGCAAACCATTTCAGATCGACACCTGGTGAGTTTCATCATGGAGATGCTGAGTAATCGTAGCTTCTCCCTCCACACCAGCGACGCCCAACGCAGCAGACTACGGAGACTAAAGAACGGCGTCCCGCAAGGCTCGGTTTTGTCCCTGATGCTCTTCAACATATACATCTACGACATACCGACAACAACAGCCAAAAAATACGGGTACGCCGACGACCTGGCCATCCTACACACGGGCAAAAAATGGGAGACTATCAGTGCTGGGCTCACTGTGGACATGACGACCTTGTCCAGGTACCTCAAGAACTGGCGGCTGAAACTCAGTGTGGGCAAGACAATGTCTGCGGTATTCCACCTCAACAACTGCAAGGCCAAACACAAGCTTAAAGTGATGGTAAACAACACTGCCCTCCTATTCGACGCCACCCCGACGTACCTTGGCATGAAACTCAACTGCCCACTGACATATCGTCAACACATCGAAAAGGTGACGGCAAAGGTGACATCACGTGCCACACTGATTCGCCGTCTGGCCGGTACCACATGAGGAGCCACATCCAAGACCCTGCAGATATCCATCCAAGCACTGGTTTTCTCAGCGGCCGAGTACTGCGCCCCGGTTTGGTGCCGAAGTACCCACACCAAGAAAGTGGACGCAGTTCTAAACACCGCCATGCGCACAGTCTCTGGGACACTCCGCGCCACGCCAGTGAACCAACTACCGATCCGCTCCGGTATTGCCCCACCTGCTATCCGACGAGAAACGAATGTCCTGGCACTGTCTCGCAAGGCCAAGATCGACAAGAGACATCTGCTCCACGACATCATGAGCAAACCCCCTCCACCAGTATGCCTCAAATCATGCTACGCACTCTCCCAGCATGCGCATCAGCTTCTGGAAACCGTCCCAGACACCACCTCAAAGCAGATGTGGACCAAGAACCGCTGGAGGGAAGATTGGCAGCAGGCTGACCAACACCAACTGCACAGGTTAATCACCGACCCAGACGACATACTAGGGGCTGAGCTGCCACGAAGGTAATGGACCAATCTGAACCGCCTGAGAACTGGCGTGGGCCGTTTTTCTGCCACAATGAGAGACTGGGGCCTGAGAGAGGGTGCTGCCTGTAAATGTGGCCACCCAGAACAGACAGTTGCGCACATCATAGAGGAATACCCGCTTTTCAAACTACTCAATGGTGAGCAGGGCATAGCGGACCTTGATGACGAGACGAGAACCTGGCTTGCCAAGATCGAGCTGCAGCTTTGAGGGAGCTGGCACAAGAGAGAAGAAGTAAACGGATAATTATCCTTATATATAAGATGATAATTCAATCGTAAGCATGATAGACATGCTATTTAAAATTTAAGCATGACAGACCAAAGAAAATGCTATTTCAAACTTAAGGCATGACAGATCGACCAGCAGACATAGCCTCTTATAGGGAGGCTTGGACGTATATAAGATGCGCTAATTCAATCTGCAATGAAAATTCAATTTAAAGCTGAAACATAACTAACTGAAAAATATAGCCCTCTTATAGAAATGCATGGAACCATCTAAAAACATGGAATATACAACCTATACAAATAAAATGAAGCACCTGTCTTCTATGAACTCAGCAACTATTGAATGCGTTTCAACAAAACTTAGTATACAATAGTTTTATGATACAAGGAGTGTCATAGGCTACTGAAACTTGTCATAGGCTATTGAAAGTTGTCATAGGCTATTGAAAGTTGACATGAGACAACTCAAAGTCAGGAAAAGTTAAAAAAAAATCAGGTCAAAAAGAGACATTTTTTATGGAAGTAAACTTTCAATCACAATGTTTGATGAAATAAAAATGTAAATCGACCTAAAAACGGGTGGGGGGGTGGTGCTGAATGGAATAAGCATTGCATTTACTTTTTATGATAGTAACAGTTTATTGTTCATGCAGAGCACAATAACTCAGCAAAGATAGTGTTTATAAATCATGTATATATATATATATAACATATAAATAATATATATATATATATATATATATATATATATATATGGTGATTCATAAGTAACTTAGCTATTTATTTTTGAAATTCTAAAGTTAAAAAATACGGTAATACAAAACAGAAAGTTTATCCAACAAATTCATTTATGGGAGTTTAAAATTACAGCACATTTTCAAAATTTTCACCTTCGTTCTGCATGCATAGCTCCATTCTTTTTTGCAAGGAATTTACGACTCT
This sequence comes from Sepiola atlantica, assembly GCA_963556195.1. Classification (NCBI taxonomy): domain Eukaryota; kingdom Metazoa; phylum Mollusca; class Cephalopoda; order Sepiida; family Sepiolidae; genus Sepiola; species Sepiola atlantica. The sequence continues at coordinate 93,963,768 of OY744533.1, forward strand.
TTGTGGCATATTTGATTGATTATGAAATAAATATATATAGAAACAAATATATAAACGAACAAATTTAAAATAACAAATAGCAGTAATTAGAGAGTAAGATAACAATTATCAAAAAGTTCATAGTATGTTTGTGCTTCATATCGTAATCATTTTAAATAGCTAAGTGAAGTGACTTATGAATCACCCTGTATATAACATATAAAGTAATCGTTTAAAAGTTGGACCTATATAGCATTTAAGCTGACATATCAACCTTTCATAATTTGCTATTGTTGAACCATTTCATTGGCACTATAATAACATACTTTGTAACAGCTTATTTAAAAAAAAGGATGTAGTCCCGCCTAGACAACTGGTAATATGGAAATATTTTTTTCAATATTAACCAAAAAATCGAAATCAGCCCAGGAAAACAACTCATATTTCAACTGAATAATGTAAAACGAGTTGTCTCCCTTACAACTAAAACTTAATATCTTTTTCTGTATAAGTTTAAGAAATGTGAAAACAAATAAAAATTAAAAACTAATATGATTACACTTTATCCCAGAACCCCCCCCCCCCGGTTAGTACAGCTAGTATATATATAAAAACAAGTTTATTTTCTTTAATTAACCGTGGAATTTTCATGGGCTTTGTCAGTTTATTATTAAAGTTTTAAATTATTATAATTCAATACAAAGTAAAATCAAAATGGTTGACCATTTGACAATCAGCAAAATGCAAGTTGTATAGTAAAGCTCTTCACGAATATCATTTTGAAGCAATACTTTTTGCGAGTACCATGTAAAGAAAACAATCTGTCAATTGGTTTTAATGGTTTTAAATGAAAATCAAGTTGTCAGAACTCCACGGATTTTTAAGCAGCTTTCTTGATTAATCACATTAAACTATTTTGAACGAAGTTCATTAAAAGGTACTTTGCAATATTTCAACCATAAGATTAATCTTCTCCCATTTTTAAATAGACATTTTAAGCAGAAGAATTTTTCAGATGACAAACAGTTGAAAGTAAATGGACTGGGGCACATGTTCAAGGAATCAGCATGAAATAAGGGTCATAGGATTAATTTAAGTGCATATTATATATATATATATATATATATTTGTTTTCTTCTTTTCATCAAACAAAAAAATAAATACAAGATGCAAGAATTCTTAGACATCATGAATAGTGTCCATAAATTAAAATCTGATTGTGTAAAAACCTCATACTTATGAACAGATTCATAGTCAACATTAACTCCCGAAGATTGAAAACATGAAGAATATTAAATAAGTAAAACTCTTATTTTACACTAGTTTATACATGCGTACGTCGATAAATGAATAAAAGAATAACAGGCTTTGCCTCCCCTCTTTGGGGAGGAGTAAGTTTATTGCTTACTGCCTGAGGCGCCCCTACCGGGGAATGCCGACGTGGCTGCCCAGGCAATTTTTAATGGTCAGAGTGCTCACCTTCTCTGGTGCTGGCTTTTCAAGCCCCACTTTCCCGATCCGACCTTAGGTCACATCTTACCTTGTGGGAGTAAGATAAAACTGGCCTTGTGCCTAACCTCCTGAAGAGGAGGTAAATAATACTAATAAAAAATGTCCACTACCTAACATATGCTTGACAAAAATTTCATTCACGAAGCAATTGTAAATGCAAAAACATGTGATACAGAAAAAGTGTACATTGCTCTAAGTGAGCATGAGAAAGAAAAATAGATATGATTATCATGGCATTTAGCAACTACTAGTATATATAAAGAGGTTACATCTGAAAGAGAAATTAACCTAACCCTAACTAGTATATATAAAGAGGCTGCATCTGAAAGACAAATTAACCTAACCCTAACCAGTATATATATAAAAAGGTTACATCTGAAAGACAAATTAACCTAACCCTAACCAGTATATATAAAGAGGCTACATCTGAAAAAGAAATTAACCTATCCCTAACTAGTATATATAAAGAGGTTACATCTGAAAGAGAAATTAACCTAACCCTAACCAGTATATATAAAGAGGCTACATCTGAAAGAGAAATTAACCTAACCCTAACCCTAACCAGTATATACAAAGAGGCTGCATTTGAAAGAGAAAAAAGTATCCGACCTTAGACCAGAAAAATATTTCAAATACGTGACGGGATTGGGACCTTAATCTACTTTCAAAGTAGGCTCCTTGTGCTTGCACACACTTAGCCCGCCGATCCATCTACTGCCGGAAACACCTCTGGAAGTCTTCTATTGTTGTTAATTTTAGGTTGTTGTGTTTTTATGTAGATAGCTTCGAGTATTTTTAATTTTTAAAAATTGGTTTCGCAATGTATAATCTTAGTGTTATTAACTAGAATTTGTCTTAAATCAGAGGGAGGGCAGTATATATACATATATATATATATATATATATATATATATATATATATATATATATATATATATATATGGTTTAGTTGTGTTATGATGAAATAAATTCCAGGATGAAATCCGGGTATGAGAGCTCAGTGTAATAAACAGAGCAAGAATAAAATAAAAATATAGTAACACGAAATTACATAATCATCGATGCAATAATTTATTTCAACCTTGTGGGATTGTCAAGCGTCAAAATGAGATGATTACATTTTTGAAAATGAGAAAAGAGAAATTCACACTCAACAATTCAAATATATATATATATATATATATATATATATATATATGGTTTAACCCTATACATAAAGGAATAAGTGTGAAAGACATCAACAAAGGTAAGTAATATAAACTCTATTCTGTTCGAGTCTTTCTACTGGAGAAAAATGCCGCCTGAAATGTTGGCCTAGAATTATCCGAGTTATCTCCCTTGGATTTATTCTCGACAATTTGAGAGAAAGGGGCTGATCTTATTATAAACATGAGGTGAACCAGCATTGATTTTCGTTTTTAGATATATTGTTAGTTTATGTT
>OY744533.1:93984200-93999200 GCA_963556195.1 Sepiola atlantica
TATATATATATATATATATATATATATATATATTATATTTCCATCTGTCAAAACGATAGACGATAACACAGCCACATGTTTTTTCATTGGCATTTTTTTCTTTTTCATCAAAAAACAAACATAACAGAAATTCTCGCAAATTTCTTTTCTTTTTTTGGTAATTTCTCATGAGATCCAGATGTTGTTTTGATACCAATAAACCAATTACATTTCTTTTTTGTTAACACATTTCAACAACTCTGGACTGCGCATAATGTATGTTCGATTTCTGCCATGCTCTGTGGAGAGGGTGGTAGAATTTATTAAATAATACATTGTTTCATTAGATTTTTATATGCGCCCCCCCCCCCCTAAATGGCTTTGTATGTCCATCAATTTTGGTCAAAATCAAGTAATTAATTTCTAGAAAATGTCTAAAATGTAAGGCTTCGGCTTAAAAGGTCTTAAGAAGAAATTGAAATTCAGGGAATCTTCTTAATTAATGTCTAATGAATATGGATAACATTTTTAATGTAAATCTGAAATATTTGAATTTTTAAATTTGAGGTTGTGCCCGTGTTATCCCCCCTAAAATCCGTTTAAAATACTCCAAGGAAACTGAAATTTGGGAAATATGTAATAATTGATGTCTAATAGCTATTGATAAAATTTCACAAAATCATGCTCCGTGGAGAGAGTGGTAGAATTGATTAAATACTGCATTGTTTTATAAGATTTTTATATGCATCCACATAAAAGGCTATGTCTGTCCATCGATAGCTCGTCCATAAGTCTATTAGACTTATGTCCAAGTTTGCAATGGTGTTTTAGATGCATCCACACATATCTATAGGAGGCCTGTCCGTTTCACGCATTAAATAGATTAAATAGACGCATCTTAAAAATGTCTGTTGTTGCTTTTCTTGTATTTCTTATAATTATGAACTAGCGGGACCCGTGTAAATTACACGAAATGATGTTTTTAATACTAATTATCTTGTTCCTAACCTATACAGGTTTGAATAAAATATGATAAGATTTGACTTGTATATTTATTTAAAAAAAATGAACAATACATGAAACAGTTTACAAAACTTCTTTATATACAATATTTCTAGTGAAGGTAGTTCCTTTTCTCTGGCCAGGACTAGAATTATTCTGAGGACAAATTTTCACTCTTACACTGTTCATAGACCTTGCTCTTGAGAAAGCTACATAACTTTGTAAATGCTTTAGATTAAATTAAATTTGTCTCCAATTCATGAGTAGTATACAAAGATTCGGAAGGTCGTTGCTTTTGATGTAAGCGTGACACACAAAATAACACACACGCTATCGTATTAATATGTGTCTTCCCGGTCGTCCCCTCTCTCTACACCCCCCCTTCGATGTAGAAAAAAATCTTAGTGGTTGGTTGGGATCGAACTATACCCCAGTCGGGCCGACGTCAGAATCCTACGTCGCTAACCGTTGTGCCAAAGGGAAATACTTGAAAATATCACGAAAATTAGGTGACTTGAATTCTTTTCCAAATCTAGGTGCAGTACGCATGCGCAGAGCTTTTGATGTAAGCGTTACACACGAAAACACGCGCTATCGTATTAATATATAGAACGATAATTTTCTGACTTATAAAAGAAAAATGAAAAATTCTGGATCTATATAACATCGTATGTATCTTATTCATATTTGTTGGCTTGACCTTGAAAATAAATTTCCCAACCAAAAGAATTCTCAGAGAGAACTATGCTTATGGCAACTTATCGTTTCTTTTGGTACAATTGCTAATGTTTTATTAACTAACAAGCAGATGGACCCGGCATTGCGTGAATGTAAAATAAGCTGAATGATTTTGTTTACATTTATCCAATTCATTGCGTCGTTGCTGTAGAAAACTACAATTAAATTATTATTATTAAATTATTATTATTAAATTATTATTATTAAACTACAACAACGATGCAATGAATTAAATTATTATCATAAGATTATTATTATTAAATTATTATTATTAAATTATTATTATTAAACTACAGCAACGACGCAATGAATTAAATTATTATTATTAAATTATTATCATAAGATTATTATTATTAAATTATTATTATTAAATTATTTTTATTAAACTACAGCAACGACGCAATGAATTAAATTATTATTATCAAATTATTATCATAAGATTATTATTATTAAATTATTATTATTAAACTACAGCAACGATGCAATGAATTAAATTATTATTATCAAATTATTATCATAAGATTATTATTATTAAATTATTTTTATTAAACTACAGCAACGACGCAATGAATTAAATTATTATTATCAAATTATTATCATAAGATTATTATTATTAAATTATTATTATTAAACTACAGCAACGATGCAATGAATTAAATTATTATTATCAAATTATTATCATAAGATTATTATTATTAAATTATTTTTATTAAACTACAGCAACGACGCAATGAATTAAATTATTATTATCAAATTATTATCATAAGATTATTATTATTAAATTATTATTATTAAACTACAGCAACGATGCAATGAATTAAATTATTATCATAAGATTATTATTATTAAATTATTATTATTAAATTATTTTTATTAAACTACAGCAACAACACAATGTATTAAATTATTATTAAATTATTATTATTAAATTATTATTAAATTATTTTTTATTAAACTACAGCAACGACGCAATGAATTAAATTATTATTAAATTATTATTATTAAATTATTATTATTAAATTATTTTTATTAAACTACAGCAACAACACAATGTATTAAATTATTATTAAATTATTATTATTAAATTATTATTAAATTATTTTTTATTAAACTACAGCAACGACGCAATGAATTAAATTATTATTATTAAATTATTTTTATTAAACTACAGCAACAACACAATGTATTAAATTATTATTAAATTATTATTATTAAATTATTATTAAATTATTTTTATTAAACTACAGCAACGACGCAATGTATTAAATTATTATTAAATTATTATTATTAAATTATTATTAAATTATTTTTTATTAAACTACAGCAACGACGCAATGAATTAAATTATTATTAAATTATTATTATTAAATTATTATTATTAAATTATTTTTATTAAACTACAGCAACAACACAATGTATTAAATTATTATTAAATTATTATTATTAAATTATTATTAAATTATTTTTTATTAAACTACAGCAACGACGCAATGAATTAAATTATTATTATTAAATTATTATCATAAGATTATTATTACTAAATTATTATTATTAAATTATTTTTATTAAACTACAGCAACGACGCAATGAATTAAATTATTATTATCAAATTATTATCATAAGATTATTATTATTAAATTATTATTATTAAATTATTATTATTAAACTACAGCAACGATGCAATGAATTAAATTATTATCATAAGATTATTATTATTAAATTATTATTATTAAATTATTTTTATTAAACTACAGCAACAACACAATGTATTAAATTATTATTAAATTATTATTATTAAATTATTATTAAATTATTTTTATTAAACTACAGCAACGACGCAATGTATTAAATTATTATTAAATTATTATTATTAAATTATTATTAAATTATTTTTTTATTAAACTACAGCAACGACGCAATGAATTAAATTATTATTAAATTATTATTATTAAATTATTATTATTAAATTATTTTTATTAAACTACAGCAACAACACAATGTATTAAATTATTATTAAATTATTATTATTAAATTATTATTAAATTATTTTTTATTAAACTACAGCAACGACGCAATGAATTAAATTATTATTATCAAATTATTATTAAATGATTATTATTAAACTACAGCAATGACGCAATGAACTAAATTATTATTATTAAATTATCATTAAATCATCATTATTAAATTACAGCAATGACGCAATGAATTGAATGATTTTTATTAAATTATTATTATTAAACTACAGCAACTACGCAATGAATTAAATCTCTCAAAATCCTTTACAATTTATAAATTCATAAACTATTTTACATTATTGACATTTGTTAAAAATATATTTGTTAAAAATATATTTGTTAAAAATATATTATCTTTAAAAATATATTTGTTAAAAATATATTATCTTTAAAAATATATTTGTTAAAAATATATTATCTTTAAAAATGTCAGAGAAAATAATACATTTATATTATACTAGCATGTCTACCGGGAGCATGGACGACAACATAGAAGGGTTAAAAGGTGTGTGTAACATCTTTCTTTTAAAAATCTATCTATCTATCTATCTATCTATCTATCTATCTATCTATCTATCTATCCTTCTGTTCTATTCCTCTCATCCTTCACCCCTTTCGCTCTCTCTCCTACCTACATACCCTCCTCACACATCTATGCAAGTTAAAAATATATCTTACAGTTTCAAATGTCAGGACAAAAAGTAGAATTTCACACCAAAGGTCGACGAAAAAAAAAAACGTTCTAAATATTGACCACTCCGGTTCTTTTTGATCCCCAAAAGAATGAATATTATAAAATAAATGTGTCCATATTATGCACGAGGCAATGCTGATAAAGAATATATCAGCTTTGTGGGTGTGTCTTGCGTAGTTTCTGACTTTTAAATGGACACATGTACACAAACATATAACTGCCCTTTATATAAGAGGTGGAATACCCATACCAGCATGGATCCATAATTCCGTGACACCCTTTGGACTATTTAAAAAGTGCAAGAGTTCAAACCTCCAAATACTTTAAATACTGACCATGGGCAAATTTATTGAAAATAAAACTCACATAACTGCATTTTGGAAATGGGAAGAGGGGGGGGGGGTCATTTTGTCGTGTTAAAATCATTAAACTTTGTTCATATTTTCAGAATTGACAACATTTTGTGTTATTCAATTATTGTTTACAATTCATTAAAATCGAGAAGTGGGGCTCGTACCCCTCAGTGACCTCGTTATATAAGATTTTGAAACGTTTATTTACATCATTAGATTCCTTGTGTAAAATTACATCATTTCTATAGAGTACAAAGACACTAATTTCATCTTTATATATATATATATATATATATATATATATATATATATATATATTACTACCCGTGACCCGTTGGGTCACAACTACTATCACTGTTTTACTTTGATTGAATTGAAAATTTCATAAAGTCGAAAATGTACAAACGCACTATGTAAATTAGTTGGGAAGAGAGAGAGAGAGAGAGAGAGAGAGAGAGAGAGAGAGAGAGAGAGAGAGAGAGAGAGAGAGACGCCCTTCCTTTAAATGTTCACAGAGACACTAAGAAGTATATATATATATATATATATATATATATATATATATATTATTTTAGGTATGAACATTATAAGGAGATATAATATATTATGTATCGATTTTTACTTCAACAGTGTTCAATACATGAGTAGAGCTAGATAGTCAGTTATGAAAATAAATTTATGACAATTAAGCTACATAGAGGCTTCCGGGTTTCATCCTCGTAGGGAGTCTCTGTGTAGCTTAATTGCCATGAATTTATTTTAATAACACACACACACACACACACACACACACACATATATATATATATATATATATATATATATATGAGAGGGAGAGAGAGAGAGGGAGAGTGACAAATAAGTGACCTGTTTAGTTAATTATAAATTACGACTAATTAGAACAATTAAAACGGATTGTTCTTTAAGTAAATCAATCCCAGAACTAAAGTATATCTTAGCATGCATTTTGTGTTATTAAAATACATAGGAGAAAGCCGTCATCAATAATACTAATACTTACTATAATGGAGATTTTGTGTCTGCATATTTGAAATCAAATCACAGGTCATTTACAAAAAAGATAGCGCTCAATAATACTGGTATTTGACAACACCAATGCATATAATGACTGATGTTAGTTTTAAATAATACCCTGGGGTTTGATTAAAAACATATACACTGCGAATTTCTATTATAGTAAAATTTAATGGAAAAACATGCAATCATTTTTTTTCAATGTAATCCATAGATTTAGCAGATCAGGCTCCTCCCAAATAGTAAATCACCCATTGTTATAAGTCATCAAATAGATTTACCTATTAAACATATCATGTAACCAAAGATGACCTCAAAATAGGATTTTACCCGAGAACTTTGACTCATTTTTTTCGTGATCGAGGTTTGTTCTGTTCATGCATTGGATGGTTGGTCGGTCCGTCATGAATAAGTTTGAAATAGCATTTTCGTTTAATACATATCAGTGACTGTATCTCTCTTTGTTTTTGTTTCTTGCTGATTATGTGTCCTCATGATGGCATAATGAGGTACAGATGAGTTTGGAAATATGAGACAGAAAAGGAGAAAAAGATTGATTGTGTCAATTCATAAAACTATACTTTCCCCTCACTGCATCTTACTCCTCATCATTTCTTGATCGTGCGGAGGGATGGAAGCGGTGCATGCATATATATAAATGCAGAGACATATGCATATGCATACAGAGGGCAAGGAGATGAAATAGTAAAGATGAAATTAAAATAGCGTGGTATGAAAGAGAGGGAGAGAGAGAGATATAGAGATAGCGGAGAAAGAGAAAGAAGAGAGGGAAAGAGAGGGAGATAGATAGAAGGAATAGAAAGAAAAAAAAGGAGAAACCAGAGATATGGGGAGCAGAGAAAGTAATCTAAAAACTGAGAATAAATAGAAAAGTTAAATGTGCCAAATTAAAACAAAAAAAGAGGAAAAATAATTCGGAATAAAATGAAAGTGAAAGTGAAAGTAAAAGTGAAAGTGAAAGTAGATTCCATTTTTCAAAGAAGTTTCGACATCTACATTTGTTCCTACGTTAGTACAATTTTTTTTTTTACCCGTTACTCCTTATTTGAAATTATAGACCTGCTCAGATGCGAAGCAGGATTAGGAATTTAATGTTTATGTAATGTTACAAACTTAATATTTCCGGAAGTTAGCATTTGATACGCCACGTGTTTTTAATCTCTCTTCCGTAAAATATAGCTACATCCAATGCAAGCAAAATATATAATTAATAATTTGATGATAAACAACAACAAAAACAAACAAACAAACAACTCTGATACCAATGAAAGGTAAATGATAATGCTATCATTTACACGGGTTGAGCTAGTTTGAAATATTTTGGTGCTATCTGTCCAAGTAGGACTTAGTTCAAAAGTCTCTCCGCCATACATTTATAACTTCTAACAACTTTTCAATAATACAGAGCAACAATAGTTCCAATCACTCAGTATATTGATAACTACTGTTAAAGTTAGTATTAATAGTTAGTGATGATAAGTTAGCGATTAAAGTTACCAGTTGCATCTTTAGAAATCTAACCGAGTAAATATATCATAATAGGTAACATAAGTAAGTATGTAAAAACAATGCTATTAATGTAAAGATTAGCATTATAAATATAATCTCTTTTCACATATATGCCCATGACTAAAAAAACTTACATTTTCTTAAGTATGTAAAAACAATGCTATTAATGTAAAGATTAGCATTATAAATATAATCTCTTTTCACATATATGCCCATGATTCAAAAACCTTACATTTTCTTATGTATAAATTTTCACATTTTAAAGTTTGACCGAGATATTCTGAACGCATTAGGTTTTCATTCTAACATCTCTTGTTCAAACTGTAAACTACTTTCTTTCATTTGTGTTTTTTATGGCATATCAAAATGTTTTTGATTATTTAATGTCGAAACACAATATCTATTGTTAATGAATAATTGCGACCAATTGATTAGAGGTAAATTGGAAAGGAAAAGTGAATACAATACATCTGACAGTGTTTAGTATTAAAATTAGTTGTAGAAATAATGACGTCACAGTAGAAACAATAGTACTAGTATATATATATATAGTTTTATTTATAGAAGTTTAATTATACTGACAATAGTAGTAGTAGTAGTTTTAGAAGCAAGTTAATTAATTATCGTTAACAGAAGTAGTAATAGTATCAGTGATGGTGACACTAATAGTAGTAGTAATAGTAACAATAATACCAATAAAATCAGTAATCATCGCTATAAGGGTGATAATAGGATCACTGATGGTCACAATATTAGTAGTAGTATCATTGATGGTGACAATAGTAGTGATAATATAAGTTGTAGTCATAATAGTAGTGGCAATATAAGTTGTAGTCATAATAGTAGTGGCAATATAAGTAGTAGTCATGATAGTAGTGGTAATATAAGTAGTAGTCATAATAGTAGTGGTAATATAATTAGTAGTCATGATAGTAGTGATAATATAAGTAGTAGTCATAATAGTGGTGGTAATATAAGTAATAGTCATAATAGTAGTGGTAATATAAGTTGTAGTCATAATAGTAGTGGTAATATAAGTAGTAGTCATGATAGTAGTGGTAATATAAGTAATAGTCATAATAGTAGTGGTTATATAAGTTGTAGTCATAATAGTAGTGGTAATATAAGTGGTAGTCATAATAGTAGTGGTAATATAAGTAATAGTCATAATAGTAGTGGTAATATAAGTTGTAGTCATAATAGTAGTGGTAATATAAGTAGTAGTCATAATAGTAGTGGTAATATAAGTAATAGTCATAATTGTAGTAGTAATATAAGTAGTAGAAATAATAGTAGTGGTAATATAAGTAGTAGTCATGATAGTAGTGGTAATATAAGTTGTAGTCATAATAGTAGTGGTAATATAAGTAGTAGTCATAATAGTAGTGATAATATAAGTTGCAGTCATAATAGTAGTGGTAATATAAGTAGTAATAGTATTGTGTTGGTAAGAGTGAATTATATTAGAAGAGCCAAGCGGATTAACGAGCCCTAATGACAGCGGAAGAAAAGAAAAAAAAAGGGGGGGGGGGAACAAAGACGAAAACGAGAAGAAGAACAACTACAACTTAATTTCCTAATGCGTTGAACAACGTTGGTTCCAATATATTGACCTGTAAAGTGTCATTGTACAAAGTAGATATGGAAGTGAGGAAAAAGAGATTGGAGTAAGGAGTGGGGTGGGGGTTTGTTGAGAGAGAGAGAGAGGTAGGTGGAAGGAAGGGGAGGAGGAGAGGTCGGAGAGGGTAATCTAATGTAATGGCAGAACATCATCCAAGCTCCCCCCTCCCTACTGCACATACTTATTATCTTACTCATGCATTGAATGGTAATTCCAAATTAGTTCTTTGCTATTTATTTCTTCTTTTTTTTTATCCAGAGAATGCAACCCAATAATGGTATTAGAATGCCAAAAATGAAGAGATCTACTTTTATAAGATTTAAGGTCGAGATACATCGACTATGTATGCAAGTTAAGATGAAGTGGGGAGAGGGTGTTTATATATAATTAAACCCATCTTTGATCTTCCTTCTCCCTTAACTTTCTGATTACATCTCCTCAAACTTATGGTATTTACCCCCCACCCCCTCCACCACCACTGATTTTTACTGTCCCCCCCCCCCCCAGTTTCATCCAAATATTATTTTGGTACTCCTCATTGGAATTTAAATCGAATACTACAAAAGCTAATAAAATTAAAAGAATAGTTTAAGATCAGTTTACAAACTATTTTTTTCTTTTTAATTTTCTTCTCTCCTAAGGGCAACCAATTTTAACTGTAACATACTCCCAGCTGTCTATGTATACCACCTTCTTTTTAAAATGTTGCTTTTGATTTCAACGTTGCTTCGTCATGGTAGACGATCTGTAAACTTACAGGACCGGCGGGACAGTTATAAAAGTGTGTGGGGGGGGGGCTCTCCTAAAAAGTGGGGGCCCGGTTAAACACATGCATATATAACTTCATTATTGATGACCGTAAAGTGTGGGGCCAAGTCAAAAAGTAGGGTAGACAATCTGTAAACTTATATACACACACACACACATATATATATATATATATATATATATATATATATATATATATATATATATATATATATATGTATGGGGAATGAAAAAGGAAAAACCAAAAAGGATGTTTTTTTATGTGTTCATCAACGTTTCGTCTTTATTTGTAAGACTTCTTCAGGATGATAATATTAAGAAAAATGTCATACAAGTACGTTGGTCCTACTGCTTCCAGTAGTGGCTACTACGTCTTCTCAATATGTTCACGTACTTGCATGACATTTCCCATTACATCGGATTACCTTCATCCTTCCTCTCCCATATATATATATATATATATATATATATATATATATATATATATATATATATATATAAGCGCCGACTCTGTTGTTGAGTACTATCGAATGTTCAGATATTTATGCTCGCTGCTTTCATATATATATATATTATTTATTTTTTATCTGGTACCAAAACTACTTAAGCTTTTTTATGCATCTTTTATTCCTACATAATTTTATATATTAACTACCATATCGCAGAATGGTTCTTGAGTGTATTATTATTATTATTATTATTATTATTATTATTATTATTGTTGTTGTTGTTTTTTATTTATTTATTTATTTATTTACTTATATATTAGTGACATTCTGAATTGTTTCTAGATTTGGTTTTTGGGGAAGTGGTCATTTGATAAGTACCATTGGAGAGCCATGGATTTTATAACTGTTCTGTTTTTAAATCTCCGAAACAGTTACATGGTAAACAGCTGATGATCTCCGTTTAATATTTCACTATTTAAGTTAAGGTCCCCTGTTTTTGTTTTACTTTTATATACTTGAACCCCCTTCTGTATTTATTAATTTTCCAGCGGTAAGTCGGCTCGTCTGCGATATTTTGGATTTAGTTAGTATCCCTGAGAATTTAAAGTGCATTTTCTTTCTTTATTTAAATGACTCAAAGCTTCTTTCATATATATATATATATATATATATATATATATATATATATATATATATATATATATATATATATATATATATATATAGCACTGTGGAGATACTGCCGGTGCATTCCTGACTTAAAGAAATTTAAAAGGATACAGTAAACTCCCAGGAAAACACTCCAATTCCCCATGAAGAACGATACATTGCATGCAACCGACCAGTATAAGTTAAGGATTGGTTGTGTGCAATTCCCTCTCAATAAAAGAAGAGAGAAAAAAAGAATGTTGCTTTTCAAAATAAGCATATTTCTAATAGCCCCTTAGCAATACAAATATATTCCCTCACTATTCTATTTCATACTCCACGCAAATTCGGTAAAAAAAAAGGTCCAGAAGAAGAATACAAAAGAAACATTACTTTCTTGCATCTCAAATTACAAGGTGGTTCCTTTTTCATCCCAACTACGAAGGGGTTTTAAAAAGTGACAGCATACTGTCAAATTTTAAAAAACGTTTTGGTCTTTCCATTAAAACTAAATTCGTATGCTTCACAATGGTACAACCTTGTTGGCCGGTTTTGTCCTGTTGTCGACATTCTTGCATGAGGCACACGTAATGGTTGTCAACATCGCTAAGTGAAAGTTGTATTAGAGAATCGAACTTGGTACAACCAGGTCGTCAGTCCACTTCGTCATCTGCCTAACCATCGCCACCTTCCAATTCTTTCCCTTAAAAAATTACTACTTGGAATTTATTAATTCCGTTGGTAAAAAAAACAAACAATGTGGTCAATTTAAGTAATTCGAAACAATAAATATAGTTTTTTTGGGAACCATTGGAAAAACAAATGAGATTAATTTATTACAAAATTTTAAATGAGACCCCATTGTATTTCCAAAGGACAAACTCAAATTACTATCTGTGAATCACCATATTAAAAACGTCATACTATCTTGAAAGAAGCCAACATTTTGATAAAAAAATTCAATAAGAACGAAATAACAGAAGTTGTAAAATTGCAAAGTACTTTATTCTCAAACAAAAAATTGACGCAATCAATTTTTTGTTAAGAAAAGTGTACGTATTTTGTACCTTTTAAATGTTGTCTTAATTAAATGTTATTTTAGTTAAATGTTGCTTTAGTTAAATGTTGTTTTAGTTAAATGTTGTTTTAGTTAAATGTTGTCTTAGTTAAATGTTGCTTTAGTTAAATGTTGTTTTAGTTAAATGTTGTTTTAGTTAAATGTTGTCTTAGTTAAATGTTGCTTTAGTTAAATGTTGTCTTAGTTAAATATTATCTTAGTTAAATGTTGTCTTAATTAAATATTGTCTTAATTAAATGTTGTCTTAGTTAAATGTTGTCTTAATTAAATGTTGTCTTAATTAAATGTTGTCTTAGTTAAATGTTGCCTTAATTAAATGTTGTCTTAATTAAATGTTGTCTTAGTTAAATGTTGTCTTAATTAAATGTTGTCTTAATTAAATGTTGTCTTAGTTAAATGTTGTCTTAATTAAATGTTGTCTTAATTAAATGTTGTCTTAGTTAAATGTTGCTTTAGTTAAATGTTGTCTTAGTAAATGTTGTCTTAGTTAAATGTTGTCTTAGTTAAATGTTGTCTTAATTAAATGTTGCTTTAGTTAAATGTTGTCTTACTTAAATGTTGTCCGAGTTAAATGTTGTCCGAGTTAAATGTTGTCTTAGTTAAATGTTGTCTGTGCTGAGTTAAAGTATTTGCCTTGTATGCAGACTTCAGGCAAATTCTGATCACATCCATCGCAAAATTTTTAAGATATCCATACAGTTTTATTTTATGAAACCTTTGGTGCTTATCCAGATGAAGGGATACATTCGAAAAACAAACAAACAAAACAAACTGATTAATATCTGTTTGATGTAAGTACCTGTCACGGGCTGAATATATCCTATACCAAAAAATCACGTAAATTAATCAAATAGTTTTCATTTTATAAATAAAAATTAAATTTTACCGATAAACGAATGACGGGGAAATACGCCCGCCATTACGTCATATTCAATGGATATAACCCTGACTATTGTATACGGGGTTGATTTGGGCATCGTTTTTGGCGGTGTGGGGACATTCGCGTACATTCATTCGTTTATCGGTAAAATTTAATTTTTATTCATAAAATAAAAACTACTTGATTAATTTACGTGATTTTTGGTATAGGATATATTCAGCCCGTGACAGGTACGAACATCAAACAGATATTCCTTAGTTTTGTTGCATTCTTCATCTGGATAAGCACCAAACCTTTTGATGAGAGGACCATTTTCAAATATTTATTTTATCTTTCATTGCTTTCAGGATCAACCTGTGCCAATTTTGCATAGCCTATGACATACCCATGCTTATAGCTTATGTGCATGCTAACTTTAGTGGCAATCTAATCAGTCGTTTCTGAATATATCGTGGAGTGGACAAACAGATAGACAAATAGACACCTCGTTTATTTTTATCGGATAATGGAATTAAAATTATTTTCACATAACAGTGTTGCCCAAAGAATAGAAAGTGTACCTTAGAATCTTCCATTTTGCTTATCAAAGACGAACACACTGGACGATAATTGTGAAAAGTTTCAAGGGAGCGAAATTTTTAATAGATTCAAATAATAAAACTCAGTTATCTCCCCTGAATTGATAAACCCAAATAAATCCTAAAATGAGATAATCTTAATCAATTATCTCGAGAAATCATAAGTAATCCCTTTGCTGAATCAATTATGATTTTTTTCTTTATATTTATTTCATTTTTGTGGTGGAAAGGAAATTATATGAAAGATTAAATGAAGAAAAACCGAAATTGAATGCTAAGCAAGCTTTTCACAGAAGAATAAAGTCTGTCAAAGACAAAGATTTATTGTCATTAATGAACAAAGCTTATTGAAAGCGTTTATATTGTAAGGAAGCCTTTGTTCGGACGACAAAAATAAAACCCTTCATTGAATTCCCATATTTACTGGAGCCTAAGCCACTTACTACCACATCTTAGTGGTTAGAATGCTGGCTTATAGACATGAGGCCATATCTATATAAAGATTCAACACTAATCAAATGTTTATTGAATACTTATTATTATATGGCAGTTATTATCTAAGGGTCTATGGCAGCTAACAGTATGTCATATTGATCTTCCATACATGTTAATTGCATAATATTTTACATAAGAACAGTTTTTTTTATCAGGGATCATCTGATGTTTAGAATTGATTAAACTGTTTTTTTTTTAAATACATTCACACATGTAGAACCGTCCGTCAATTGGTCTCGCAAAGCGAAAGGGAGGTGACGATGGTTAAGTGGATATCGACACAGCCTGAAGACCTGGGTGTTCCAAGTTCGAATCCAGTACCACTTTCACTTTCACTTAGGGATGTTGGCAACCTTCTTGTCGCCCTTCCCGTAAGTACCCGATGTCTTTCCAGAAAGATGTCTAACTAGAAAAACATCGAGGAAACTAATGCCAACACCAGAATCATCTGATTCACACGAAAGAAGAAGAACCAAAGCGAATGGTTTACATTCATACGAGTCGAATGCATGTCTTCGACAATCAAACCAACGGAGGGTTGGATGCTGTAGCATCAGCTGGTCCTACACTGTTGGGGTGAGGTATGATGCTGTTCAGTCGTAAGAGGTGCACCCTTTCAGGCTATACCTTTCTTTTTGAGAAAGGGTTGGTTTATTGCCAATCGTCTGGAGCGCCCTAACCGGGGAATGCTATTTTTGTGGATCTAGAGAGCACCATCCTTCTAGTGTGCTGGTCTTTCCTATGTGCCACCTTTCCGGCCATGAGTCACATCTTCCTGTGGTGGGAAAGAAGTAAATACCATCGGTCTATTGGTCTGTCAGTCATACTTAAGCTTGAAATACCATTTTCATCACTAAACGTACAGATTGCATGGATGTATCTGAAGAATATTCGTTCTTGTTTATCATACAAATTTGCTGCAGGTTAGGGTTAAAGTTAGGGTTTAGGGTTAGGATTTAGGGTTAGGGTTTATGGTTTAGGGTAAAGGTTAGGTTAGGTTAGGATTAGGGTTAGGGTTTAGGGTTAGGTTAGGGTCAAAGTTAAGGGTTAGGATTAGGATTGGGTTAGGGTTAGGGGTTAGGGTAAGGGTTAAGGAGTAGGTTAGGGTTAGGGTTTAGGGTTAGGGTTAGGATT
>OY744533.1:94004200-94006700 GCA_963556195.1 Sepiola atlantica
GCTTGGCAAAATCTATTATTTTTAGATTCTTCTAACTTTTCCGACGCGACCCTTCCTTCCTCTCCCCCGTTCGTTCATATCTTTTGTATTATTTGTTTCTTACTTACTTTCTTTCTTTTTACCCCTCCCCCCCCTACCCGCTAGGGTGAGAAAGGAAAAGGGAAAGGCTAGTTTGCAGGCCCCACCCATCTCAACAGTCATTCTCCCCTCCTAAACTGGGAAATTCCTCGCCAGATTTCTAACGGATTCTATTTTTCAAAATCAATAAATTCCATTGAATTATATTCCTATGTCCTTGTAACTTTAAAAAAATCTTTCTTAAATCCCCACCCCCACTTTTATTACAAGTTCAAGTTATGTTGTCTTTTCTTTTTCAGTAAGTTTAAAGTAAGTAATCGTCATAGTTGGTGAAGAAGGGGGGAGAAAAACACAAGGAAATAAAACAACAGGAAAAAACCCCCCCAAAAAAACAAAAACAAAAAAAAAAAAAAAAACAACGAGAAGACGTTATTATATATATAAATATACGCATGATTATATTAAAGTTTCTATTTCTGTTGTTTTTTTTTTCTGGGTTAGAAAATGTAAGAGGGGGGGGGGGTATAGGAAAAGTAAAGATTTTCCCCTTCCTAAAAATAAGATATAAAAATAAATAAGTTGGTGGAGAATTAATGGAATTACAAAAAAATTAAGAAAACCTAAAGAATCAGATGTCTTACGCAACAAAACTGGTGTAGTATTTCGTTATTAAATGGTTTGTATGTTGTAAGACATACATAAAAAAAACTAAAAACATTCGCCTGAAATAAAGATTCGCCGAAAAAAAGAAAGAAAAGGGGAGGAAAAATGTAGGTATTTTATTCTAATGAATAACAATAAATGCGAAACAAGCAAGAAAGAAAAACAACAACACATCTTCTAAGTACTGACAGTTATATACTATTAATATGATATAATAATCAATATAAATATTGATATTAATAACAACAGCCCGAAAACATTAATCCCTAAATATTTGATTCTTCTCCGTCGAAATAAGACGCAAGAAAAATTGACAATGCCTGGCGTTTTACAATATACGGCATTTTTTGAAAAACGAAACTAAATTTAGCGGCAAAAATGTGGATAGTAAAAATAGCATCTTCCTTTCTTCCCTGAACATGAATCAAGTGCGGGGGCGGGGGTGGTGGGTGTTTGGAATAAAATAAGGACGGCGGGTTTAAGTGTATATGGAGGGGCGGGCGAGGTGGGTGGTTGATGGTAAGGAATCGAAACAAATAAATAAGATTGAAAGAAGAAAAGGGATAAGAAATGTTAACATCGACTGAGTGATAAAACATGGCCGTTGGGGGAGGGGTAAGGGAGGGGAGGGGGGGGTAAGAAATGACTAAATGTTTCTTGAATTTATCATAAATCTCCTACCCCAACCTTACACCAATAAAAAGAAAGTTAAGTTGAAGTGAGAGGCTTTCTGATAACGTAACAATTAGAATAGATTTTTTCAAATATAACTCAATCCCAGAACTAAAGAATATTTTATTTTGTGTCATTAAAGTATGTAAGAAAAAAAAGCCTTTAGGAAACAAGCGTTGATTCAGCTTTAGTATACCGCTAGAGAAAATGTGACCCGATGAGTCGCCCACTGAACTCGGGTTAGATTGTTTGAATGAGGAAAAAGTGAATTTGCAAAACCAGTGATATTAAAAAAAAACAAACATAGTCTTTCTGGACTATTAAGCTGATTCTGTGTTGATGCCATTGTTTGTACGGATAATATTAGTAAAAAAGCGATCATATAGTCCGGTGGGGGCGGGGGGGGGGCTGTAAATAAGCAAAGAATACCACAAAGTGAAAAATTCTTTGTGTTATTATTTGCTTATTTCAAGCCCCGCGGACTAAATAATCGCTTGTTTATTAATATTATTTGTGCAAACAATAGCATCAACAAAATAGCTTGATACATAACACACACAAAAAGGGGGGGGGGGGAGAGAGATATAGAGAGTCAACTGCATGATTGTTACTTGCTTTGCGTTTGCGTTCTTCAGACATGATCTGAGAAATGCAAAGCGAGAAACTGACAGTACACATGTTCTGTTGACTGTTGACAAACTTACATCTACATGGGCTGTATTCGTCGACATTAAGCACTGTACCCTATTACTATAATCACTAATATAACATTATGTATACAGGTCGTCATCGACTTATGACCTATTCAACGTACAACTGACCGACTTTACGACCACACACACACACAGACACACACACACACACACACACACATATATATATATATATATATATATATATATATATATATATATATATATTGGCCTCTCTACATACGTTGGTAATTGGTCTTGGCCTTTTGGCTAAGATCAAAGTGTAGTATCTGTTCCGATGGATACTGCACCCCATAGACTGGTATTGTCTTGGCCTTCGGGTCTTGATTTACGCCGGTCAATGGGTCTGTCCTGTGCAGTTCTGGGAAGTCCAC
>OY744533.1:94014200-94026700 GCA_963556195.1 Sepiola atlantica
TATACATATAAATATATATACGTATACATATAAATATATATACATATAAATATATATATATATATATATACATCCCCCCCCTCATAACGGGAATGGTTGATGTTTAGTTTATTAATGCGTATAAACAATGCTTCCATTATGGGGAGGCGAACACTGCAACCCGAAACCGCCAGAATGGATGTGTTATTTGTTAAACTGTTCCTAAATTCGTTCTTTGGGATGCCATGCTTTATAAGATGTTGGTATATCGAGCTTTGAGGGGAGGTGAGGTGGATCAGCCATTCCCGTTATGAGGGGGTAAAGGTGTATACATATATATATATATATATATATATATATATATATATATATATATATATATATATATATATATATATATATTTAAAGATGAAACGTATACGTATGTAAATAAACACAAATATTTATAATTAATTATTTGTCGCTCCCAAACTAGGTTGGGGTCTGTAGAGAGTAATATCAACACAGCCATCAGCGTGGCTTAAATCCAATGTTTCTTTCAAAAGTTGAACTCTTTACGACAGCTGCATTTAAATAGGATTAATCTCTCGCTGATTTATCGAGTTGTTGACAATACCAAAACGTTGTCTTCGTCAGCGCCTTATACATATTAGATTATGTCATACCAACGGTTTCATGCCGATGAATCGACAATTATCAATGACTACTTAAAACGCTTTTGAAATGTTGATTTTTAAAAGACCGGTGTGTGGTTCCTTGGTTGAATGTTGTCGAATGTCTTACTATCTGAGCTAAAGAACCAGCTACTGACAGTGAAAGAAATTATATCACTTCAATGAATTCTTTAATTTCTTTACAAATTTACGATGCTGGCAACCTAACGAACTCATGTTAGTTTTCGGAAGTGTATTATCCCATTACGCTGCGGGAAAATCATCATTTCCGGTACCATAGTGCTCCACCCATAGTAGAGCATACATAATATATCTGAGAGAGAGAGAGAGAGAGAGAGAGAGAGAGAGAGAGAGAGAGAGAGAGAGAGAGAGAGAGACTTTTGTTTCGGGTTTAAGTAAAAAATGGGAAACGTAAGAATAAGAAAAAATATCGTATTGAATATATGTATATATATATATATATATATATATATATATATATATATATATATATATATATATATAGGCAAACATTATTAAATAACACGGAGTGGTTTTGTTTGATGCGATTTATTTTTATATTTTCAATTTTCCGAATTGTCCATCTAATGTTTCGGTCAAATTGATGTAAATATGATCCATGGGTTTCTTGTTCCATTCTTTTTTCCTTTTTGCAAGTACTTTCGATTTGAATCGTCAAATTCATATATATATATATATATATATATATATATATATATATATATATATATATATATATATATATATGTACACGCATGCACGCACGCACGCACACACACACATATATATATATATATATATATATATATATATATGTGTGTGTGTGTGTGTGTGTGTGTATGTGTGTTTCTGGCTGCCAGTTTCATAGCTTTCTTAATTAAATGTCAGTGAGAAAAATAATTACGTATTCGTTGTAAAAATACTTATATAGTAAGCAGACTTGCAGTATCGAAAATCATTTATGGATTGCTCTGTTATATAATTGTTGGATTTTCCCTAGAGATCTCTACACACCTTGACAAGGGCGGGAAGGGAGAAGACGTGAAGTAGAGGGAACGGTGGGGGTGTACACGTACGTGTGTGGTGGGATTTGCGGAATAGAGAGAAAAATATAAAGGGAAAAAAATGTTTTAGAAAAAGAAAAGGGAAAAAATAACAATAATAGAAATGTGCATTTTTCTTACAATTTTATGAGATAAAAGACCAAAAATGTGAGAAAAGTTTAATAGCATCTATGTATGTAAAACGTTTATTCGTAAAATCAATGTGTGTGTCTCAGCCCACCCTTATTATTTAGCATATATGCAGTATAAGTAATGAGATAGTGGATATATATATACATATATATATATATATATATATATATATATATATATATATATATGTATGTATGTGTGTGTGTGTGTGCGAGTACGTGTATATATAATACATTAGAGAGATGTATATTGTGATGTATTTTACTTATTTGTGCCGTGATTGAAATGCACAGACTTGGCTCTCTCATCCTAAATTGAATTAGATTAGAACATTTTGACAGATTGTTTCTCCTTCAGTAAAAATATCAGTTAAAAAAAGTTAGCCCTTAAGGTTATCATCTCAATATATGCGCGTTATTATTGGAAACACACACACACACAAATATTATATATATATATATATATATATATATATATATATATAAGTATACATTTTTATTTATACAAACATTATTGTTTACATATATGCATACATGTTTCGGTTGCACTTTTCCAAGAAAGTCAACCTCATCAGACCAAGAATTTTTCAGGAATTTTTTTGCCAGTGGTTTTCTCTTTTTTTAAAATTTTTTATTACCCCTTATGGCGTCTCCATAAGGGGTAATAAAAAAAAGAGACAACCACTGGCAAAAAAGGTCAACTAGTGAAATAGGTAATCTGATACTAATTCATAAGAAATAGAAAATGCTAGATCCCAAAAAGAGTTATTTAGGATAGAAAATTCTTCAAATCCATCCATTCCTGAAAAATTCTTGGTCTGATGAGGTTGACTTTCTTGGAAAAGTGCAACCGAAACATGTATGCATATATGTAACCAATAATGTTTGTATAAATAAAAATTTATACATATATATATATATATATATATATATATATATATATATATATATATATATATAAACGGAGAGAACTTGAATGCCTACTGGAGATAACTTGAATGTCTACTAGACACTGTTCTCGAGTGTCTAAAGTCTCTCTGTACATGGGTTTGTCAGGACAACCTGGCATGAGGATATTTCTCCCAGCACGTAAATCCTGACTAAATATTCAAAATAACATAGTGTTTGCAGCTCAAATAAGATCCCGATCAATATGGCCACCCCACACTGGTTCATACGAGGAATGGCGCACCTTCTCCAAGTGATGTTGCATCTAGTAACATCACTAAGCTGGATACTCCACCAGACTAGATGAATTCTTGTCCTCGAATACGGTAAAACCAAGAGAGCACAAAAAAGATATACAATAACAGAGTTTACTGGTCAATTGGGGAGAAGAAAATTATTGTTCTTAACTTCTTTACGCACTCAATGTTTGACGGGTAAAGTGAATTTTAATGGAATATTTGAATATCTATGTATCTCATAGAGAGATTAGGTGTTAGTCCCAGGAAGTGACCCCTTAAGGTTTGAGAACTTCAACTGAAGTAAAATGAAACAACAACAACAAAAAAAGATTCATGCATGCATATTTGAAGTTTGAGTAAACAACTACTAAATATATGTCTGTATTTAGGTGGCATTCTTTTATTTAAGTAAACATTATTACAAATAACGGAATTCTTCGGCTTGATTATACCTTTTATTATTTAAAAAAATGTTTTCATTCTTTCAATTTTTTGAATGACTTTGTTTTTGGATAAAATAAAAAAAAAATATGTATGTATGTACCAGTAACGTTTTCGATTCTACGTCAAATAATCTAAGAAAGTCGGATACAAGTCTTTTGAAAGACGTCATGATGGTAATCTTGTCAGAATAGGGTACACATCTATTCACTTGAATTCATGTTTTGATTTGGTCGGGTATTTTACATAACGTTTTGAACACTAATTTGATGTTATTTGCCCACCCGGGCAATGCTAGGTATCTTTGCTTTGCTTTGTTTAAAAAAAACACACGCAGATTTATGGGTTAGAACGTTCGTCGGCCATCAAAATGGAATACAAAAAAACATATCGGATCCTTGTTTTCATCTATGTTGACGGCCGACGAACGTTCTAACTCATAGATATACGTGGTTTTTAAACTAGCAGAGGGTTGGTTACGCGAAACCCGGATACCATTTGATGGAATCTTAATTGTATAGTATGTAAATAACACACACACACACACACATACACACACACACACACACACCCCACACACACACATCTCCAAGTTAAAAAAAAACCCAAACTATTTCCCACCAAGTGTTGCGTATGAATTTGCCGAAATTGGAAAGTGAGTGAATGAAACAAATAACCAATAAGGAAAATAAGATTAAAACAATAAAACTTGGATTTGCTTAAAATTAACACCGAATTTTAAAAGGAACAAAAAAGTGTTCTGCTCGCGCGCGTGTTTTGCATATCTGCACGTGAGTCGGTGAAGTCAGCTGATTGGTTGGATTCTAATGAATGTTATTGAGAAAGAAAAAGCGAGAAAGTGTAAATATTAATACCTTTCACCTATTTCATGGATTGAAAGTTATTTTTAGCTTTTAAGGATACATTTAGAAAATTAAAAATGATGTTATATATATATATATATATATATATATATATATATATATATATATATATATATATATATATATATATATAAAATGTTAATACAACAAAAGATATAAGAGGCAACCAATATCTTTAATTAGTGAACATCCGGATAAAAATGAAGCTCAATATACTGGATAGAGCATTAATAGCACTAGATAAAGTGAAAGAATAAAATAAGGTGCGACTCAAATTTTATTAGCATTCAATGTTCAAGCAAAGTACTTTAAAGTCCTTAACTCATGAGTTTTCAAAAAAAAAAATCTTCTCCTCAGAGGACCATTACCGCTATGACATTACTGCAGGTAATAAAATCAACCTTTGAAAATATATTAAAAAATTTTACATAAAAATACATAAAATTATATAAAACATCAAATATATCGGCCAATAGTTACGGACTATAAAGTACTTTGCTTGAACATTGAATGCTAATAAAATTTGAGTCGCACCTTATTTTATTCTTTCACTTTATCTAGTGCTATTAATGCTCTATCCAGTATATTGAGCTTCATTTTTATCCGGATGTTCACTAATTAATGTTTGCTTAAATGAAAGAATGCTGCCTAAATACACACAATTAAAATTGCATGACTCTTCAGTGCTATATATATATATATATATATATATATATATATATATATATATATATATATATATATATATATATCTGAGCTAACACTACCGATTAGGAATCGCAAAAGATACCACAAATTCAAAAATTCAAAAATTCAGAACAAACTGTGATAACATTAAAAATGCTATATATTAGATTTGTATAGGGACTTAGAGCCTTTTCATTTGGAGAACAGGGGACCATTCTGCAATACACATAATACACAAGCACCTGTTTTTCTAGATAAGTAGTTTTTTTGGTTATTGATTTTGCATACGAGTTTTACAAATTCAGCGACTTGATCATGTCAGGAACATAGCTGTTCACAGAAGACCTAATCAGAAGGCGACTTCGCTGGTTCAACCAAGCGCTTTGCCACTACTGGTACCTCGACTTGATAGTTCCGAAGCCTCACCCACTGCTCGAAGATAAAAAAAACATGAAACAACAACAAACAAAACAAACAAAAATAAAAACAAAAAGTTTAGACATAGCCCCACACCGTAAAAGTAGGCCTTACACCCGTGTTTGACTCCTAACATCTAGGACCTTCAGTGGCGGACTCAGGAGTGGCTCGCAATTGCAGGGTAGGAAACCTCAAAACATAAATCCTGGTGTGCAACGGGACATGACCTGATTAAAATCGTGGGAACCATCTTAAGCCACCTAAGGTGATCGCCTTGACAAAGACAGAGACACATTATGTAGAGTGGAAAGAAAAGAACGGATAGTAAAGAAGAGCGAAACAAGGAAAGCAAAGTGAGAGAGAGAGAGAGAGAGAGAGAGAGAGCAGGAGAGAGAGCGAGAGAGAGAGAGAGGGGGATGGGAAGGAGGGGGAGGAAGAGAAGAAAAAGAAACAAGAGAAAGAAAAGAGAGATAATAGAGCGAAGAGAGAGAAACGAGAAAAACGGATAGTAAAGAAGAAAAAGGAAACAAGGAAAGCAAAATGAGAGATAGACAAGAGAGAGAGAGAGAGAGAGAGAGAGAAAGAGGAGACAGAAAGGGGTTAAGAGAGAGAGAGAGAGAAAGAGAAGAAAAAGAAACGAGAGGAAGAAGAGAGGGGAACGAGAGAAAGAAAAGAGGGAGATGGGAGAGCAAAAAGTGAGAAACGAAAAGAGAGACTGTATTATTTGAGGCTTATGTATCAATTTTGTCCTTGTATGATACAAAGGCGGTTGTTGTTAAACATATTTTATTTGAAATCAGATCTGTTTAAATAAACTCATCATAATAATAGGCAGAAGAAAGGTTATTAATATTCTTGTTGGATGTTAAGGAAAAGCTTATTAAGTCAAGAGAAATAAAGTCGGTAGAAAGTGACAAGAGAGAGGGTGAATAGAGAGATAAGAAATTATATATATATATATATATATATATATATAGATAGAAAGAGAAAGAGAGAGACATAGAGAGAGAGAGAGAAAGAAAGAGAGACGGAGAGAACGAAAAAGAGAGAGAGAGAAAGAAAGAGAGAGAGAAAGAGAGAGAGAGAGAGAGAGAGAGAGAGGAAGAAAGAGAGAGATATGACAGCGGATGAAGGCTAAAAAGACAATTTTCTTTGAGATGTGAGCAGTATAGACTAATGAGGCTGAATGAAGAAAGATGAAATAGATTTTCAAATCTATTCCAGAAATGAAACTGTTAATGAGAATTAAATGGCGGCAGTGGGAAGGGGACAGTCGGCGTGGGGTAGGGGATAGAAGTAGGGTCTAAGTCTGGCAAGAGGTTGTGGATGGTTGTGATATGTGTGGGGGTGGAGGAGGAGATAATTCACAAGAGAGCCAAACGAAGTTTCAGGTCAGGTTTTGTCATTAAAGAAAAATAAGGTCCCTCTTTCCTTTTGCCCAAACCTGAACTAATTCTACACACGGAAGACAAATAAGGCCAACTCATACATACACTCATATACAAATGAGAGAGAGAGAGAGAGAGAGAGAGAGAGAGGGAGAGAGAGAGAGAGAGAGAGAATGACTTAAAATAAATCACGATATTAAGTTAAGTAATCTGAAGTGCTCGATACCAGTGAAAATACACCAAAATCGAGAAGGCTGACTAAGATTAAAGCATTGCCTCTGTCAAAAATTACGGGGAAAAAAATGTTTCACCAGTGTTCGTATTAATATTCCTATAAAACCATAGAATTACGTCAGTAATTCTATTTTTCATATATAAATTATTATAATTTCTGATGATCTA
Source organism: Sepiola atlantica (assembly GCA_963556195.1). Taxonomy (NCBI): domain Eukaryota; kingdom Metazoa; phylum Mollusca; class Cephalopoda; order Sepiida; family Sepiolidae; genus Sepiola; species Sepiola atlantica. The sequence goes on from OY744533.1 coordinate 94,021,455, forward strand.
CAAAAAAAAAAGAACACAAACCGTTGACTTTTTATTTAGAGTGAACGATTTCTTTCCGAATTCCCGGTTGCCTGACTTGGTATTTGCTTTCTTGATTCCACTCACCACTTCAAATGGTTTCCTCTGGGAGTTAGGAAAAAAACCACGTATTTTACTCGCTAATTTTGTATGACGGGACAGATTTATATTTATATACAAATAGATACACATTGGTCTTTATTATAGAGTGGAGGATAATGTAGAAAGAGGGGGGGTGTATAAATAATGTGCATAACGCAGTTTTTTTTATATGGGAAATAGGCATTATTTAATTCATATGACGTTTCGGTACAATGTATATCTTCTTATAATGCAATCTCGAAACGTGATTGTATTCCTGGTTTTGAAAGAATGTATAACCCTAACCCTAACTCTAACCCTAACACCTACAAGTCATATGAATAAATACCATTTTCTGCTCATTATGTATACGATGCATACCATGTTCATGCACGCTTATATTTTAATGTGCTTATTGGTCCCTTTGTTAAAAAAAATGGAAACTAGGAAGAACAATATCATTTGGTAATCCAAAACATCGACCTGTATTTTTTACACACCAATATCTATATGGATTTTAAAAAAATGGAAATCGCTCCAGACTAGGTATGAAGCCACTTGATGTAAGGAGCTAAAAACAATTACTACTTCAAGGTCAAAAACTAGCCAACGATAAGTATTATGGATAGATTCTGACCCAAGAAAACGGCAATTCTTCCCCATTTGTTAGAAACATCGCTCATGAAATGTGAGGACGAGAGGACAAGATAAGGGAAGCGAGAGTTACGAGGTTGCCGAAAGTAAACTCAAGGCCCATTTTGTACTCTCCTTCAGAGAAAATACAGATTTCTTATATATTTAATACTAGCAGGGATATCCTGCGTTGCCCGGTGGGAAAAAATAACGATGTTTAAAACAGTGTGTGTAAAATACCTGGCTAAAATAAAACATTGATTCGAGTAAATAAATTTGACCTTATTTTGACATGATTACCGTTATGACGTAAGTGCGTCTTAATGTTTTTTCAAAGAGACTTTAAAAATCTGATTGAGTTATATGGCTGGCTTGGTTTTTTGGCTAAGATCAAAGTGTAGTATCTGTTCCGATGGATACTGCACCACATACTGGTGTTGTGTTGACCTTCGGGTCTTGATTTACGCCGGTCCATGGGTCTGTCCTGTGCAGTTCTAGGAGGTCCACCCTCCCAGGCTTCGCCTCCCCTCTTTGGGGAGGAGTAAGTTTATTGCTTACTGCCTGAGGCACCCCTACCGGGGAATGCCGACGGGGCTGCCCAGGCAATTTTTAAACCCCACTTTCCCGACCCGACCTTGGGTCACATCTTACTTGTGGGAGTAAGATAAAAACTGGCCTTGTGCCTAACTCCTGGAGAGGAGTAAATCAATACTCTATCACTAATTTGGTCCCTGGGGGGGGGACACGAAATGAATTAAGCATAATCATTGGATTCCTTGTAAAACTTTACCCTAGAAAACTTCCATGTGGTGTTTTCTGTTACATCGCCGGACAGACAGACAGACAGACAGACAGACAGACAGACAGACAGACAGACAGAAACACCACATTTCCTTAAATGGAAATCGCTCCAGACAAGGCACGAACGCAGTCACTTGATATAAGAAGCTAAAAAAAATATATATACTACTTCAAGGTAAAAAAAAACCAAACTAGTCAACGATGTTAGATGGATAGATTCCGAGTCGGAAAACAGCAATTCTTCCCCCTTTTGTCAGAAACATCGCTCATGCAATGTGAGGATTAAAGGACAAGATAAGGGAAGCGAGAGTTACGAAACTGCCGAAATATAATATAAGATTAGTTGTGTAATTTAGTATTCTGGAAACGAAAATGTTTTCTTCTTCAAAAATATTTTTACGTAATACATTAACTTTTATTTTGTTTCGTAAGTTTTGTTGCTTTTACTGTTAGACATCTTGAATAATTTCTTGCAGAACCTTCATAAAATAATAGCTACCGTTTATTGATAAAAGACTACACTTGTACAGAAACGAAAACCAAGGTTTAAAATAATCGAACGAGAAGAAACTTCCGAATTAAATTCCCAAGATGGTGAAAAATGAGAATCAACAAACGGAATACAACATCGAGTGCAACTGAATTTTGATAAGAACGCTACAGATGCGGGGGGGGGGGGGATCTATAAATTAATAGCATTGTTCCTACGTTAGTACGACCGTAGATCTACGGAAGCTGACGAAACTGGATAGATGACTATTTACGAACGAGAGAAGAATTAGCTATTAATTATATCGCTTACGGAGTCTAGGTTGACTCTGTGGCAGAGGTTCGAACCATGCAACCGTCCGAGATTATCATCCCTGCACTGATGAGAGCGAAAGCTCGAAACGCTAGCGTATGTAGGTAAAAATAATTCAATATTATTTATTTATAATTAATATTGTTATAAGCCCCTTTAATAAGATTTAAGTTGACCCCTGTTCGGGAAGGTTAAAAATAGACTGACACGTAGCTATAAGGCATATTCCGACAACGTTCGTTGAATCTCTAGTCAGTCTTTCTAGATGTGCAGCCCTTCGTACAAATAGAACTTAAATTCCCTTCTTGAATGCGGTAATGGCCCGTACAGCGTTTGCTTACGGAGTCTAGGTTGACTCTGTGGCAGAGGTTTGAACCATGCGACCGTCCGAGATTATTATCTCTGCACTGATGCGAGCAAAAGCTCGAAACGCTAGCGTATGTAGGTAAAAATAATTTAATATTATATATATATATATATATATATATATATATATATATATATATATATATATATATTTCTCTCCTTCATCTTTATTAATTCTATTTTACATAATATTTTCAGGAAGAAGCAGTTAAAGCGTGCGATAAGTAGAGAAAAATGGTAGGCAAGAAAAAGAAAGATGGCGAAGCGTAGTTCAGCAACACATAAGTGTGTCAATATACAACCCGTTTATTCTCTCAGTTTGATATCCATCTTAATGTAAGGCAGTCAATAGTAGGTACATCAATATATATGTTGACGGCATATCGATATAAATATTTTGCAGTCAATGGCCACTCCCTATCTCTCTCTCTCTCTCTCTCTCTCTCTCTCTCATATATATATATATATATATATATATATATATAAACACAATAAATAATAATAAATTACTGAACAGAAATAACAAATAGTTAAGAAATATAAATAAAACAATAAAATAACTAATAATAAAAATGTCTCCAGTTATGTTCCATGGAAACACCCGTGCCATTATTGTCCATGGAAACACCTGTGCCATTATTGTCCATGGAAACACCTGTGCCATTATTGTCCATGGAAACACCTGTGTCATTGTTGGCCATGGAAAAATAATAATGGTGGAGTGTTACAAGAAACAAATATAAAAATAAGCATTTTTTTCAAAAATTAAAATTATTTCTTATTATCATTAATCAAGCGGTTGAGATCACAAATATAAACATTTTTTAAAATTTTAAATAAGGTCCTAGGAACGATATTAAACTGCATTCAGTGATGATCCCACAATTCGGGAGTTGGGGGGAGAGTGTGGATTGCCCTTAGTTACAATAACTCTCAGGTCCGCTCTGGCTCTGATTGGTAGTACCTGTCAGGGTCCCATATTGATTAAATAGAATTTGTCCTGAGAATAACATGAACTTATGACCACCGATATACACATCATTTTTATTCTGAATAACTAATAAAATCAAACACTATTAATAAATATTTGAAGATATTAAGTACCTAAAAAAAGTTTGTTTTTAATTAAAATGACTGGATTTGGCATGAAATAAATCGAAATGAGTTGATATGCCGGTTTAGAAAATTAAGAAATAAGTTAATTTTGCTATGTAAATTCATTATGACTACGCAAACCAAAACATATTCTTTCGTTTGGGTTTTTATATAAAACAATATATTTTAAAGTATTTCATATCCCTTGAGTTTTATTACCTGATAAGATACAGAGTTATATATCATATGATAGAGTTATATATCATATGATAGAGTTATATTTGCATTGGGAGATACATTTTCAATGAATTTAAATAGAAAACTGAAAGCCCGCCCCCTCTTGTAATTTAGAAAATGAGAACAAAAATTAAAGTTCTTAATTAATGTGAACATTTAATACAAAAAAAAAGTTTCTATTATAAAACTCCACCTGAATAAAAGAGATGAAAAAAAAATAGAGAATTCGATTCTTACCGAAATATTTGTAAAAAAAAAAAACATCATCTCAGAAGGAAAGCAAATGTCAAAAACTAAAAAAAAAAAATTACGCAGCAGTAAAAATGAAAATGAAACCAAACAGCGATATTTGGATTGTCGTAAATGAACACTTTCATCTTTTATGGCATATCAACCTTTTTTGTTGGATATTTAATGGCGAAACAATACGTATTGTTAACGGTTTCATCGTGTATGATTATTGATGTTTTACATCATATCAACATTTTTGTAGGTTATCTAATCTTCAAACGCAATGCCGAAGTACAATTGTAGAACAGGACCGGCGGGACAGTTATAAAAGTGGGGGGAGGGAGTTCTCCTAAAAAGTGGGGGGGTCCCGGTTAAACACATGCATATATAACTTCATTAGTGGGGGGGGGGCAAGTAAAAAAGTGTGTGTGTGTGTGTGTGGGGGGGGGGGGGCTTGAGCCCCCTGCCCCCCCCTCGGTGCCGCCGTCCATGGTGGAACAGGGGCGACGTTGAAAAAGCTCATCTATTTCGCTTGATTCCCTCCCCCCATTTTGCTCAAACTTGATTGTTGGTCTTAAATCATGTTTTCCGTCTTGAAATTAAGTAGTACTTTGCTTTTCAAAATTTATAAATGTGAACTTTAAAAGTTTTTTTCCGATGACGCAATATTTAGAATTGAATTATCGACTAGTTATATCTTTAACCCCTTCATTCCTTTTAAATTCGTTAAAAACTTGTTTTTTATGCTTCGAATTTTTTTAGATGCGGATTGATAATTTGTATTATTTGGATTATTCGGACTATTGTTCTCATTTTGGATAACGGAACGAGAGCAAGCTACCCTCGTAAATTAAATAAAGGATTCCGTTCGAAATTCCGTACAGATTCCCGAGTTCGACAAGACGCACCTGAAGAAGGTCGGAGGTTACATCGACCGAAACGTTGTGAGAATAACAATCAAAGATGAGAACAGTAGTCCGAA
>OY744533.1:94031700-94036700 GCA_963556195.1 Sepiola atlantica
GACATTTGTGAATACAACGAAAACATAAAATGTAAAAAAAAAAAAATAAAAAAAAATAACAAGAGCGGTTATTTTTTAAGATACGTCCATTTAATCTGCGCGTCTAGCGATGAAAATGCTATTTGAAACTGAAGCGGGACAAGCCGATCGACAGATCGAGCTGTTCTTAGAGATGCTTGGACGTATCTAAAATAAAATATGTTCAACGCGGAAATGCTATTTGAAACTAAAGCGTGACAGACCAACAGACACATCTAAAGTAAGATACGTCCATTCAGTATGCTCATTCAGCGATTAAAATGCTATTTCAAACTGAAACGTGACGGACACATTGCTGGATAGAGGCTTTTCATAGAGATGTTTGGACGCATCTCTACACCCCCCCCCCCAAAAAAAAAACAAGATGAGTACGTCCGTTGATAGTAAAACGAACGTAGATTTAATAAATGAACTAAACACACTTATTGGTGATAAACTACGAGAAGACCCAACTAAGAAAAGAAAAGATAATTTGAAGGCGACTTTTCTGATTTTTCTGACGAAGAGTGAATAGATGTCTCCTTAAGCCTCTCGCACAATACACTGCACACCAGAAAGTCTTTTTTTTTTGTAAACAAATACGATGCTCACACAACAACGCATAAGTTAATTTAGAGATTAAAAAGAAAACAACTCCTTTCAAAACTTATTGTAAATATTCTTGTAACAAGCCAGTTTTTTTTTCTTATGCACAAGATAAAAAGAATTAACCACATGATAAAAGAATTAACAACATTGGAAGGTTTTCTTTTATTGATACAGGGAGCCAATTTCAGTGGAGGGGGGGGGAATAACGCCCGCTTTCTTGGGAGGAAAAAGTTTTTTTCTAAAAAAAACAATCATTATATCTTGCCCCGTAAAATGAATACTTTTTACCTTAGAATTCAATTAGTATTTCTAAATCTCAGAAAAGGTGAGATTTCTGAAATAAGAACGTAAAAAAGAAAAGAAGAAGAAAAAAAAAACTATACGCAAAGATATAAAAATGAGAGAAAAAGGATGAGGTAAAAAGAAAAGAGGAAAAAGAAGACAAAAATGAAGAGAAAAAGAGCAAGAAAACAGAAAAAAAAGGCGAAGAAAGAAAAGGCGAAGAAAGAATAGGTGAAGAAAACAGAAAGAAAAGAGCAAGAAAGAAAGGAACAAGAAGAAAAAAAGAGCAACTTGTGTTCAATACGGCAACGTTTAACAATAAAAGCGAATCTTATGACGAGCGATATGTCAGGTTTTGTTGAGACTGGCATTTTATATAATCTTCAATAAAGTCATTAAAGATAAACAAACATCCGAAAGTTAACATTTTTTGGAGTTTATTTTATTTGCTGAATACGAATTTCCAATAAATGTGTGCGTGTGTTTGTTTCCCCGCTAAAACTTTATTATAAACGCGGTCTCCTATCATCGCAGAAACGACCCGAGCCAGATTAAGTAACTTACCAATATGTTCTCGTCCTTTCATTGGGCATTTTAGTCATGGTATAAGTATATCACTAACCTACCTAAAGTAACTAACTAACCTACCTAAACTAACTAACAAACTAACCTACCTAAACTAACTAACTAACTAACCTACCTAAACTAACTAACAAACTAACCTACCTAAACTAACTAACTAACTTACCTAAACTAACTAACTAACTAACCTACCTAAACTAACTAACTAACTAACCTACCTAAACTAACTAACTTACCTAAACTAACTAACTAACTAACCTACTTACCTACACTAACTAACTAACTAACCTACTTACCTACACTAACTAACTAACCTACTTACCTACACTAACTAACTAACCTACTTACCTACACTAACTAACTAACCTACCTAAACTAACTAACTAATCTACCTAAACTAACTAACTAACTAACCTACCTAAACTAACTAACTAACTAACTAACTAACTAACTAACTAACTCCCCCCAAACACACCACTTATATTAACACTGTACTGTCGTTTCGTAGATCATCCGATCACCAGAATTATTTTAATAGAATTCTGAACGTCTATTTACATTTGAACACAAATCAAAACTGACCAAAAAAACAAATCCGTCTATTATTATTTTCAGGGTGTTCGTCTCTTTGATCCAGGGGTAGAGGGTGGGGTGGTGCCTGGATCTTACCATTCTTTCTCAAACAGGTAACTGGAACACGCATGGAAGAAAAGGCGGGCACTATTCAATCTATAAACATACTTTATTAATTTTATCTATGAATCCATCTTCTATTATTATTAACCATTATCTCTGTCCGTTGTCAGAGAATTCTAAACGTCCCTATCCATCCTGACATTACATGACCCAAATCCTCTACACCCTAACCGACCCTAACCCTAACCCTAACCCTAACCCGACAGCTATTTATATCAATTACAATTCGTACTATCTATTTATAGTCCTATGATTAATACCAACCAATCAGAAATTTATCGACCCTGAAATAAAATCTTGTTAACCAGACATAAATAACTTGATTAACATGTAACTCTAAACATATTACATAAAATAATATGTCACACTTTCATAGCTATCGTGTAGGCCAGAAAGTGGCAAAGTATAACGCATTGCTTGATTATACGCAGCGTATTACAGCCCACGTGATAATAAAGTACAAAACATCATATCAGTTTTGTGGCATTTTTTTTTTTGCATTAGTGGTTGAGTAGGTTCGTTTTCAGGGGATTTCAATAATTTATTCCAAAATTAAAAGAAAACGTGCAATTCGTATTACTACGCACGTGTCTTAATCATAAACGTACACTTGAAAAGGGAGAGAAGAAAATAGTCTCCACCTCACCACATGCAAAGACTTTCTATAAAATACAAAGACAAATAAATGGTAGATAAAATTTAGGACGGATTTTGGTGAACATACCTAATTCAATCAGTGTTATGTAAAAGTTTATGGCTAATCTGAACATGCGCGTGAAAAAAAAAATGGCTGGTGTGATGTTAACAGTTGGTCATACCTCGTGTAGAAAAACAAGGGTTGGAAAAATGACGAATCTCCAGTTTTATTCGTAGAACAATTATTAGAAGAACATAAGATCTGAAAATAGTTTTTAAATTTGCAATACAAATAAAATAATAAAAAAAGATATTCTTAAGATACGTCTATTAAATCTGTACGTTCAAAAGATGAAAACGCCATTTAAAACGTAAGCGTGACAGACCAGTATTTTTAAAACAACTTCAAACTCTTGAGTCAATCCCACCCAAATATTAGGAGCATATCCATTGTTTTTGTCACAAGTGACAGATTTAATAAAGTTTGATCGTGTAGTTTTTTTTTTAAATATTAAGATTTATTTAACAACAACTTAAGATTGAAAAGACAGAAAAATGAGGACGCATTTCAAAATGTTGTTTCAACGGTCAATATTTATTTGCATCCCCGCGAGGAAGGACAAAGTTAGGAACAAAGGTAGTTTGTAAGAGGTACGCCTGAGTGGGAGAAAAGTAAAAATTGCCGCAGTCGAGAAAGATTTATCATTTGGTCGAGGACAGAAAATATACTACACTTTGATTTCAGATCCAAAGATGTTTTCCTTTCGTGAACAAACCCGGTGACTTTTTACAACTTTGAACTTTTTTTCTGACAACGCACGAGTAAAAATAAATGGAAATAAAAATTAGTGTGAGGGGCTAGTGTTTCAATTTGAAAGATAATCATAACTGTCGTATTGTCAGCGTGGAATAACAACAGCAACAAAAAGTGACAGACGACATGAAAGTAAAATTATTTGCAGAGGTGGTTAGTTTCTTGGGACAATTCTCTCTAATCACAAGGAAGAAACAAACAAAGTTGATAATAATGCGTTATTTTCAAACAAACATCCGCCATTTTGTTTTTCGTTATTTTTGAACGCTGATCATTATATTCGAGGCATTACAGATTATAAGACGACCGAACGTAAAAATAGCTTTGTTAAGCTGTTATAAACAGGAGAGAGGTAGAGAGAAATCTGCTGTACCAAAAATAATGTAGATAAAAACAAAAAACAAAAAAACAAAAACAGATATTCGCAAGAAGATGGGCCCATTCAATGTGCGCGTTTAGCGATGAAAATTCTATTTCAAACTAAAGCGAGAAAGATCGACGAAAATGCTATTTCAAACCAAATAAGCTTCAGCTTGACAGACCAAATAAGCTTAAGCTGCGGCTTGACAGACCAAAGAAAATCTATTTCAAGCTAAAGCTTGACAGACCAAAGAAAATCTATTTCTTGAAATAACTTGGAAACTGTCTCGTTACACTTAGGACTATCGTCACAACCGACAGAACAATGACATAAAGGTTGACGATGCAGGTTTCAAAAGACATATCAAGGTTTATTTAAAAATTGAAGCCTGACAGACCAAGTGACTGAAAGACACACAAAAAATTCTTATAGAAGCGAAGACGCATCTAAAAATTGAGGAAAAAAATGTACTTATTGAAGTCATCAAAATATTAACAACCTTCCCATTCCGTTCGTTTCAGCTCGCCCAATCATTTCCTGGTCTAATTTTCAACACTTCTCTGCTGTCTTTATAATAGAAGGTCCATACATAGAATAAAATACGAGTCCAGATCTAATCAGAGAGAGAGAGAGAGAGAGAGAGAGAGAGAGAGAGAGAGAGAGAGAGAGAGAGAGAGAGAGAGGGGAGTAATAACGAAAAATAAGAAATATCTTAAATTGACAAATTACTTAAAATGACACAATAATTTATCAGAATTGTCTCTGTGATGATAAGCTTTTTGTGTCGAGCCCTCTCCTTTCAATGTCAGTTCGTTTATTTTGAAACAAAAGAGCTCGGCATCCGTTTTAGGAATCAAGCCGATCAACTTAAAAAAAACAACAACAAAAAACAAAAACAAACAAACCATGACCCCCCTATCTCTTACCGCTTTTTCTTTCTTCCTAATGTTGTAAAATAAATCTTATTAGAACCCACATTCCGTGATATAACTAGATAAAAAA
>OY744533.1:94041700-94086700 GCA_963556195.1 Sepiola atlantica
ATCAAAATGAAACAAAAGTATGTGAAAGATTTTACTCAAGTCACGAAAAGGGTTTCGTGAAATCTAATAGAATTCGCTCGTCGTCTTTTATTTTCCGATTTTCATCGATAATTAAAATTAATATCAATTTCGTAAATTTAATTATGATGAATAAATTAATATGTGCATAATTATCAAACAGAAATCGACTTTGAAATAGCATCGTGACTTTTGGGACAGGAGGCTTCGTGTTGATAGTTGATTCACCAAGTTCTACATTTCTTGAACTGGGTGTAGGGACCACTATCATATCCTGCAATTCGTCTTTACTGTGTCTCTTTGAGCGGTGATTTCGGAGTTTTTGGACTGCTACCATTATTACTAATGATTGCCGTTTGGCTGGTCAGTTCTTTTAGAACACCCACACGTTCTGAATGGTCGTTGTTAGCTGAATTAAATTATATTTCTGATCACGTCTCATGTGAATTAGAGATACTATTATATCCTGTGATCTACCAACATGATCTACCAGTGTGATCCATTCCACTATAGCGTTTAATCTACCAGTGTGATCCATTCTACTATAGTGTTTAATCTACCAGTGTAATCCATTCTACTATAGCGTTTAATATACCAGTGTGATCCATTCTACTATAGTGTTTAATCTACCAGCGTGATCCATTCTACTATAGTGTTTAATTTACCAGTGTTATCCATTCTACTATAGCGTTTAATCTACCAGTGTGATCCATTCTACTATAGCGTTTAATCTACCAGTGTGACCAATTCTACTATAGCGTTTAATCTACCAGTGTGACCAATTCTACTATAGTGTTTAATCTACCAGTGTGATCCATTCTACTATAGCGTTTAATCTACCAGTGTGACCCATTCTACTATAGTGTTTAATCTACCAGTGTGACCCATTCTACTATAGCATTTAATCTACCAGTGTGACCCATTCTACTATAGCGTTTAATCTACCAGTGTGATCCATTCTACTATAGCGTTAAATCTACCAGTGTGATCCATTCTACTATAGCGTTTAATCTACCAGTGTGACCCATTCTACTATAGCGTTTAATCTACCAGTGTGATCCATTCTACTATAGCGTTTAATCTACCAGTGTGACCCATTCTACTATAGTGTTTAATCTACCAGTGTGACCCATTCTACTATAGCGTTTAATCTACCAGTGTGATCCATTCTACTATAACGTTTAATCTTCCAGTGTGATCCATTCTACTATAGCGTTTAATCTACCAGTGTGATCCATTCTACTATAGCGTTTAATCTACAAGTGTGATCCATTCTACTATAGCGTTTAATCTACCAGTGTGATCCATTCTACTATAGTGTTTAATCTACCAGTGTGATCCATTCTACTATAGCGTTTAATCTACCAGTGTGACCCATTCTTCTATAGCGTTTAATCTACCAGTGTGATCCATTCTACTATAGCGTTTAATCTACCAGTGTGCTCCATTCTACTATAGCGCGTGATCTAAATAGGAGCTCTTTCTTTTTTTAGAGAATACACTGGTTATTGTGGTGGGATTTATATAAGAGGCGTTAACATTTGAAGTTTTATAGGGAAATAAACTTATTCAGGATTTCAACTATCTCGAAAGATTCATCGACTGGCTATGACACGAATTTGCATATTGGAGAGCAATCAGTTCTCGACAAAATCTGGAAGGCTGCTGTCAAGAATGAGACAACGCTCCAAGTTTTTAAGGCATCGGTAGAAACCATCCTACTTTACGGATCAGACTCTTGGACAGTAAATGTTTCTCGACCAAAGAAACTTGATGAATGATACATCAAAATGCTACGCGTCGTCTACATGAGATTGTGTCAAGACTATGCAACAAAGAGAATGATGCCTGGTAGCCTTCCACGCATATCTGCAGTTGTTAAACTTTGGCGCTAGCTGGATATGTATCCGACACAACGAATCTGCTGGAAAAGCGTTCATTTGGTTCGCAGAGGTTAAGTGACGAGCTGGAAAGTCTCTTCTGAAAAGGACACTAGCTTCTCGGGATTAGAGCTTCTGGTCGCAATGAGTGAGCGAGCATCGTTGTGCACGGACTTTGTGAATGTTTCATCGTCAGTTGATGGATGACTCAAGGCAAGGTAAGGCAAGGTAAGGTAAGGTAAGGTAAGGCAATGTAAGGCAAGATAAGGCAAGGTAAGATAAGGCAAGGTAAGGCAAGATAAGGCAAGGTAAGGCAATGTAAGGCAAGATAAGGCAAGGTAAGGCAAGGTAAGGCAAGGTAAGGCAAGATAAGGCAAGGTAAGGTAAGGCAAGGTAAGGCAAGATAAGGTAAGGTAAGACAATGTAAGGCAAGATAAGGCAAGGTAAGGCAAGATAAGGCAAGGTAAGGCAAAATAATGCAAGGTAAGGCAAGATAAGGCAAGGTAAGGCAAGATAAGGCAAGGTAAGGCAACTGGTTTAATTTTGACAGGATTAATCAAGAAAACGTTTTTAGTCTTAAAGACGAGAAACCATATGTAAGACATTGAACGATCGTGGCCCGATGTTAAAATACGCATTCTGAACCCCCCCCCCCCAAAAAAAAAAACACGAAGAGAGCAGTTTACATATTGAAACGTTGCAATCAAGTCTACATTTCATTTGGTGCCGAATCCTTGGCTCGAAGGAAACAACTTTATTTGTAGCAGTGTTGAATGATATTCGAACACTTTGCAGACACTCATTTGCTTTAAAGTTCTGTATCAATCAACGTTTATCCAAATATGTAAGTATTTAGCAATATCTACCAACGAAGGAAGAACACGAATAAAACTGAAATTTAAAGCGGTTGAAACATTTTATTTATATTCATTCCTCAACGGATAAGAATACTGTTTTATGAATTGTGGTATAACAATTATTTTAGGAAATATTAATGAGAATAGTTAATTTCCTTTTCAATTTCTCTAACGTGGATTATTTCATTTTAATAAATAATTGAAACGGTTATATTTATTTATTTTATGAAACTCGGGATTAATGCTAAATAATGAAATAAAATCTATTAAATAAAAGATAATCATTAAAAAATCGAACAGGACCTGAATTCGCCTTAGCGAAAATAAAAAGAATGAAACTAAGATTGAACAGACGAAAGATAAAAAGTAAACATGAAAAAAGTGTTTGAAAACACAAAGAACAAATAATCTGAATGAAAGAATAAAAAAGTATAAATGATTTTCTTTTAATCATAACAATGGAATAGAAATCGAAGAACATGAAAATGAATACAAGAACGATAAATATGGGAATGAAAAATAAAACAGCAAAACAACAACAAAAAACCGAAACACCACAAAACAGACGAAATACGGAAATACTAAATACAAAAAAAAAATATGAAAGAATAAAAAAGAAAACGAAATAGGAAGGAATAAAACAATGTTATATGAACGAAACAAGAATGAAAAAAGAGAGAACGAAATATGAAAGAATGAAAAAGGAAATATGAACGAAATACGAAAAAAATAACGAAATAATAAATAAAAAAAAATATTAAAAAAAAAAAAATAATGAAATGTGAAAAAAATCAAAAAATCACGAAATACGAAAAAAAACCCCGAAATATAAAAGAATAAATATAACGGAATATGAAAAAAATAGAAAAGAACGAAATACGAAAGAATGCAAATAGGAATGCCATATGAAGGAAATAAGAATGAAAAAAAAAACGAAATATGAAACAAAGAAAAAGAACGAAATATGAAAGAATGAAAAAAATCGAAATATGTAAGAATGAAAAATAACGAACAAAATATGAAAGAATGAAAAAAAAAAACGAAATATGAAAGAATGAAAAAAAAACGAAATATGAAAGAATGAAAAAAGAACGAAAAATAAAAGAATGAAAAAAAAATCGAAATATGAAAGAATGGAAAAGAACGAACGAAATATGAAAGAATAAAAAAAAAGAACGAAATATGAAAGAATGAAAAAAGAACGAAATATTAAAGAATGAAAAAAAAAAAAAATATGAAAGAATGAAAAAAAAAATAAATAAGAAAGAATGAAAAAGAACTCGAAATATGAGAGAATGACAAAAAATAACGAAATATAAAAGAATGACGCCCCCCCCCAAAAAAAAAACCCCAACGAAATACAAAAAAAGAAATAAATACGAAAGAGAGATGAATAAGAAATAAAAGTGGAATGACAATGAAAAAGATAAGCAAGAGAGAAAACAAACGAAACAAACTAAAAAAGGAAAGTAAAATGTCGAAAGTAGAAAAGAAAGACTAAAAATCTGTTGAAAAAATAAGTTTTGAAGGCGGATTTTTGTTGCGAGGGCAGGCCGGAAAGAAGTGGGCGGCGCTTATATAAGGAGGAGGAGGAGGAGGAGGGAGGAGGGAGGAGGGAGGAGGGAGGAGGAGGAGGTTTGCCTTCAGTTTGTGTCCGTCACTGGATAATCAACAGAAACGAAGAAGTTTTTTTCTTCTTTTATTTCTAATTAGAAACGCAATAGCAGCATCAGCATCACCATCAGCATCACCATCACCATCAGGTGTTTGAAAAAATAAATTAAAGAAGGAGAAATAAAAAAAAAAAACTAAAAAAAAAAAAAGATGTGAAATTATCATCCATTTAAGTAAGAATGGCAACAATTAGTGGCTGATTAACGGACAAGACACAAGTTACAATTAAGCAAGAGAGCGAAGAATAAAAATGGCTCAAATAATAATAAAAAAAAAGAAGCAAATGATAACGCGAAAATAATCTTAGAAAAAGAATTTTCCTTTTTTCTTATGTATTATTATTATTTTTTTTGGGGTGGGGGGGTGGGGGGTGTATATTAGCCGGATTAAACCGATATAAATGAAAAGGCGAAAAGAAGAGTTTCAAGTGTTGGTGCGAGGTAGGCCGAGTCGACGGGATAAACGAATCTGCGCAAAGGAGAAAATTAATTACAAATTGGACAGGTTCTTTAACCATTATTGCCATTTCAGATCGGAACAACTTATCTGCCTTTAATCAAGGAATCTTAACGACTTGGCCAAAAGTTTCCACGTCGAAAAAAGTTTCGGTCATAATTAGTCGAAATAAATAAAAAGATGAAAGAAAGCGATCAAAGGATTAAGATTTTTGTTAATTTCGAACTGCTAAACTAAAAAGGTTTAACTCAAACTAGTTTTCTGTCATACCCCATGTCGATTGCAGTCAGCCTATTTTGTAAAGAAATCATAATTAACAGGCGGCCAAAAGAGTATTTGGCGAAGGTGGATTCGCTTGAAAATATCACAGGTTCAGGTTCGAACTGAGAATCAGGCTTCGTTGAGCTTACAAACATGTTATACGCATGCGTAACTGTGTGATCAATTAAGAACTTTTCAGTTATTAAGATATAATTATAATGGTGCTTTGGAGTTTGGAATATTTCTCAAAGGTTTTCTTAATGTTTTAAACAATTTTGCTATTTTTTTTTATAGTAACTAGAATTAATGGGACCGTCTGCCTAAATTCTAGCTCCTTATTTATTAAATATTAAATTGTTTTTTTTTTTTTAACGCCAATACGTAGTTAAAGCAAAATAATTTTGGGGGGTCGTTTAAAATAATTTCCAACGCAATTGATTTTCCCATTTATTTATTTATTTATTATCGTTTATGTTTGAATTCATGTTTTGAAACATGACGTAAATCATAAATCTGTGACGTCAAAAAGGGCAAAGCTATAATTATTTTGTTAAGGTAATATTAAAGCTCTATTTATAAGAAAGTCCGAATAGATCAGTTCGTGGAACATTAGACCGAAGATCTCAAGGTTTCGGTTTCGATTTCCGCTTTATATGTTGGGAATTTATTATTTGCTATAAATGCAATATTCTCCACTTCTAAACGTAGTTAAGATGTGTGATATTTCGAAATGAGGCAAATTCCGCAATGTATGTATTACGTTAAAAAAACTTGTGACTGACGGACAGACAAAATCTCTATTTATATAAGATACTGCTATTGTTATATAGGCACACTCTGAAATATATTTCATAAAAACAAAGAAAAACGCAAACATGCTTCTTTCCACGAAAAAGACAACAAAAATAGAAGAAAGATGTATGGCACAATATCATTTTTAAAGTGTGCGGGTTGGAAGAAGGTCCGTTCCCAAAATAACCACTCCCTTCATACCCCTCCCCCGGTGAAGACCGGTTTAAATCCTTAGAAATATAAATGTATTTACACCAAAAAGAAATTGATACGTATTAGTAATAATCAATTTTTATTATATAATAAAATTATCAGACAACACATCGTCTGTCTCTGGCAATTCACGTTCAAACGCAATTAAAAAAAAAAAAAAAGTTATAATTTTAAAGAATTTTTTATTCGGAATTGGTGTACTTGTGTAGTCCCCAATTTCTGGCCTCGTTCACACGCCCCTATTCCGAATTCGTGGCCAACGGTCATAAACAATGTTTTAAGTATAATTTAGACGGTTTATTTGAATTATTTAATGGTTTTGAGTAATCAATTGAAAATTACATTTTTAATTCCTAAATCTGGAAGGTTATTGTCAAGGCAGTTTTCAAAAATACTAGATCTGTTAACCAGTTAAGTTTTTTTTTCCTCACAGAGTAATATGTTTTTGGAATAAGTTGGCAGATCGGATTAAGAACAGCAATAGCGTGGGTCAGTTTAAGATGAGGTTGGATGAATTCAGAGAAAGTGGTAGGAGGGAGAAATTGAGGGGGCACTTTTGGGAGTTATCAAATGAAATATTTAACAGAATTTGATCTGGATATCGATACTGTACTAAGAGTTTAATTAAAAAAAATTAACAGTTGAATTGAAAAGATAGTTAAAGGGGAGATGTCCAAGTAAGCATAACAAACAAACAAACAAACAAACAAACAAACAAACAAACGCAATAACAACAACAAACACAACAACAATAATAATAATAATAATAATAATAATAATAATTGATATTAAATTTTCATTAAAAAAATTATTCCAGCAAATTGTAATACATTTTAATTATAATATTTTTCAATTGAACCCTTTTACATGTAATCGATACTAAAAGTTTATTAAAAGCTGATGTCAAAGTTTAATAAATAAAAAGGAAACTAAAGGTGTCCCAAATATTTAATAATACAATTTTTAAATGGAAAATATTTTGTGACTTAATAATCTTTAATATCGATTACATGTAAAAAGGTTCAATTGAAATTTTTTTTATAATCAAAATGCATTACAATTTGCTGGAACAATTTTTTAAATGAAAATCAAATATTAAGTAAAAATGCAATTTTTTCTTAGTTAGGGAAAAACCATCAAATAATTCGAATAAACCGTCTAAATTACACTTAAAACGTTGTTTATGACCGTTGGCTACGAATTCGGAATAGAGGCGTGTGAGCGAGGCTAGGAATTGGGGAATGCAATTGATGTAATGATACAAAGTACTTGAATTAAATTTCACAAAAAGCCGGTTTAAAAAAAAAAGAAAAAACATTTGTACAATCTTTATTTCATCGTTAAAAGACAAAAAAACAAACAAACAAACAAACAAACAAAAAACAAACAAGCACAACATGAAAGTACTCATGGGATTTAATTTGAAACATTTTGTAAGACGTCCTATCGATTTTATTGCTAAACCAATTTTTAATGAGATCTATTTCTTCATTGAATGTAAATATCTTCCGACAAGAAATCAAGAGAACAGGCAAAGGTCGGTGGATGAGGATGAAGAGTCGATGAACGAAACAAAAATGAAAGTAGAAAGAGTCCCGAGCAACGCCGAGTAGATACAGCTAGTTTGAAAATGTATAGCACTTATTACTAAATGGGATGTTTAATTTGCATAACGATTTTAAAAAGCAGGTTTTAATAAATTATTGCTCGATATCACACGGTACCTGATAGTTGGCGACTTTGCAAATTAACGTCGAAATAACCAGCCCATCAGATTATGAAGTGGGAGGTGACGGTGGTAAAGTGGATAACAATACGGACTGAATACCTGGGTGTTCTAAGTTCGAATCCAGTCTGTTCCACAGTACAACTTTCACTTAGGGATGTTGGCAACCTTCATGTAAGTACCCGATGTCTTTTCTTAGAAAAACATCGAGGAAACTAATGCCAACACCAGAACTATCCGATTCGAAAGAAGAAGATTATAAAGTACGTCTCAAACATCAGCCTACACAATACGCAAATAATCAAAACTGTTATGTTTAAATACGAGAAAACACCGCCGTGAATGAACAACACATAGATATAGAGAATATAGATATTAACGGTTAGGACAATAACGCGAAGAGAATAAAATGCAAATAGTCAAGGTTATAAAATATTTTTAATGTTATAAATGTTAACTTAAAAACTTTCTATTCGGGAAATGAAAACAGGGCACAAGAGTACTCTCGCCCCTCCCCCCCTCCCCCCCAAAAAGCAAAAACAATTTTAACCACAAAGTATTCAGCCCAGAAACAGAAAAGGGGGTAACAGAAGTAAGGTAAGATGGTTAAGTAAATAAATGACGTAAATAAAGAAGAACAACTAAAGAACAAAAGGATAATAAGAGGAAAGAAAGAATGAAAATAAGAAAGAGAAAAATGTACCAACGTTCATTCATCTAGTATATATATATATATATATATATATATGTATATATATATATGTGTGTGTGTGTGTGTGTGTGTGTGTGTGTGTGTAAGAAAACGGAAAACAGATTTAAATACAGGAGAAAATCAAGAAACGAGAGATTTTACCGGTTTTGTTGGTATCAACGAACGAAGATATTCGTTGATACGAACGAAACCGGTCAAACCTCACGTTTCTTGCTTTTCTCCTGTATTTTAATCTGTTTTCCGTTTGTCTTTTTTTCACACATTTTGTCTATCACTGAATTTCCTTTTCATGACATATTGTGCATTTTACCCTATATATATATATATATATATATACATCGGTGAGATTTTCTTTTTTTTAAGTTAAGATGTTATTATTGATTAAAATAGGAGATGTCTATTGTTAAAAAAGGCATAATAAATAAATAAATGCAGAAAATAGTATTTATATAAGTAAAAACATTTTTTAACAACTTAGAAGCCAGAATGCTATTTCATTATTTTGTGACGATTTAGTTAAAAACGATAAAAAAAATGTTAAAGTGTGCTCGCAATAAACTCAGAAACTACTATTTAAATTTCAAACATGCAGATATACTATGATCCAGGGAGTATCATAATTTATATAGAGTTCTGGCTGAGATCAAAGTGACATCTTTTCTGTCCTTCTAGTTTGAGGCATTTTTTTAATTTTAATTTTTGGGTCCCAATCCAAAGTGTCCTTTTTGGGGGCAGTTGGATATTCCCAACATTAAAAATCGACCTCATGTCCTCGTGGGGAGCCAAGTAGGGGAGACTATATAAAGTTCATCCAGGTCAACCGTTAAGATCGTAAAAAGTAATGAACAAGGTTAAAGAAACTATTTCTCATAAAAGTAGGTCTTCAATCAAAAACTTTCACGTTATAAAAATCTAGAGTAATTCTAAAAAAAAAAAAAAAAAAAAAAAAAAAAAGCCTGTAAAAGTTTAATCGCTCGAAGTTTTTCTTGGAAACATCACTCGGGAAACACAAAAAGGACGACGCAGGCATTTTGATACTTGACCCTTTTCTTAGCGATTGGCCACACACGCAGTATAGAACCTAGTGGCGATCGCCAATTTCCATGAAATGCGATCACGGTCACAAAAACGTTTTACAGAAATGAACGAAACTTTCATAGGAATCAATAAAACGTTCCAATGGGGACAAAAAGAACAACATACACGATGCCTTTTTTGGTGGCGTATCTCTTTTTTCAAAATTCAAAATAGGTCATTTTTCGATAATAAAAATGAAAAGTTGCCACATTGTACATAAGTACTGAAAATGTTATTTGAATTGAGCAATTAATATTTGAGTGCTTTGTTACATTAGGACCCGTCGTTAGGGTTACGGTTAGGATCAGGGTCAAAGCGGGGGTAGGGTAAGGGTTAGGGTCATGGTCAAAGTTAGCGCGGGTCATAATGTAACAAAGTACTAATACTTGAGTTGAACTTGATTAAAAACAACTCATCAAATACGCACCTTGTATTTCTCATTAATTTCAATGCAAAAATAGTCCGACATATAAAAGTAAAGCAAATTCGTGTGAATCAGAATGGTACAACTTTGTTGACCGATTTGATTCTGTTGTCGGCATTATTGCAGGATATACCAAGTAGTGTTAGTCAACATCCCTAAGTGAAAGTGATATCATGGAATCGACTGGATTCGAACTTGACACATGCAGGTCATCAGTACGAGTCGTTATACACTTAACAAAGTGGTTTTTACCCCGCCTAATAAACTGGTATTGTCCGGGCCTTTGGGTCTGGGTTTACACCGGTCTATTGGGGGTTGTCTGGTCCTGTGCAGTTCTAGCAGGTCCACCCTCCCAGGCTTCGCCTCCCCTCTTTGGGGAGGAGTAAGTTTATTGCTTACTGTCTGAGGCGCCCCTACCGGGGATTGCCGACGGGGCTGCCCAGGCAATTTTTAAATGGCCAGAGTGATCACCTCTCGAGCGCTGGCTTATCTAATCCCACTTTCCCGACCTTGTGTCACATCTTACCTTGTGGGAGGTAGATAAATAAAACAAACACTATCCTCGCAAAAAAGTATCTTTTCATGTCTACATATCGTACGGATATCAGTGTTATATCAGAATGCTTTATAATTATTACTCACTAGTTTGTCACACAGACCGTCATTAGTGTTTGCTCACTGATAATCATCAGTGGTGTTCCCTGGAGTCTGAGTGACAACAAGTCTCCGCAGATTTCCAATACTCTCCACCTCTGTCGATAACTACTGCAAATGAATTTGCGTTATCACAATAGCCGCTTACCATCGATTTTTCGTTGGCAATGACCATTGGTCTTCTCTGGGAGTGTGATGGCAATAAGCCTCTCCAATGTCCCAGTGCTGTCTGCACTCTTCCACTGGAGGTCTGGTTAGTGCAACCCCTCCTCGGTCTATCCATCCTTCTTGACCCATCATGACTGTTTTATGTGGTATCAGCCGGGGCTGGTGCCATCACTTTTTTTTTGGGAGAAAATATAAGTTTAATTCAAGTTTCACGCATTTTTCTTCAAGTCGTGCCGATGTTTCGGATAAAAAAAACAACAAAAATGAAACGAATGGTCATTACTAACGTCTCGTAAAAATTTCCGTAAACTATTTTTGATCCTTTATTTCCATGATGCGTTCGACTGAAATACTCAATCGGACTTGGCTACTATACTTTACCAGTGTACACGCTCCGCTAAAAATATTCAGATAAAATCGTAAAATTACGTCAGTAATTTCGGATATAAATTATCATTATCATTACTGATGAGATAAAAGAAGAAGAAGAAGAAGAAGAAGAAGAAGAAGAAGAAAAAAACACCCACCGTTGACCTCTTTATTATAGCGTGGAGGAAGTCTCAGGTGGTTGTTTGAATTGCTATTTGCTTTCTCGATTTCCCTCACTACTTGAAATGATTTCGCCCGAGGGCTAGAAAAACGCACGTGTTTTACTTTTGCGTGACTGGATGAAAGTACATATATTTATTTATTATATAAATATACAAATAAACACACATTGGTCTTTATTATATAAGTGAAGGTATGGTTTGGTAGTTTTGTTTTACGGCATATCAACCCTTTTTGGGTTATTTAATGCCGAATCTGGTCATTATAGTAAAAGTTTTTATGCTTCAAGTTCTTTATATCTTCAAATGTTTAATCATCGTTTTTGGTTTGGTAGTTTTGTTTTACGGCATATCAGCCCTTTTTGGGTTATTTAATGCCGAATCTGGTCATTATAGTAAAAGTTTTTATGCTTCAAGTTCTTTATATCTTCAAATGTTTAATCATCGTTTTTGGTTTGGTAGTTTTGTTTTACGGCATATCAACCCTTTTTGGGTTATTTAATGCCGAATCTGGTCATTATAGTAAAAGTTTTTATGCTTCAAGTTCTTTATATCTTCAAATGTTTAATCAGGGTTTTTGGTTTGGTAGTTTTGTTTTACGGCATATCAACCCTTTTTGGGTTATTTAATGCCAAATCTGGTCATTATAGTAAAAGTTTTTATGCTTCAAGTTCTAAAAAAAATAAAAAAGGGAAGGGAGAAAGGGAGAGGGGCTGTTGTTTTTGTTTTTGGTTTTGTAGAACATAATTAAGTTTTACAAAAAAAAAAATAAATAAATAAAAAAAAAAAAAAAACGTCAATGTAGGTGAATTTCGTCTCAGGGAGCCACAGGGCAGCCTGATCTGGTATCACCAGATAAGTGAAGGAGTTAAGGGGAGTAGAAAGTGAACTTTCGGTTTACTTTCGGCAGCCACGTAACTCTCGCTCCCCTTATTTTGTCCTTTAGTCCTCACATTCCATGAGCGATGTTTCTGACAAAGGGGGAAGAATTGCTGTTTTCTGGGTCACAATCTATCCATCTAACACTTCTCGTTTCGCAAGTTAAATTTTTTTTTTTTTACCTTGAAGCAGTATTTTTTTAGCTCCTTACATCAAGTGGCTCCATGCCTTGTCTGGAGCGATTTCCATAAAAAAAAGTTGATCAGAATTGAATATCTAATAAAGATTTTATTAAGTTTGAAATTTTATGTCAGAATTAAAAGAAGAAAAAATATATTTATAATCGTTAAAACTGAATATGTAATTTGTGTTTGTCCAACGTTTGTGATACGCTCCATTCGATTGCTCGTCTCTTTTTATGCATGGCTGATCTTGAATTTAAAACCTATAAAAATAAGCAGTATTTATTTACCTCCTCTCCAGGAGGTTAGGCACAAGGCCAGTTTTATCTTACTCCCACAAGTAAGACGTGACCCAAGATTGGATTAGGGTGCGCAGGAAAGATCAGCTTATACGATACGCAACTAATTAACAACAGTCATATTTGAATACGTATGAGAAATACTGGGAGGGCACATCGGCCAAAACGTAGTGTGACAAACAAATAACAACGGTGAGGAAAATACGTCGGAGATAAACAATACAAAGGGAAATGTTTATTGTTTGAAAATAGAAACACATTCAACGATTTTTAGAAAGTCGACCATGGCCATTTATCGCTTCAAAGAATCCGTTTGTGACGTCGTAACGAAAAGAGAACACGGTTAATTTATAATTGGAAATTACCAGGGTCTTGTTATGTTCTCATTAAAAATAAACACAGCAATAAAATGAGTGTTTCACACTCAGAGAGCGAGAGAGAGGGAGAGAGAGAGAGAGGGAGAGAGAGAGAGAGAGGGAGAAAGAGAGAGAGAGAGAGAGAGAGGGGGGGTAGAGAAAGATAGAAATATAGAGAAAGGGAAAAATAAGAAATGACAGAGAAAGAGAAAGAGAAAAATAAAGAAAGAGAGAGAGAGAGAGAGCGAGAGAGAGAAAGCGAGAGAGAAGGGGAGAAAGAAAAGGGGAGAGAGGGACAGAGAAATGGAAAAAAAGAAAGAGAAAGAGAGAGAGAGAGAGAGAGAGAGAGAGTGAACGAGAAATGAAATGAGAGAGAGTGAGAAAATGAAAGAAAGATAACGATATTGAAAGAGATAGGTAAGGAAAGAGATAAAGAGAAAGAGGGAAAGAGAGAAAGAGACAGAGTGGGAGAGATAGATAGATAGATAGATAGATAGATAGATAGATAGATAGATAGAGAGAGAGAGAGATAGATAGATAGATAGATAGATAGATAGAGAGAGAGAAAGAGAGAGAAGAAAAGATGCGAGGAAAAGATGACACCTCAACACGAATATGAAAAACAAAACAAACAAAAAACAACTACTAAAAACATTTAAATAGAAAAGAAAAGAAAAAAAAGTTTCTTTTAAACACGTAAAATCATATCAATCAGATAAGTTGCTATTGACTAACGTGGTCACTGTCTTGTCACAATAACGCATGTGGTAGTTGGATGGAGGCGGGATTGATATAGATTTATTCGAAAACTAATGTGTTCTTGTGTGGGTGTATACATAGGGAAGATGGGTAGGTACTTTCTTTAATGTTTTTTTTTGTTTTTTTTTTCATTATTTTTGTTTATATCTGTTTTATTTCAAGGTTTTGTTAAACAGAAGAGCATCATTATTTGTCGGTAGATTTTTCTATCAATGTTTAACAGTGAAAAAGAAAAAAAACGTTTTTATTTATCTTTTATTCTTACACATAATTTGCCTGAATTAAGGTCATGGTGACACAGATCGAAAACAAGAGAGAAAGAATCAACAGCCAACAATACGTAACTGTTCAAATCACTATATATATATATATATATATATATATATATATATATATATATATATATATATATATATATATGTATATATATATATATATATATGTATATATATATATATATATATATATACAAAGGCATTCACGTTCATAAACACAAATATACACACATACCTACTTGCTCACATATACATGTAGGCTCATAAACGCACACCATATATATATATACAAACATTATATATATATATATATATATATATATATATATATATATATATATATATATATATATATATACGTATGCATAAATACGCACATATAAACACATATCTATGCTCGTACACACAAATACACGATCATAAGCACACACATACATATAAACACATCCCTAGACACACACATACATATAAACACACCCGTAAACACACACGTTATATATCATATACCTACCCACACATACACATGATTAAAAAAAATAGTACACATATATATATATATATATATATATATATATATATATATATATATATATATATATATATATAGTATACATAGCACGTACATATAGTTACGTATCTACATATCACATATATGTCAATATGCACGAACAAAAATACATGCACACGTGCTTGTTTTTTTTTGGAATTCTAATTTTCTTCTGACCTTCTCCACTTTAAAATGCACATTTGATTCCATATTTTTAATCATTGCAAAAAAAAAAAACCCAAAAATGAATGCCCCGTCCCCATTATAATATGAAATTAAAAGTTTTTTTTTCTGAATATTTTGGAATTCGTCGAACAAGTGTCCCAAGTTTTTGAAGAGGCCACAAGAAATATTCAGTAATAATTAGTAGTTGGCGAGAACCCGCCCCCGACACCATATCTGGAAGTCTTAACGTTAATATCGCTCACTCAAGTCGTTAGCTTTACTCCCCCCCCCTCTCAGAAACACCAATTTTCTTTCTTTTGCAGATTCTAACCAATTCTAACCATTCTTCAACGTTTCGCATACACTCGGACAATCCTCTCAAATCTTATCTGTACGCTCTCACTTACCGGATACTGTTTCTATTTCCTCACCTGTCTCTCTGTTTCTCTCTCTCTCTCTCTCTCTCTCTCTCTTTCCGTTTATATTCATACCTCTCTCTGTTGTTCTCTACCCCTCTCTCTGTTTCTCTCCCCCTCTCTCTCTCTCACTCTCTTTCTCTCTCCCTATCTTTCTCTCTCTCCATCGCATTGTAAATCATATTTATTTTCAACTTGTAAGGTTTTACTTGTTTCCAATGAAGACAAAAACCGTCCGACATGGCAACAATGCAATTTTGAAGAAACGATTGTCGGATTTCAGTGGCCAGGATGTTAGTAATTCAATAGATTGAATCAGTTTATTATATTTAACGATAACCAAGAAAAAGTTAAGAAGCAACAGGAAAGAATAAATATTTTATTTGCTTCTCTACTTCAAGAAGGGAGCAAGAAGATATGGAACAAAGTTAGTTTAATAATGTGGACATCGGGGAGGGGGTAATGCTTTGCGACGATCAAGGCCGGTTTTCAACAGGAGATAATACACAAAAAAGGGCGTGGGACTATTAAGAAGTGTTCTTAAACCATTCTTTTTATTTCGCGTTGGATTGAAAAAGGGATATTCAATATGGCTGATAAAATGAATAATGGGCTTGTTTTGGGATTACGAAAATCTTTGATTTAATCACTTATAAGCGGAAGGAAGCATCCTGAAAAGCATTTACCAGAAGGTTGACAAAAAACTTTATTTGTTTTATGATGAGTGAAGAAGAAGTACAGGAAGAGAGACAGGATAAAAAAGAGGAGTAGAAGGAAGATGGCGAACAAAACGAACGGGAAAGAGAAAGAGAGCGGACAAGATGAAAGAAAAAAGAAAGAGAGTGGACAAAAAGAAAGGAAAAAGTGAAAGAGAGCGGACAAAAAAAAAAGGAAAATGAAAGAGAGCGGAATAGATGAAAGAAAAGAGAAAGAGAGTGGACAAAAAAAGGGAAAAGAAAAGGAGAGTGGACAAAAAGAAAGGAAAATGAAAGAGAGTTGACAAAAAGAAAGGAAAATGAAAGAGAGTGGACAAAAAGAAAGGAAAAGAGAAAGAGAGTGGACGAAAAGAAAATAAAATGAAAGAGAATGGACAAAAAGAAAGGAAAATGAAAGAGAGTGGACAAAAAGAAAGGAAAATGAAAGAGAATGGAGAAAAAGAAAGGAAAATGAAAGAGAGTGGACAAAAAAGGGAAAAGAAAAAGAGAATGGACAAAAGAAAGGAAAAGAGAAAGAGAGTGAACAAAAAGAAAGGAAAATGAAAGAGAGTGGACAAAAAGAAAGGAAAATGAAAGAGAATGGAGAAAAAGAAAGGAAAATGAAAGAGAGTGGACAAAAAGGAAAAAGAAAAAGAGAATGGACAAAAAGAAAGGAAAAGAGAAAGAGAGTGAACAAAAAGAAAGGAAAATGAAAGAGAGTGGACTAAAAGAAAAGAAAATGAAAGACTGGACAAAAAGAAAGGAAAATAGAGGACAAGAAAAGTAGGAGGAAGAGACAGAACGAAGAAGAAGAAGAAGGAAACAATAAGAAAAGGGTGAAAGAACAAGAGAGATCAAGAATAAAGGTGAAGAGAAAGAATCATTTTCGTTTCTACATTTCTCGTGTTCATTATTCTGTGTTTAAAAATGAGTCCAAATAAGAAACACTTTAGTCCGACCATGCGTGTTTTTGTGCGCATGCCTACCCCCCACCCCAAATGCATCCATAACATCACCCTCTGATTACAGTCGGTGTGGGATGAGAAATGTATAAGGTTCACATCGTGGCCCTTTTATTAACATCTAATAGTAATTAGAGGCAAGGAAGAGAAATGCTCACCCCTTTAGGCATGAACTGCAGAAAACAACAGTAGTACTAAACAAGTCTAAACTTCTGAGAACAAATCTCAAGTCAGAATCCTTCTTGTCTAAGTAACAAAAACTATCAAAATTTAAAATCTGTTTCATTCCGCAATCAGTTCATTTCAAATAGGATGATTTTGAATTTCGACAAAAAATGTCAGATGATTGCAAGATAGATAAAAGTCGGATCACAGAAAGGGGAAGAGAAGGGGCAAAAATAGTGTATCGTATCAAAGGATAAGTTAAATAAATGGGAGGTGACGGTGGTTAAGTGGATATCGACACGGACTGAAGACCTGGGTGTTCCAAGTTCGAATCCAGTCGGTTCCACAGTACCACTTTCACTTAGGGATGTTGGCAACCTTCTCGTGGTCCTTCCCGTAAGTACCCGATGTCTTTCCAGAAAGATTTCTAACTAGAAAAAAATCGGGGAAACTAATGCCAACACTAGAATCATCTGATTCACACGAAAGAAGAAGAAGTTAAATAAATATAAAATCTTAAATCGAATAATAGTCCCAGATATAATAATTCAACTGTTTTTGCAATTTCGAGGTTTAGTTTGGTGCGTCTGCTTTTACGGCATACCAACCCTTTTTTGTGGGTTATTTACAAGACGATACATATTGTGAACGATTTCTTGAAGATGCACTACCACTCCCAGCGGCATCGAGAGCACATGAAATAGCGGTGGTCCAGTGGTTAAACCCGATCCCACGCGATTGCTGAAGTTAAACGATGTCAGGTTTGGTCAAAATTTAGACGGATGACGGTTTGAGAATGCCATGTGCCGTAAGATAGAAAACTTTCGCTGTATTGATGCTAAGCCCACTAAGTCTTTGAGTGTCTACCCCAAATGAAAATAGGGTAAACTAGGCTCTTAAAAAATGTAAGGCAAGTAGACCCCCTCGAATAATACCCCCGTGGCACACATTATGCATCTGTACAATCACCACTTTCCCTGTAGAAAGAGTGGGTTGTGTCTCCATAATACACGATCCATTTTAAACAAATGTAATGTGGTGATTTCTCCATCTTTTCAAGGCATCTTTAAATATGACTTTACTAGAATGCTGACAATTTATATCGTTCCTTCCATTAAAAAAAATGTAGAACGCTCTCAGACGTTAAGCCGCCGATAAAGTGTTAAAATGATCACAGTTTATTCGCTGTTTAAAATTGTCCGTGTGGTTAAGGCGTCGAATTTAAGTTGCAAAATACTCGTAATCCGGGGTTTCGAATCGCATGACCGGTAGCGAATAGTCATATCTCTATGCTGAGGAGTCCCGATTATTAAAAAGGACGAAACGTATACGTACATAGATAATAAACAATAACAAATATTATATATATTATATATATATGATGAGAGCAATAAGCTTGAAACGCTAGCGTCTGTAGGTATAAATAATTTAATATTTATTTTGTATTATACTAAACCCCTTTAAGAAATTAAAGTTGAGCACTCTCGGAGAAGTTAAAAATAGACTGTCAAAAAGCTCTAATGCAAAGTTCCGAATACGTTCGTCGAACACTCTCGACTAGTCTTCTATCTGTGCCCGCTTCTAGGTACATATAGATCTTAATTTCCCTAAATTACGTGACAGTTTCCGTGGGCCGAGTGGATATGGCTGACTCTGTGTACCGGGTTCGCGCCTCCCGACCGTCTGAAATTGTTACTTCCCTGCACTGATGAGAGCAATAAGCTTGAAACGCTGGCGTCTGTAGGTATAAATAATTTAATATTTATTTATATATATATATATATATATATATATATATATATATATATATATATATCTAACATGATAATGAAGATATTATGTATACCTTTAAAGTAGAATCTATCATGAAAAAACAGATGCTCGATATATGAGACCTGTTTCTGCTGAACTCCCATGATGGCTTCAGCAGTGATGTTTTTTTGCCTATATTTTCAGCATTTTCTTTTTACATTTATATTATATTCATCATCTGAACATGGTACAAAAATGGAAATACAGGGTGGGCAAAAATAAGGGTCCTATTTTTAAAAATTCATAACTTTTTTATTTATTGATTTTTTTTTTTTTTTTTAGAATAAGTAAAGGACCCCTTCCGAAGCAAGCATGAGCCGTATTAGCCCTAAGGAACGTACCCTCATTTAGAAAACATTATTTTTGCTTAAAAAACTCAAAACAGTGTAAAAAACAATACTTTAGTTTTTGTAAGTTTTAAGAAGTGTTTTTCGGCTAAAATTTGTTTTGTTTATTTCAAAAAATCTCGGAAGGGTCAGTCTACACACACATAAAGTTTGGTGAGTTTAACTTTAATTTTGTGGAAGTTATTCAAATTCAAGTTATTCAAATTTAAAGATAGGACCCTTATTTTGGCCCACCCTGTATGTGATTTTCTCTCGAAAAAATATAATAAAAATGAAGATAAATTGGTGATTTAAAAAGATAGAAAACACCTTTAATGGAAAGTTTACTTGAAACAAGAATGTGTATTCTTATGATGTGTCCGTTCAATCTGCAGGTCTAGCTATGAAAATCCTAATTTAAACATAAGCATGACAGACCGACTGACAGAGCCTCTTATAGAGGTGCTTGGACGCATCTAAAATGGTGCGCGTATGTAGTGTTACAAATGCGATTTCAAACTAAAGTATGGCAAACTGATCGATCGACCGACGGACAAAACGCACCATAAAGATGCGAGGACAGATGTAAAAATTAAAGATACATTTGGGTTCATTAGAATTCCAGTGAAATCAAAGCTTTCACTACACTGGTCACTCTTTGCCTTCTGACAAAATCATGGTCATTATTCTGCACGTTTTAAGCTGTCACTTCAGTGAATTAGTACTGGTCAAGACATTCAAGTGTCTTTGAGAGAGAGAGAGATAGAGAGAGAGAGAGAGAAGGGGAGAGAGAGAAGGAGAGAGAGAGGGAGAGAGGGAGAGAGATAGATGGAGTAAGCAGACTAGAAGTTAGAAAAGAGGTGTCTTTGATGGTTGTCACGTTCAAATAATCATTTTATTTTGTTGACCTAAGAAACATCGCATATTGTATCGTTTGTGCGGTTTTATTGTTAACAGGAGGAAGTGCATTTTTTCCTTGGAGGAGTGGTCAGTGTGACAAGAGGCTAACTATCTGTCCACTTGTGTCCAGCCCTGCTAGAGAACGGGAGGATGGTCAGCTGACTACTGCCGCCTGCCTCCCAATGATTAATAGTTGTGGCTCGGAAAGATGGCTGAAGAGGACACCTCCATAGCTTGGGGGCAGCCGTTGCTTGTATTGATAATGGGAGCCCTGGGAGAGGACCTGTGAACTCTGACCTCTAGGTGATGGTCAGTGTGAATCACTTTAAGACCTCCTACCAGCGATGGGAGAGGGTTGCTGAGGGATGGGGCAGTGTTGGGCTGAGGTTCTGCGGTCTCTTTGTGGACAGACTAAAGTATTCTGCTTTAGATGTGCTGGATTTCTTCAATCCAGACGCAATAATACCAATTGAGAGGAGAATTTGTGTAAACAAATTGTTGATTTAGCTCTCCCTCTTTAATGAGTAGTGGGTCAGTGGGTGACTAGAGGGGGAGTTTTTATGCAATATGAAAAATGACCAGAGTAACAATGGAAATGCATGGATGTCAGAAAAAGGGAGAAGATACAACGAGGAATAACATAAAATTTCACAAAAAGGGAAAGAGAGGGAGAAAGGGAGGGAGAAAGAGAGAAAGGGAGAAACAAACAGGAGGGGAGGGGTGGAATATAGAAAAAAGAAAGTGAGAAAAAGAGTCAGAAAACGAGGGAAAAGAGAAAACTGAGAGAAAGAGGAGAGAAAGGCAATGAGAAAATTGGTTATTTGATCTCTTCTATTAAGCAAATCAATCAATTGAAAAAGTCATAAAAAATGTATGAACATAAGAAAAATTAAATCTAAATGATATTAAAGAAAGAATGTGTATAAATGGTGATTTTTTTCTAAATTTG
This sequence comes from Sepiola atlantica, assembly GCA_963556195.1. NCBI lineage: Eukaryota > Metazoa > Mollusca > Cephalopoda > Sepiida > Sepiolidae > Sepiola > Sepiola atlantica. The sequence continues at coordinate 94,062,848 of OY744533.1, forward strand.
TCTTGGAATCCACGGGAGAATTCTATTAAATATTGTCAGGATATGAAAATGCCAAAATAATGTATCTGCAAAATCATTGATATTGTAATCAAACTAAGATCTGGGCAATGCGGGATTATCTTGCTAGTTTTTTTAGAGAAAGGGAGAGAGAGAGAGAGGAAGAGGGGGGGGGGGAGATGGATAAAAGTGTAATGGGAAAGAGATGGAGAGAAGTGTGGAAGTTAGGGTTAGAGAGATGGAGAGAAGTGAGAGGGAAAGATAGAATTTAAAACTATTTTTTTAATTTTTAGTATAGTCATTCCATGGTATATTTTTTGTACATATTCTGCGGTTGTTGTTTGCGAGGGCCATCTTTGAACAAACTGGCTCCCAGGAGTCATTATGAGATTTCCATTTAACATTTACTTAAAGGTCAATTCAAAATTCTGCTTAAGACTTTTTAACAACCAAAAAATTAAATTCAGAAAAAAAAAAAAAAAAAAAAAAATCGAAAAAAAAAAAAATCGAAAAATCGCTAATCTTCCTGCAAATCTGTTTTTATTGTCAAATCTGTTAATGTTTAAGACACATCTTTCCATCTAATTAGATATTTATGTCCACATACTAATCATACAGGCCAAAAAGCAAAGCGGAGTGTTCGTTCTTTCTTCGTAAAGGCACACACACACACACACACACACACACACACACACACACACACACACACACACACACACACACACACACACACAAGAATACAGCTAGATACACACATTATATATACAATAAATAACACATACACACATCCATAGTTAAATAATCAGACATGGTAACATACAAATACGCATATATATGAACATATGCCCATACCTATAAAAACAAACAAAAACATATATCGCATATGCCCATGCATATAAATGTAATTGGGGGAGTTTGAATTACCTACTGGGGAGTTTGAATTACCTACTAGACAACATCCTCGAGTGTCTTCGGTTTTTCTGTACAAGCGGTTAGTCAGCACAACCTGATATGAGGATACTTACCCCTACAAGTAAACCCTGACAAAATCTTCAAAAGAATATAGTATTCACGGCACGAGGAATGGTGCACCTTCTCCTAGTGATGTTACCTAAAGTAACACAACTTAGCTGGACACTCCACCAGACTAGATGAATTCTTGTCCTGGAATCCGGTAAGACCAAGAGACCACAAGAAATATATACTACAACATAGTTAACTGGTCAGTTGGAGAGAGGAAAATTAATGTTCTAAACTTTTTTACTAACTCAACATTTGAGAAATAAAAGAGAATTTTAATAGAATATTCGAATATCTATGTATCTCATATAGAGATCAAGCACTAACCCCAGGAAGGGGGCCCCTTGATTTCTGAGAACATGAAACAAGGGAGAATGTAAATATATCTATATATATACTACTAAAACTCTGAGAGTGTTATATTGCTTGCGTGTCACCTTGCACCCTTAAATAGCATTTGGATGTTTTAGCTGGTGGTATGAACGGCGAATGGCATAAATAAGGAGTGAATGATAGCGGTGAGAGAAAGGAAATGATGTAAATACTAAAAAGAAAGAGAGAAGAAGGAGAGAGAGAGAGAGAGAGAGAGAGGAAAAGAAAGAGCGGACAGGGAAGAGGAAGAGATAAAGAGGAGGAGGGGGAGAGGGGGAGGGAGAGGGAGAGAGGGGGTCTATTATGACATTACAAAGTATTCTGAGTTGGTGAATCCTTTGCCTTTGTAATCTCTCTAAACACAAATACCAACCAAACAGGTAGTCTAGTAAACATATTAAGGTGCAAAAGCATAAATGTAAAAAACGTTACATATATGCATAAGCACACACGTATTCACAACATACACATACACACACACACATTATATATATATATATATATATATATTATATATATATATATATACACATTTTTTTTAAATATTAAAGTATTTTTCACCTATAGACGACATCATTTCGGGCTCTCTTATCCTCATCAGTGTAGGAGTGGCGGTTGTAGGCGGTCGCATAGGCTAGAACGCAGTACGTAGATTCAGGCTAGAATCAGGAGAAAAACGCTCAGGACCACACGGCCGTCGGCAATCGGCACAGACAGTAATTGAAATTAAGATACACTTACCCGGGGAGGCGGGGCGAAGTGTCATTGCTGTCTACAGCGTTCAACGCTCGTGCGGAACTAGCTTATCGCAGATGACAAAACACTTGTCAATTTCAAAGTATCCACTTTTAAGACTATTACATCTTTAAAGGGGCTTTTAACTATATATATATATATATATATATATATATATATATATATATATATATATATATATATATAGTTAAAAGCCTCTTATATATATATATATAGTACATGTATCATTTTTGCTTCCTAGTTGTAAATCCAATGAAACTACATTGTATATAAAAAGTGCTCAATAACAAATAGAGCTGTTTTTTTAGAATGAATCTTTATTTTTACAAACATTTTTGGTTACATATGTGCATACATGTTTCATCTACGCCCTTGACTCTCGAAAAAGAGGCGAAGCTGAAACATGTATGCACATATGTAGCCAACAATGTGTGTATAAATAAAAATGTGTACACTTATTTACTGATATAAATTCTACCCGACCGTATACTATCAAAACACGATCACTCTAATGGGTAACAACCCCCTCATAGACTCGTATTAATGCTCCCACACTCTGTTGTCAAACTCTCCCCTATCTCCCCACTACTTGCCCCTCTGATTATATAAACAAAACTGACTTAAACTTAATAAATATTCATTCCATGACCAAGACTAGAGTCGCAGTATCCGAATAAATTGATATGTTAAGCATGTTTTTGTGTTAATATTTTTACATAACTTGTTTCTTTGTTCATCGCTTAATTTCATTTTTGTCGGAAATCTGTTTTCCTTGAAGTAACCCCCCCCATATATATATATATATATATATATATATATATATATATATATATGATAATTTTATTTACACAGACATGTACAAAATCTGCGACACTGGCATGTCGATGTTATCGATCAACAGTTACTATAAACTGAGATCTCATCAGGCAGAGTTAGAATCCGATCTTAACCTCAGATCATATTTGGAGAGAATGAAGTGGAGGGATAGAGAAAGAGAAGAAGAAGGAAAGAAATTTAACATTTCAAAAATTAAAGCCGTTAAAAAATTAAAAATTAAAAATGAAAAAATCTAAGAAATAAAAACAGAAAACAAAAAACAAAAAATGTAAAATCTAAAATCTGAAACAAACAGGGCAAATAAATAAATAAATAAATAAATAAAAATATAAGGTGGAAAGAGGAACTTTTTATTTATTTATTTATTTATTTATTTATTTGCCCTGTTTGTTTCAGATTCTAGATTTTAGATTTTTTGTTTTTTGTTTTCTGTTTTTGTTTCTTAGATTTTTTAATTTTTAATTTTTAATTTTTTAATTTTTTAACGGCTTTAATTTTTGAAATGTTAAATTTCTTTCCTTCTTCTTCTCTTTCTCTATCCCTCCACTTCATGTTTAGTTCTTACACGAAAAATGACTCCATTTTAAGAAACTTCCTAACCGGAATACGTTTTTTTAAAGAAACTAAAGTGAAATACATTATTTTCTTGCAAAAAACATGGTAGAATCAAATAACGAGTTGCAAGATGCATTGCTATATGGTCTAATTTCGAAAATCCGACCGATTCAATTTTATATATTAAATATGTACATATGTATATATATATCCAAATATGTCTAGAGATTAAAAAAAGCAAATAGAAAAATATTTTTACAAATATAATTAGGAATTTAAAAATAAATAATGAGATAAATTATTATTGTTAACTTCGCAAAGACCTAATGCCATTGAAAACATCAACAAAAAAAAGTAAACAAAACTCTTTTCCTCCCATTTAAATAAGAGTGAGGTTAGGGAAATATATATGTATTTTTATATAGCACAACACTATTTTCATTTAACTTCAGAAACGACAAACAACCGAAAGTTAACTTTAACCTGAAAAGATTTAGTGAATAAATTGATATGTTTGACCCAGAAAACTGCATGAGAAGAATAGCATAGAAGCCTGCAATAGAAATAGGATTGCTGATGATTATTACTATTAATAAGTGATATTATTGTTAATGCTTATTATTGATTACTATTATTAGGGAATATAGTTACTATTCATTATTATTGATCATTATTATTATTGTTACTATTCATTATTATTACTATTGATTATTATTATTACTATTGATTATTATTACTATTATTACTATTATTATTATCATCATCATCATCATCACTATTGATTATTATTACTATTATTATTATCATCATCATCACTATTGATTATTATTACTATTATTATTATTATCATCATCATCACTATTGATTATTATTATTATTACTATTATCATCATCATCATCATCATTGATTATTATTATTTTTACTATTGATTATTATTACTATTATTATTATTACTATTGATTATTATTACTATTATTATTATCATCATCATCATCATCACTATTGATTATTATTACTATTATTATTATCATCATCATCATCACTATTGATTATTATTACTATTATTATTATTATCATCATCATCACTATTGATTATTATTACTATTATTATCATCATCATCATCATCACTATTGATTATTATTATTATTACTATTATTATCATCATCATCACTATTGATTATTATTATTATTACTATTATTATCATCATCATCATTATTGATTATTATTATTTTTACTATTGATTATTATTATTATTATTATTATTATTATTATTATTATTATTATTATTATTGCTGATGATCGCTGAAATCGGTAAATGTATGAGTAAATAAAAATGATATTTCTTGATAAGACATTTCTGCAATTTCTCAAAGGAGTGATTTTGACAGCTTTGGAACGTAGAGCCTTAAGGTCCATAGAGAAGTTTTCTTAAAAAAGAAGGAGGCGCACAGAAAAGGGGGAAATGTCGGGATGGATGGAAGAGAGAATAGGGAGAAAGAGAGAAGTATGGAAACAGAAGTGAGGGATACATGTGGAGACATAGGAGAGAGAGAGAAAGACACGGAGAAAGAGAAATAGGTATATGAGAGAGAGAGAGAGAAAGAGAGGGGAAGTGAGAAAGAGATAGAGATAGAGAATCGGAAAGAGACAGAGAGGGTTACGAAGTAAAATTGTAAAAAAGAGAGAGATAGAAGAAGAAGAGAGAGAGAGAGAGAAACAATATAGAATAAAGATAATTGACAGCAAAGTTGTACATGTATTGAGCAGATAAAGAAAGGAGAATATATATATATATATATATATATATATATATATATATATATATATATATATATATATATATATAAATAAATAAATCCTTGGAGAGTAATGCATATAATGATAAACTCCAGAAATGGGTAACCATATACATTTTCTACCTCTACCCCATCCATACACTTCTTCTTTCCTACCTAGCTACGGATTGCGCCAACAAAGCGTAGACTACAAAAGTTTTAAATAGAAGAGTGAATTTGAAAAGCATTAATATCTCTATCTCTCATATATATATATATATATATATATATATATATATATATATATATATATATATATATATATATATATATATATATATATATATACTCTAAGCTTTCCCAACCCCTTTATTGGAGTCAACTTGAGAAGCAAATATATTGTAATAATATTGAAGTCTGTCACCATCTTCGTTCACCAGGGGAGAAATAACATTAAGAAGTAGATTAATTCTAATTTAATAGAACAAACAAAACAAAAAGAAACAAAACAAAAATGAAGGTAAAATAAATGATAAAATCATGGCGGCAACAAAACGAGCATTCAGTTTTATCTGAGCATTTGACTGACATTCGGTTATTTTTGCAGGATCCTATTCAAATATGGCTGCGTCTAAGGGAGCATTCATTTGACAGTCTCTTGTTTAGTGAACGTGCGCGTATAATTAGAGCTAAAAATCATCAGATACAAAAAGAAACCGTTGCAAAAGTGATTTTCTATTTATTTTTCATTTTTCTGATGTGGAAAGTAGTCGTCAATGTTGATGACTATTCTTTTCATGTCAAACGAATAAAAATGGCAGCTGAAAAGAAGACGATGCCCTCTTTTACGGATTTCATTCGGCGCTAAGAAGTACTACACATCTGACTCCAATCCCAAAGAATATTTATGATTACTTTTGAAAACAATACAATAACAGAGGAGTTGTAGAAGAAGGAGACGAATAAGAATAATTTGAAAATGAAAAAGAACAAGAAAATGTTAAAGAAACATCATGGTTGAAGAAATCAAAGAAAAAGTTACAGACTTTGTACGAATGAAAGTTGTAGACTTTGTACGAATGAAAGTTGTAGACTTTGTACGAATGAAAGTTGCAGACTTTGTACGAATGAAATTTGCCGGCTTTGTACGGATCAAAGTTGCAGACTTTGTACGAATGAAAGTTGCAGACTTTGTACGAATGAAAGTTGCAGACTTTGTACGAATGAAAGTTGCAGACTTTGTACGAATGAAAGTTGTAGACTTTGTACGAATGAAAGTTGCAGACTTTGTACGAATGAAAGTTGCAGACTTTGTACGAATGAAAGTTGCAGACTTTGTACGAATGAAATTTGCCGGCTTTGTACGGATCAAAGTTGCAGACTTTGTACGAATGAAAGTTGCAGACTTTGTACGAATGAAAGTTGCAGACTTTGTACGAATGAAAGTTACAGACTTTGTACGAATGAAAGTTACAGACTTTGTACGAATGAAAGTTACAGACTTTGTACGAATGAAAGTTACAGACTTTGTACGAATGAAAGTTGCAGACTTTGTACGAATGAAAGTTACAGACTTTGTACGAATGAAAGTTGCAGATTTTGTACGAATGAAAGTTACAGACTTTGTACGAATGAAAGTTACAGACTTTGTACGAATGAAAGTTACAGACTTTGTACGAATGAAAGTTGCAGACTTTGTACGAATGAAAGTTACAGACTTTGTACGAATGAAAGTTGCAGACTTTGTACGAATGAAAGTTACAGACTTTGTACGAATGAAAGTTGCAGACTTTGTACGAATGAAAGTTACAGACTTTGTACGAATGAAAGTTACAGACTTTGTACGAATGAAAGTTGCAGACTTTGTACGAATGAAAGTTGCAGACTTTGTACGAATGAAAGTTGCAGACTTTGTACGAATGAAAGTTGTAGACTTTGTACGAATGAAAGTTGCAGACTTTGTACGAATGAAAGTTGCAGACTTTGTACGAATGAAAGTTGCAGACTTTGTACGAATGAAATTTGCCGGCTTTGTACGGATCAAAGTTGCAGACTTTGTACGAATGAAAGTTGCAGACTTTGTACGAATGAAAGTTGCAGACTTTGTACGAATGAAAGTTACAGACTTTGTACGAATGAAAGTTACAGACTTTGTACGAATGAAAGTTACAGACTTTGTACGAATGAAAGTTACAGACTTTGTACGAATGAAAGTTGCAGACTTTGTACGAATGAAAGTTACAGACTTTGTACGAATGAAAGTTGCAGACTTTGTACGAATGAAAGTTACAGACTTTGTACGAATGAAAGTTACAGACTTTGTACGAATGAAAGTTACAGACTTTGTACGAATGAAAGTTGCAGACTTTGTACGAATGAAAGCTGCAGACTTTGTACGAATGAAAGTTACAGACTTTGTACGAATGAAAGTTGCAGACTTTGTACGAATGAAAGTTACAGACTTTGTACGAATGAAAGTTACAGACTTTGTACGAATGAGAGTTACAGACTTTGTACGAATGAAAGTTACAGACTTTGTACGAATGAAAGTTACAGACTTTGTACGAATGAAAGTTGCAGACTTTGTACGAATGAAAGTTACAGACTTTGTACGAATGAAAGTTACAGACTTTGTACGAATGAAAGTTGCAGACTTTGTACGAATGAAAGTTGCAGACTTTGTACGAATGAAAGTTGCAGACTTTGTACGAATGAAAGTTGTAGACTTTGTACGAATGAAAGTTGCAGACTTTGTACGAATGAAAGTTGCAGACTTTGTACGAATGAAAGTTGCAGACTTTGTACGAATGAAATTTGCCGGCTTTGTACGGATCAAAGTTGCAGACTTTGTACGAATGAAAGTTGCAGACTTTGTACGAATGAAAGTTGCAGACTTTGTACGAATGAAAGTTACAGACTTTGTACGAATGAAAGTTACAGACTTTGTACGAATGAAAGTTACAGACTTTGTACGAATGAAAGTTACAGACTTTGTACGAATGAAAGTTGCAGACTTTGTACGAATGAAAGTTACAGACTTTGTACGAATGAAAGTTGCAGACTTTGTACGAATGAAAGTTACAGACTTTGTACGAATGAAAGTTACAGACTTTGTACGAATGAAAGTTACAGACTTTGTACGAATGAAAGTTGCAGACTTTGTACGAATGAAAGCTGCAGACTTTGTACGAATGAAAGTTACAGACTTTGTACGAATGAAAGTTGCAGACTTTGTACGAATGAAAGTTACAGACTTTGTACGAATGAAAGTTACAGACTTTGTACGAATGAGAGTTACAGACTTTGTACGAATGAAAGTTACAGACTTTGTACGAATGAAAGTTACAGACTTTGTACGAATGAAAGTTGCAGACTTTGTACGAATGAAAGTTACAGACTTTGTACGAATGAAAGTTACAGACTTTGTACGAATGAAAGTTGCAGACTTTGTACGAATGAAAGTTACAGACTTTGTACGAATGAAAGTTACAGACTTTGTACGAATTAAAGTTACAGACTTTGTACGAATGAAAGTTACAGACTTTGTACGAATGAACGTTACATGATGTATACGAAAATAAAGTTAAACAACATATGAGAAAAAAACCTGGCGTCGAAACTCTTTCATTTATTTTTAATCTCTCTATTTTTCTTATGTTTTTTTTCTTTTACGGATTGTTTTTAGTATGTTACAGTTTCTCTTTCTTTCAATACATTTCTGATCGAACATTGTAATTTTGATGACAGTTCAGAAGAATTGAATGTAATAAAAGAGATAATAACCTATAAAATGCGAAGTAAGAATAAAGAAAAAGGCCAAGATAGAAAATAGAAATTATAAAAGTGATGCGATTTTTAGAATGTTGATAGAGATTGATGACAACAATATAAAAGACAATGAAGACATGAAATGGACAAGTAAGATAACGGGGGGGGGGGGGGGTTATATAGAAGAAGATGAATATATGAAACTAACGGAAGACTAAAAGGTGAGAGATGAGCATAGAGAGAAGGAAGATACAAAGGAAGAAAGTGATTATATATGTGTGTGTGTGTGTGTGTAAGAGAGGGACATATATAAAGGGATATATCTATAGAGGAAGATATATATATATATATATATATATTTAGAGAGAGAGAGGGAGAGGGGAGAGGGAGAGAAATAGAAAAAGCGCGAGAGAAGAAAGAAGGGATAGCGCCAGAGTAAAGAACGGAAAGTTCAAAAATAAAGAAGATGCAGCGCCAGAGAGGACAGAAATCAAAGTTCAAGAGAAAAGAAAAGAAAGTTCAAGGGAGAAAAGAAGAGAAAGCGCCAGAGAAGAAAGAAGAGAAAGGGGCAGAGAGAAAAGACGAGAAAATCCAAGAGAGGAAAGAAGGGAAAGCCCAAGAGAGGAAAGAAGAGAAAATGCCAGAGAGAAAAAAAGAGAAAGGGTCAGAGAGGAAAGACGAGAAAGCGCCAGAGAGGAAAGAAGAGAAAGTCCAAGAAAGAAAAGAGAAAGCGCCAGAGAGGAAAGAAGAGAAAGCGTAAGAGAAAGGAAAGAAGGGAGAGCGCGAGAAAGCTATATGAAATGAAAAATGAGGAAAGGAAAAAGAGAGAAGGAAAACAAAAATAAAGAAACAGACATCTAAAAAGCAAATGCAAGAACGATACACATAAAAACAAAGAAAAGCTCAAGCTTCAAGAAGAAGAAGAAGAAGAAGAAGAAGAAGAAAATATTAAATGACAAAAAAACGACCTAAAAATGATTTCTAATGGTTTCTTCCAAAAGCCATTCCATTTTGAAAAGATAGACATTTCATATCTATTTATTTTGTTGTCTTTTCCTGCCTGAAAATATGATTAAAGGAAACTTGAAAGTCAATGAAAATTACGGCACAGCTTGTTTGTTTATAAAAACGTGTCCCGTTTCAACGTCACTAAGTATTTCATTGCTTCAGGAGGGAACAGTCATTTATTCATTTCTATCGGCAAAGTGGGAGAGGGGGGATAATGTCAATCTTGAATGAACCCAGAAGAGTCGCATCATCTAGAAACCGAGATAGACGCAAGAGGCACGCGTCAACATCCTCGTTAACGTTGTCCTCGTCATCTTCGTATTCAGTGGATTTTCTATAGATAAGCATCCTACCTGCTCAAAGAATTAATTCATCATGCGAAATATGCGCTTCTGAAATTCCCACACACACCAAGTACTCGGGGGAGTGGGTTGGGGATGGCTCAGAAAATGAAATAAAGTTGAAAAATGTATTTATAATAAACATCCCTTCTCCCCCCGCCCCTCCGCCACCGAAGGAGCGGAACTGTTTATTTCCGGTTCTCAGACGTGCCTACGTGTGCATTTTTCAATTTGATGCGAATATATATATATATGTTTGCTGTGATAAGCGGTTAAAATAGATATTGAATCTACGGAGGTAAGCTATTGCATCACGCTAGCATTCTTAACTCCCTTTACCATCGACAATTCCGCATCTTATCAATCATACTTTCGGGTACTCTCATATTTTACAAGTACTTAAACTGATTTACAGCAGTGTACGTTGAATCATTGGTTCTCGTCAGATCACCGAAGTTAGGCAACGGTGAACCTGGCCAGTACTTAGATGGGTGACCATTTGGGAATAGCCAGTGCCGTACGTTTGGATAGTTTTTATTTTTTATTTTATAGTAATGGGTCACTACTCACTAAGACCAAACACCACTTGAGGATAAGAGGTAATGAGATTGTCAGTTTAATGATGAACAATACTATGAGAGGATTGAAAACGATGAATGGAGTATTGATTTACTCCTCTCCAGGAGTTAGGCACAAGGCCAGTTTTTATCTTACTCCCACAAGTAAGATGTGACCCAAGGTCGGGTCGGGAAAGTGGGGTTTAAAAATTGCCTGGGCAGCCCCGTCGGCATTCTCCGGTAGGGGCGCCTCAGGCAGTAAGCAATAATCTTACTACTCCCCAAAGAGGGGAGGCAAAGCCTGGGAAGGTGGACCTCCCAGAACTGCGCAGGACAGACCCATTGACCGGCGTAAATCAAGACCCGAAGGCCAAGACAACACCAGTATGGGGTGCAGTATCCATCGGAACAGATACTACACTTTGATCTTAGCCAAAAGGCCAAGACGATGAATGGAGTAGACTGTAAAGTTACTTTCTTATACTTATAGAAAACGTATGAATCCATCAATCTGATCCACTATGTATAGGTGAAATAGTAGAGCAGACTAGACTCAATACTTGGCATGGCAACCAGTCTAGGAGAATGAAACACCGCAATAACGGTAGCCCTTCTCTACTTTTTCTCTGCATTACTTGTCTTGGATTTCTCTTTGACACTGGACTTAAACCATGCCGGACCAGGAGAAGTGCGGTTGGGATAATCAGACGCCCATGGGTGGGAGAGTCCAATATCATACACACCTTCAGAAATACATATAAACATCAACAAATATAAATGAAAAAAAAAAATAGTGGGAAGTGACGGTGGCGGACTGACAACCTGAGTGTGCCAAGTTCGAATCCAGTTCGTTCCACAGAAACACTTTCACTTAGGGATCTAAGCAACCTTCACGTGGTCCTTGCTGTAAGTACCAGATGTCTTTCTAGATATCGGGGAAACCAATGCCAACAATAGAATCGTCTGATTTATACGAAATGGATATGAATGAATGCTAAACAGCATTAATAAATGTTAAGTATAAAGTAAAGACTAATTAGGTGATGAATGAAATAAAAAAAGTTCATTTTAATTAACATTTAAAACGTTTTATTTGTAAGAAGAAAAAACAACAACAGAATTTAAAAGTTTAAACTCTAGAATTTCATGACCTTGTAAAATCTGTAAAACAGTTTTCTTATTGCTGATAATTATCCAATTATTTTGGATTTGACTTTTGATTGTTAACGTTATTTGTAGTTTGTTAAATTAATACTTAAGAGAGTTGGGCGGAGGAATACCTCATAGGCAAGTCCTCACTCCCCTTACAGTGTTTATATGCAAAAGACAATGGTTAGACCGAAACCAAAGCCCACAGCCTGTTCCAAAACAAGGACTACACCAAAAGAAGGTTATGCTCTCTTTATGATGGGACATGAGAGTACTGATTCATTATGAGTTACTAGAGCCGTATCAAACAATCACAGCAGTAAAATATTGTTCGCAGCTGGATGATAAAAGAATTGCTCTATCAACAAAACGACCAGCATTACTCAATAGGAAGCGTGTAGTTCTTCAGCATGATAACGCGAAACCTCACACAGCAAAACTCACCCAGGAAAAAGTCATGAGTTTCAATTGGGAAGTTTTGCCTCGTCCGCCTTATTCACCTGACTTTGTTCCATCCGACTACCATCTTTTTCAGTCGTTGCAGCATCACTTAAACAATAAAATTTATGAAAATGACGACCAACTCAAAAATGACCTAAATTTGTTTTTCTCTTAAAAATCAGAGATTTTTTTTTCAAGTAGGCATCAAGAAGCTAGTTGATCGTTGGACACAAGTCATAGAAAATGAGGGAAATTATTGTAAATATTAAAAATGCCCTAATGTGAATGTTTTAGATGAAATAAATGTGTTGGACAAAAACGACATTACTTTCTTTCCAACCTGATATATATATATATATATATATATATATATATATATATATATATATAATTAATTAATTATAAATATTTGCTTTTATGACGATGAGAAAAAGAGCTGTTGGGATCAAGATGTGTGAGAGAGACAGGTATAGAAAGAGTGAGAGAGATAGAGCGAGTAAGAGAGAAAATATACCAGGCGAGAGAGAGAGAGAGAGAGAGAGAGAGAGAGAGAGGGAGAGAGAGAGAGAGCGCGCGAGAGAGATATAGAAAGAGAGAGATAGAGATAGAGGGTAAAGTGAAAGTGAAAGTGAAAGTGAAAACCTATTCCTAAGACGTCGATATGTGGAAACTAAGTTGTTTGTTGTTGAAGTATTTGTCTTGACATTCAGAAAAAGAGCTTCAAGGAACAATGGAGTATAACGAGGGTGGCATAAACAACGTCTTGTGTTATTCATTAATAATGGAATGCAAAATGAGTGTGACAAACTTTACATTTCTCTTTTGACCCCTTCCATGTATTAAAAAAATGAACAAAAACAAAAACAAAAAATACAGAAGGTTATAATCTAACAAAAATGAAGATTATTGGATTAGAGCGGGGGTCACCAAACTGTGGCTCGTGGACCAAATAGTCGATGCTATGTTATTATGTATAAATAGATGCCTTTAAAAATAGTTTGCTTTTTTTACACATTTTATTTAAAGTCATTATTATTGTTAAACGTAATGTTGTTTTGCATTGGTAAACTGAAAAATATTGCGATAGTTTTATGTATCATCGGTGAAGGTTGGTACGCTAACAATTATCTGTTGACCGTAATCGTAGTTCATTGTGTGTCCTCTGATGGTTGTAAAGAATTGGCAAATCATTATTTCTAGGATAAGCCATCAGAATGTTGTCAGTCTCAGTCTTTTCTATAAATACTATTATAGCATGTGTTCTTCAGAATTATGTGATCTATTCCCTGCTTCTTTTGTTCCAGCTCGTTTGGCTCGTTGGTCTAGTGGTCTTCATCAATTCGCTGTTTTGATACCTCATTGTAATACAGCTTCCTATTCCAATAGCTTCTTTCCAAAACTGCAGACTTGTGGAACTCGCTTCCTTCTGACTGTTCTCCTCCTACCTATAACTCTAAGTAAGGTCAATAGGCATCTTCTGTCTTTGCAATAATCATATTTCGTTCTTATTAGCTCCTTACATCAAGTGGCTTCATGCCTTGTCTGGAGCGATTTCCATTAAAAAAAATACAAGTCCCTATTTACTTGTCTACTCATGGGGTAGTAGTTAGACACAAAGCCAGTTTTTAATGTGGGGATCCAGCTCCCTAAAAAGGTTTGGTGTTGTTGTTTTGTTTTACGGCATTATAAATCATTTTCGGGCTATGTAATGTCGAATCCGATCATTTTGATAAAAGTGTTTATGCTTCAAGTTCTTTACATCTTTAGATATTTATCCATAGTGCTTGGTTTGGTTGTTTTGTAGCGGAAAATTGTTATTTTTGCTTTTAACTTTGCAGAACATGATTGAGTTTTGCAAAGGAAAAAGAAAAACACAATAACATCAATGTTTGGTGCATTTTAAGTCAGGAAGCCGGTATTTTCAGACAGCCTGATCTGATAAAATCAGACCCTTAAAAGGGACACTTTAATTGGGACAAAATAATGCCTCGGTCTAAAACGATTTCTCTTTCACTGGCCGAGAATAGAAAGATGAAATTTATTATCAGAACAGATCCCACACTTTACATTATTTATTTACAAAAAAAAAAAAAAAATTGAACAAATTAGACACAAACAGATGCTACACTTTTCTCACAGTCAAAAGACCACCTAGAATGGTTCATAATCACTTTACCTGCTGATGTATGTATTGCTAAGTTTGTATACCCGAGAATTACTGATTTTAAATTGCACCAACAAAAACAAGAGCCCTCCCACACCATCCACTTAACTCTTTTCTAAAAATAAAAAATAAAAAAAAAAAAAAGAAAAGAAATAGCGCGGCAGGAATATTCAAAGATAATCAAGAATTTAGAAACATTTGGCAAAAAAATAATTTATTTATGAAACTTACAAATCTTGCGCCCGGTCGTAATATTATTAAATAGATACTAGGGTAATCTACCATGACAGGGAAACTATTTAAAGAACCCAACCATGTCACCTCACGCCCGTCTATCTATCTATCTATCTATCTATCTATCTATCTATCTATCACACACACACACATATATATATATATATATATATATATATATATATATATATATATATATATATATATATATATATATATATACACACTTTTTTAACCACCAATTCGAAAGACGAGAAACAGACAATGATATGAACTATGCTTGATTTTATTTACTCCTCCCCAGGAGTTAGGCACAAGGCCAGTTTTATCTTACTCCCACAAGTAAGATGTGACCCAAGATCGGGTCGAGAAAGTGGGGTTTGAAAAGCCAGCGCTCGAGAGGTGAGCACTCTGGCCATTTAAAAATTGCCTGGGCAGCCCCGTCGGCATTCCCCGGTAGGGGCGCCTCAGACAGTAAGCAATAAACTTACCCCTCCCCAAATAGGGGAGGCAAAGCCTGGGAGGGTGGACTTCCTAGAACTGCACAGGACAGGCGTGCAGTATCCATCGGAACAGATACTACACTTTGATCTCAGCCAAAAGGCCAAGAAGGCAGGTCCAAGAACTATGCTTGATTACTAATGGGGTAGTTTATAAAGTATTTGTGGACATTGGCTTTAAAGACAACCACGTTGTAATCTGCAGGAATGCTAGGTACATATAGGAAGAAAGGAAATTATTTTTTCCGTTGTGGTAATAAGACGAGATTTGGCAGTGAAGGAGAATGAACCTTGCTTTTTTTTTATATAATTTAAAAAACAATCTAGCTGCATTGTTTTATACTTCCGGTATTTTCAATGGTCATATTATTTCTTATAAAAAAAAAAATGTTGTACCGCTAGAAAATTGTTATTCCGAAAATTCGATTCAGAGAAAAACGTTTTTGGAATCACTGGTTTCTATGGAAAAAAAAGAGAACACTTATAACCAATAAACGAAAACGATCCCTTTTTTTTCTTTTCTTGTTGTTGCTAAGAAACAAAGAAGAAGTATTGCAGGATATTTTTGTTACCAATTCACTTCACAATTTATTAGTTATCGCAATTTGTTAACAAAGTTATGTTAAAAAACAAAAAACTATTCATGCAACATTTCTTGCTTTATTGTATTTTGTATTCTACTTTGAGAGTCGTTTTCTGACACCTCGTGTAAAGCAATTCGGTACTTTAATGAAATTTTTAGTGACTTGAATTGCCAATGAAATAATAAAAAGAAAATACACGCACAACAAAAAATATGCTACAAATAAATTAGAAAAGGAAGAAAGAGGAGATTGCAACGAGGAAGGATGACAATTTTGCTGCACCAGGAGAAAAGGAGGGATGTTAACTGCAGTTGCAGAAAACAGCTGCACTACAGCACTTGTCGACACTAGGAGAAATGCTCAATCGGATACCTATGCATGCAAATGCAGTCATGCACAGAAATGCATGCACAGAGACATAAATGAATGTATGCACACATAATTGCATAATCTGCACACACATAAATCTCCATATAACAGGCGTGACGATTACATATGCAGACATGTTGTATAATTACAGGCGTTAAACTTATACAGTTCATCCAAGTCATGAAGTTAAAAAATATATTTGATGTTTTATATACTTTTATGCATATTTATATAGTTTTATATATTTTCAAAGCTTAATTTTATTACCTGCAGTAATGTCATTGCGGTAATGGTCCTCTGAGGAGAATATTTTCTTTGAAAACTCATGAGTTAAAGACGCAATACCACTCCTTTAATAAAATCTGATTAATGTTTCATTTCATTATGTCATTCAATTAATATATATATATATATATATATATATCATAATATTAAATGAAATAATAAAATAAGGTGCGAATCAAATTTTATTAGAATTAAAAATTCAGGCAAAGTATCTCAACGTCCTTAACTTATGAGTTTTCAAAGATAATTCTTCTCCTCAGAGGACCATTACCGCAGTGACGTTACTGCAGGTGATAAAATTACACTTTGAAAATATATAAAAATATATACAAAAATACATAAAAGTACATAACACATCAAATATATCAAGCCAAAAACAAAAACATGAGTTAAGGACGTTGAGATACTTTGCCTGAATTTTGAATTCTAATAAAATTTGATTGGCACCTTATTTTTATTATTTCATTTTATATTATGCTATTAATGCTCTATCCAGTATATTGAGCTTCAGTCTTTATCTGGATGTTTCACTAATTAAAAGATATTAGTTGCCTCTTATATCTTTTGTTGGATTAACTTCATATATATATATATATATATATGTATATATATATATATATGCAGGACCGGCGACACAGTTATAAAAGTGGTGGGGGGGCTCTCCTAAAAACCGGGGGCCCGGTTAAACACATGCATATATAACTTCATTATTGATGACCGTAAAGTGGGGGGGGGGGGCAAGTAAAAAAGTGGGGGGGGGGGGGCTTGAGCCCCCCTGCCCCCCCCCGGTGCCGCCGTCCATGATATATATATATATATATATATATATATATATATATATAAATGGAAGCAAATACGCAGTTTGAAATCAATCAAGAAGCAATGTTTACTATTATAATCATTTCAACCTGTTCATGCCTTAACTTGGTGATACACAATTGATGCTGGAGTCTGCCGAAGTTGGGTGAAAGGAAAAATACTTAAATACTCGAAGTTTCTAGATTTCTAGAAATTATACAAAATAAGTAGAGATGAGCCTTAATGTAAAAAAAACCCAAAAAACAAAAAACAAACGAAACAAAGTCAAAGTCAAAGTCAAAGTGATATGAATATTCATGAACCATTCCCCATTGTTTTGGATTTCAAGACATCCAAATTCTTCAGATTCGTAGATATCATGATACGGAAACCTTAACTATGAAATATTAGCACAAAAGTTTTCATATCCCGACTTGCGTTAGAGGTGGGTAGGGATTCAAGGGTGGTGTGCAGATATTTAATAGAGCAAGTTTAATGCATTTCTTTCATTTACAAAGAGATTATTGATGAGGAGATTCGATATTCTATATATTTGAAAAAAAGAAAGAAAATTATCTGTTTGTCTACTATAAATGCTTTCCCCATCTAGAGAAGACCTAAAATCGATACCAGCTATAAATCAGCGTACCATAAGGATTGTTTATAGCAGGGTTTCTCAACCCTTTTCCTGTTAAGTACCCCCTGTGATAAAACCATCTTCCCGCATCCCCAATAATCCCCAATAATGTGACATTGAACATAATGTTGCAAAGGATATATATATATATATATATATATATATATATATATATATATATATATATATATATATATATCATATCTTCGAAGACATTTCAGTTCTTCGTTACATATTGGTTTCAGTTCTCCGTTACATATAGGTTTCAGTGCTCCGTTACGTATAAGTTCTGGTGCTCGGTAACACACTCTGAAGTTCGAATCACTAACGTTTCTTTAGTAATTTAATTTTTTATTATTAATATATTATATTTACTTTTTTTTCTTTTTGAATTATTACTTACACATTGATATATGTTTTTTCTAAACCAATGATGAAAGAAACTTTATGAAGGCATCATCCACAACTATTACTTTCATCAGCCATTTAAGTACCCCTAGAAATCTTGTTATGAACCCTTGGGGGTTCGCGAACCCCAGGTTGAGAACCTGTGGTCTAACTGACATTTCTTTAATCGTCCAACTCAGGGTTTCTCAACCGTTTTCCTGTTAAGTACCCCCTGAGTTATAAAACCATCTTCCCGAACCCCCAATAATGTGACAATGAACATAATGATAATTTATTTACTAAATCATTCTACTACAATAATCCTGCAAAGGATATATATATATATATATATATATATATATATATATATATATATATATATATATATATATATATATATATATATAGTCTAAAGAAGCTTTGAGTTATTTTAAACAAAAAGACAAGAAAAAAAAAAAAAAAGAAAGGAAAATGCAGTTTAAATTCCCAGAGAAACTAACTAAATCCAATATGTGTAGACTTAACATTTGTTATATATATCTTTGAACACATTTCAGTGCTCGTTACGTATAGGTTTGAGTGCTCGCTAACACATCCTGAAGAGTGATTGTTCGAATCACTAGCGTTTCTTTCGTCATTTAATGTTTTATTATTAATATAATATATTTACTTTTTTTCTTTTTGAATTGTTAATTATATATTGAGATATGCTTTTTCTAAACCAATAATGAAAGCAACTTTATGAAGACACGGGCACTGAATTTCATAATCCGCAACTATTACTATTTAAAATACTTCTTTCATCAGCCATCTAAGTACCCCTAGAAATATTGTTGCGAACCTCTGGGGGGTCGCGAAACCCCTGGTTTATAGCTACAAAAATAAAACATTTGAACTTACGTACTCCTTGTCGTTGCATTTATCGATTTTCAATCTAAACACATGACTCTCATTTTCGGAACAATTAAATTGAATTGCTTTCTATTAAAATGTTTATGAATTAATGTGAGAAATTAATACTAAGTAAATATTTAATTTGTGCTTTTTGCATATATGTTATAATCTGATTATGTTTTATGGTTTAATCTGGACGATAAAACGTTAAAATCTCATCGGCAGGCCAGTGGATCTGATATGTATCGGTGACGGGATGTGATGAATAGTGTCCACTGTTCGTATTCCTGGTGTTATTTTTTTTATATAATACATTACTCAGCTTAACCACGTGGCGTTAGAGAGATTCGACAATAAATTCAGTTGCTAACAGAATTTTAGTTAATGTACACGTCATATAAGGTCCTGAGAAATAAGAGGGATTTAAGACTTCTCAATCACTCATAATTAACTCGTAATTGAGGAATTGTTTTTCTATTTAGTAAAGTAAATAACATCTATCCGGTTGTCCAGACAATATTTGACAGACTTTTTTTATTCAGTTTGAAAAAGTTGATTAAGGTCGTTGTTTCTGCAGTGTTTTATACAACATTTTACATGCTTAATAATTGATGTGGACTCTTTAATAAATGCCAACACATTTATTTCAGAATCCAATTTTGAAGCATATAAGCCCTCAACAATACGAATAGTCAGTTATAAGCTATCTCTCTTTATTAGAACTTTTCACTGACATCACTCCGGAAATAGAAGTGAGGCTTCACTCTCTTTCTCATCCCTGCTTAATAATTAATGTCTACTCGTTAATAAATTCCCGAATATTTATTTCAGAATCCAATTTTTAACGCATATAAGTTGTTTATAACGAAGACGAAGAAAAAAATGTGTATACTTTTTTGGTCGAGTTCAAACTGTGTCATAATGCTCTTCAAACAGCTTCCAATATCAATAAAGCACAGGGAGAGTGATCAGACATGACAAAGGTGATTTGCTAAGTTTTATAGTGATAATGAGAACCTTAAAACTGAAAGTAAAGCATCGGCATATACTCTTGATAATGAACGTTTGTTGAACAAAATCACCATCAAAGTGTTTTTGTTTTTGTTTCTGAAATCGAGCATTATTTTGCAAACAATCTAATACTTAAAAATTACATTTGTTCTTGTTGTTGCCGTCTTCAATAAGTATCCAGAAAGGAATAAAGAAAATTTTTCTGTTCTTGGCCTTTTGGCTAAGATCAAAGTGTAGTATCTGTTCCGATGGATACTGCACCCTATAGACCGGTATTGTCTTGGCCTTCGGGGCTTGATTTACGCCGGTCTATGGGATTGTCCTGTGCAGTTCTAGGAGGTCCACCCTCCCAGGTTCGCCTCCCCTCTTTGGGGAAGAAGTAAGTTTATTGCTTACTGCCTGAGGCGCCCCTACCGAGGAATGCCGACGGGGCTGCCCAGGCAATTTTTAATGGCCAGAGTGCTCACTTTCTCGGGCGCTGGCTTTTCAAACCCCACTTACTCGACCCGAGCTGTGGTCACATCTTACTTGTGGGAGTAAGATAAAACTGGCCTTGTGCCTAACTCCTGCAGACGAGTAAAAAAATAAAAAATATCTTTAGATTTAAAAATGGTTATAGCAGTTGGACAAGGCCAACTCACGATAACCAGAGTGGAGCACACTCAATTTAGATGCTTTGGGCTATTTTCACATAAGAGTTTTTCTAATAAAATACAGAATACAGGTTTGACTCTTTGGTCTAGTGGTCTCCATCGATTCGATGTTTTGATACCTCATTGTAATACAGCTGTCTATTTCAGTAGCTTATTTCCAAGAACTTCAGGCTTGTGGAACTCTCTTCCTGCTGACTGTTTTCCTACTACCTGTAGCCTTGGTCTTTTTTATTTTTTAAAAACTAAGGCCAATAGGCATCTTCTGTCTTTGCGATAATCATATTTCGTTCTTGTTAGCTCCTTACATCAAATGGCTTCATCCCTTGTCTAGAGCGATTTCTATACCCCCCCCCCCCAACCCCCCCCCCCCCAACCCCCGAAGAAAACCCCAAACAGACCTGGACAACTTCGTCACATGATTGAAAACAGAACTTCCGCCCAAGGACTGGTTGTTCCGTTGTTTCAACATATGTATAGATAAGCAGAATATACTGAAGTTCCTGCTAAAGTTATTTTCAGGGTTTCTTTGTTTTGCAGAGATGGTTTCGCTGTATTAACTGAACTAACATGTTTATCACTTCTACGACACACTCAGTATTTTAAGGATGTTTGATGCAAAATATGATACAATTCTGTCGAGTAGTTTTGGAACCTTTAAATGACCAACGTACAGACTAAGAAACGGCTCTATTGTAATATAGTTAAGCCCTGTACTTTCTTCTTCTTCTTCAGTCGTGTTCATATTAAAGAGGAACGTTGCAGTGAGTTACGCACCCGAAAGGAGTTGAACCATGAGCAGCAGTGTAACGTGAACACGAGCAGCCAGGAACAAATAAGACCGCGCTAAGTGAAGCGGCGACGATAACATGGGCGAGGAGGTAGAGACGGGGATATGAGAACACCTTCTACAGACATTTGTTGGATAGGGTGGGCTTGTGGGCCCCTGGGTAGGGAAACGCATTTAAGGATGTGCCCCCACAGAGATTAAACTGAACAGCACAATTTATTGGGGCACGAACGGGTCCCTCGATTTTAATTAGGAAAAGAGGAACTGAAAGATTTGAGGTGGAAAATTATGGCTGGAACGACTGGTGCCCCCTACTCTTTCCGAAGACTTTTCTTGGTTTCTGTGTGGAGGTAGTGTTGGTGGCGCTGGGATAATTAAGCTTATAAAATTAGTCAGATGAAATGTAAAAGCATTAGATTTGCTTATCTTTTTGTTTTTTCTGGTCTTGATTCCGTTTTCATGTTTAGTTGAGATTGAATTTCTTGTACGATTTGAAATGGATATCAGATTGTGAATGAGATTGAATAATAAAAAGAAATGGTTGGTTGGTGGAAGAAGATACTGGGTAAGGAAATGAAAGAAAGAGGGAGTAATACAGAGAAGAAGGACAGACAGGAAAGGAAATAGATGGAAAAAGAGAGGAATCGAGATAGAGAATGAGAAAGAGAGAGTGAGAGATACAGAGAGAGAAAGAGAGAGAGAGAGAGAGAGAGGGGGGGGGGAGACAGCAAAAATAGAGGACAACAAAAGAGAGAAATATGCGGAAAGATATCTAGAGAGACGCACAGAGAGAAACAGAGACAGAGAGAGAGAGAGAGAGATACCGAGAGAGACAGAAAGAATAAGAGAGAGAGAGAGAGAGAGAGAGAGAAAGAGAGGGAGAGAGAGAGAGAGAGGGGCGAAGAAGAAACACAGGGGAAAAAGGAAAGTGTAAAATTGCGGAAGAGAGCAGGAAAGAGAAAAGAGTAGAAATAAAGAGGAGAGGGAACAAGAGGAAAGAGAGGAAAGTGAGAAAGAAAGGGAAAGAAAGAAATAAGTTTTGCTGAGAGAAGAGAGAAAAAGAGAGAGAAGTTAAAACGATGCAAAACACGTGAAAAAGAAAATGAATTAATCCGAAGAAATCAATGTTCCTTTCTTTGTCCCCATCTATTTGCCTCCACGAGTTTCTTGTCTTGGTTGAGACAATTTGAGTCGCGGTACTTTTTGAACACTCTTTGTATTTAGCTACTCACCCCCAACATCAAAATTAGATCAATAAGTTCAAAGGGTTGTATTTTGATTTAAAACAATTCTTGATATGTTCGGACTCTAAATTATTAGTATTGATTAGCGACCTAAGTTCATTGACAAACAGATTGTCTTTAGAATCAAAATATTTGATATGTAAAATATATGCGTTTTTTTTCCTTCGTTTTTTATTTTTTTTTAATAATTGGGTCATCGGTCTATGGATTAAAACCTTATAGCCAATAGAAAATAACTCCAGCTGCAAAAAAAAGGAAAAAACAAATCCTTTTCTCTTGTCTTCAATTGGAACTTTTATGATGAGTCACGAAAAAAATAAAATAATAAAGATCGAATTTAAAAAAAAAAGATTTAAAAAAAAAAAAAATTAGAAACGGATTTTTTTAAAATACAGAAGAAAAATAACGAAAAAATTCAAATTATAAAAAAAAGTTTTTTGTTAAAAATTATTTTTTAATTTTTTAAAAATGAAAAAAAAAAAATGACCTCTCCCCCGTTTGTTTTCTCCTTGACCCCTCCCCCATGATCATCCATTAATTCACAAGATTTTTCGACTACAAGCCCCATCAAATAAGACGAAGTGTGAAAACATGAACTAAAAAGAATTATTATGACAAAAGGAACCACAAGATGAAGAAAATAAAAATGTACAAATAAAAAAAAGTTTAAGAGAATAAATAATAAAATCGTGTGAACGGTGGGGGGTTGGGGGAGTGCGATGGTGAG
>OY744533.1:94091700-94104200 GCA_963556195.1 Sepiola atlantica
ACACATATACATATACATATATATATACATATACATATATATACATATACATATACATATGCATATAATGGAAGACAAAATAATTCTTTTGTAATACCCTTAAGCAAAATGTGTTCTTAGAATAATTTTGGAGATGAGGGGGGGGGTAAAAGATTATAGATAATTCGATAGAGAGTAATTAAAATAGGAAATCACATTTGTTTAATAAGAATGAAGTTACCTTGAAATCCGGGTGGATGGGGTGGGAAAAAATCAAATTTTTTAATAATCTTCATAAATTCGATTGTGTCTTTGTCTTTTCTTTATAATGACTTATATCTTCTTTCCACCCGACATCAGAAAGGATAGCACATTTTTAATATTTAGAATATTTAAGGGTATATAAAAAAATCAAATCAATACAAAATTTAAAAAAAAACAAAAAAAAACAAACAAATAAAATGTAATTAAAATTTAAAAAGTAAAATTTTATTATTTTTTAATTAAAAACTATTTGATTTTTAAAAACCTTCAACAATTCTGAATATTTTTTAAATATAAGCATTTTTTGTTGTTACTCCCCCCCGCCCTCGCCCAAACAAACACCCACCAAAATGTTAATCTAATCTAATGAAGTTAGGTAAATTAAAATTTTCCTTTTTCTGATATAAAATTTCTGTGCATAATTTAAAGTTGAGAGGATTCTGAGATGCTGCCATTCTCAAACCACACCTACCCATCCACCCTTAATCCATGACAGTTCTCAAATAATCAAACATTTATAGAAGATAAAAAATAATAAAAGCGACTCCGAAAAACATATCCATGAATATGCAAAAATTGATTAATACAAGCACTAAAAGACCTCTTTTAAATCACAAATTAATCAAATTTTAAATTAATTATGCATAACATATACAACGCACTTCATATATATATATATATATATATATATATATATATATATATATATATATATGTGTGTGTGTGTGTGTGTGTGTGTGTGTGTGTGTGTATGTGTGTGTGTGATTAATCATTTGAACAATCACAAGAAAATTAAATCTTAAAATAACTTTCACCTCAATTCATGTCGTTAGCTTTTCTTCATTACATAATTTAAGGGCATTGGGTTTTTCATCCTCGATACCCTTTCCGATGAGAAAGAAATAGGTGTATCATCCGAGAGACCGGAGACGTATCAACAAAAGAATCTATGCAGTTATCAATTCTAATTCGGGATCTATGAAGAAGTGAAGTGTCATGCAATGATGTGATGTTTAGGTACTGCGTTTACGTTTCGATCCACACTGGCTGCATCAGTATCGCAACTTCGTGCAAGGCCAGGGGCGAAGGAGTCAGATGGAAACAATCCGACACCCACCTCAGAAATGGATACTTCGGCATAAAAAAAAATCGAACCTAAAAAAATTTGCAGACTCCCAATTCTGACGCGCCAACTCAGATATGGAGAGTTTAAAATAAAAAAATACGACTGACCCCTAAAAATTTCCTAAATCCAATCCTAGCGCCTGAAAATAATCTGACTACAACATATATACATACACCGAAATTTACCTCATAACAATAAACGATAGCATGCTCTCTTCTGAGAGATTCGTCGCATGATTGAGAACAGAACCTTCCCACCCAAGAGGGTTGCTATTCCGTTATGACAACACGTGTGTGGATAAGCAGAGTAGTTCAACCTGTGTAGTTCTAGGAGGTCCACCCTCCCAGGCTTTGCCTCCCCTCTTTGGGGAGGAGTAGGTTTATTGCTTACTGTCTGAGGCGCCCCTACCGGGGAATGCCGACGGGGCTGCCCAGGCAATTTTTAAATGGCCAGAGTGCTCACCTTTCCAGCGCTGGCTTATCTAATCCCACTTTCCCGACCTTGTGTCACATCTTACCTTGTGGGAGGTAGATAAATAAAAGCAGGTTATACTGAAGTACTGTACATTTTGCAAGATTTCGCCGTCCTCCCATATACAGCGCCTTGTATCCAAAAATGGTCGCCCATCTAGTACTGACCAGGCCCAACGTTGCTTAACTTCGATGATTTAACGATAACCGGTGCGTCAACGTGATTATGGCGCATGCTATCTCATGTGCGTATGTACAAAATATGAAACATCTACATCTGAATGAAAGACGCATATGTTTGCTAGTTACCATGCTATACGGTTTAAGACATTAAATAAGAGTACAGATGGAAAGAATAAAACATACATGCATACAAAAATGGGTTGCTAACATCTATCACCATGGTCGATAATTAGTATGATATAACTTTAAGTAGGACATTAAAAGCTTGCTGTTCATATTGTTGTCAATGAGAGATGATGTAACATTTAATGCTCTGATATGGCTATTGCAGCATTGCGTAATTTGGTTTGTCAGTAAAAACCACAATAGAATGCATAACAAAGAGAAGGAATGGAAATGAAAGGGTCCGTTGATGCTCAACTAGGTGAGGGGAGAAGTTAGAAGGTTACTCTAAGGTGCTAGGAACACGGTAAAATGGTCTAGGTAAACAGAGGGCTTCAACTAGCCATTGTCCAGAAGCGGGGTGGATGATGATAATGATGACCTGCCAGTCAACCCTTTCACGGTTACGTGTCGCTGAGCCTAACAAAAACACACGACGTAATATGCGAATCAATGTACGCTAGCATATCAAACACAAGGGAATTCTCTTTCCGGTGAGGCTTGGTTTCAATGGCAAATGAATACACACTCTATCATGACGGACGGTCATTGTATTTGAAGTGGTGCACACTCCGAGTTGGTAATGGTGATCGTCTCACCGTGAAGTCTTTGGGAAGCAGATATTACGAATTGTTTATTTCTTGACAGATCAATTTACTCAGTTTTTAGTCTTCGCATAACGGTAGAGAATTGAGAGTTGAGTTTAGGGTTTAGATTGGGAAAGAGGATGACGGCGAAAATGTGAACAAAGAAGAGAAAAAAAGAGAAACGAAGAAGGTTAGAAGTAAGGTAAAAAAAAAATAACAAAGTGAGAGGGGGGGAGAGAGAGAGAGAGAGAGAAAGAGAGAGTAAGATAGATATAGAGAGAAAGATATAGAGAGAGATAGAGAGAGATGAAAAAAAAATCATTGAACTATACCAGTGGTCTTAAGTGTTATATGAGAGAGTACAGCATTGAAAAATGCATAATTGGATAACTGCTCAAACTAGAAATTTTACACCCATTTCTAGATTAAAGAATCACCTTGAATCCCGCTAAAACACTAAAAGAGCGGTAAATCTTTCATGAAAAATAATGAAATACAAAGAATAAGGGACAAGTTTGTGATGTTATAATTACCAAATTATATATATATATATATATATATATATATATATATATATATATATATATATATGTGTGTGTGTGTGTGTGTGTGTGAAATGAAAAAAAAGGAAAGCCAAAAACTATGTGATTTATGTATTCATCAACGTTTCGTCTTTATTTGAAAGACTTCCTCAGGATTAAGAGAACAATGTAGAAAAATCATACAGAATATTAATTTTGATTTGTCAGAAAGTGTCCAGACTTCGGCATGGTTGTTGACATGAATAAACAGTGAACATATATATATATATATATATATATATATATATATATATATATATATATATATATATATATATATATAGGCTAAGTGCCATATTTCTTACTAAGATTCTGCCTATCACTCTCACCCTTTCTCTCTGTCGCATAAACACATTCCCAAATTCGATGTTGATTCGAAGGTTATTATATATATATGTATGCTCTATTACTAATATTGAGCACTATTACCTTATAAACATACCATCTAGTTTATATATATATATATATATATATATATATATATATATATATATATTCTTTGTCGTACAAAACTTTAAAATAGCATTGAAGAGACAATATTTATTATTCATAATGAATTTAAGAAATTAAAAAGATGAAAGGGCAGCTGACCGGTTTCGTACCTCGCTCAACAGAGCCAAATATCGAGGTAATGTATAAAAAATATAAAAAGATGCTATATATATATATATATATATATATATATATATGAGAGAGAGTTTACTGTAAATAACGTTAAATCAAATACCAGAAGTATTAAAATAACAAGCCAAAAGAAAAGTTTATATACTACTACTACTACTAATTATTATTATTATTATCAGTTTAATAGTGATACTTCTACTACTACTACTACTGATAATGATAATAATAATAATAGTGATACTACTACTACTACTACTACTAATAATAATAATAACTAGCAAGACCTGTGCAAATTACACGAAATGATGTTTTCAATACTAATTATCTTGTTCCTAACCTATACATGTTTGAATAAAATATGATAAGATATGACTTGTATATTTATTTTAAAAAATGAACATCACATTAATATGTGTCTTCCCGGTCGTCCTCTCCCTACCTCCCCCCCCTTCGATGTAGAAAAAAAATCTTAGAGGTTGGTTGAGATCGAACTATAAACCAGTCGGGCCGACGTCAAAAACAGACGTCAAAATTATACGTCGCTAACCGTTGCGCCAAAAGAAAATACTTTAAAATATTACGAAAATTAGGTTACTTCAATGATTTTCCAAAACTAACACGCTATCGTATTAATATATAGATAATAGACAATGTCAATGGAGAACACTGTACGTGAAATCTTGAACTTTAGCTAAAATATCTTCCAGCGCCAGACCCAGAACACCAGATCTTAAATTCTTACCCTTGCGTTTCAGCTGTGCATCTCTTGCACTGAATAACCACCAGCCCACAGCTCCACCCTTCTAAATGACTCAAAACATATTCATGTATTATCCAATTAAATATTTTCGTAGTAGATGAAGAAAATAATTAATCATTTTTTTCCTCTTTTATTAACAGACATAATAATTAATGTGATAAGCAGACATACCCCGTCCAATTCTTCGTTTGGTAAAATTTGACATAAATAAAACACAAAAAGCTCTGTAAAAGTGTACATGCTAGGAAGATGAAACATACTTTACACTGATATTTTTTCTTTCTTTAACTTTGTGTATCTCTACTATTTAGCTCTATAAATCTTTCTCTCTTTCTCTCTGTCTCTCTCTCTCTCTCTCTCTCTCTCTCTCTCATATATTATAGAAATATAGAGAGAAAGATACTCGCTGTATCTACCCAGCGTTGCCAGTGAGTATTTTGTCTTCCATTTTTTTTTAAATCGCATACATACTTTTGGTTTTTTGAAACTTTCAAATGTATAGCTGTATTTAGCTATTTATAAATAACTAGCTGTATTTAGCTATTTATAAATAACTAGGTGTATTTAGCTATTTATACATAACTAGCTATATTTAGCTAGTTATAAGTAACTAGCTGTATTATGCTATTTATAAATAACTAACTGTATTTAGCTATTTATAAATAACTAACTGTATTTAGCTATTTATACAGAACAAGCTTAATTAAGCTAGTTATAAATAACCTACTGTATTTAGCTATTTATAAATAACCAGCTGTATTAAGCTATTTATAAATACCTAGCTGTATTTAGCTTTTTATAAATAACTAGCTGTATTTAGCTATTTATAAATAATTAGTTGTATTTCACTATTTATAAGTAACTAGCTGTATTTAGCTAGTTATAAATAACTAGCTATATTTAGCTATTTATAAATAACTAGTTGTATTCAGCTAGTTATGAATAAGTAGCTGTATTTAGCTATTTATAAATAACTAGCTGTACTTAGCTATTTATAAATAACTAGCTGTATTTAGCTATTTATAAATAACCAGCTGTATTAAGCTATTTATAAATACCTAGCTGTATTTAGCTTTTTATAAATAACTAGCTGTATTTAGCTATTTATAAATAATTAGTTGTATTTCACTATTTATAAGTAACTAGCTGTATTTAGCTAGTTATAAATAACTAGCTATATTTAGCTATTTATAAATAACTAATAATTAGTTGTATTTTACTATTTATAAGTAACTAGCTGTATTTAACTAGTTATAAATAACTAGCTATATTTAGCTATTTATAAATAACTAGTTGTATTCAGCTAGTTATGAATAAGTAGCTGTATTTAGCTATTTATAAATAACTAGCTGTATTTAGCTATTTATAAATAACTAGCTATATTTAGCTATTTATAAATAACTAGCTATATTTAGCTATTTATAAATAACTAGCTGTATTTAGCTAGTTATAAATAACTAGCTGTATTTATCTATTTATACATAACTAGCTGTATTTAACTATTTATAAATAACTAGTTATATTTAGCTAGTTATAAATAACTAGTTGTATTTAGCTAGTTATAAACAATTAGTTGTATTTAGCTATTTATAAATAACTAGCTGTATTTAGCTATTTATAAATAACTAGTTATATTTAGCTATTCACAAATAACTAGCTGTATTTATCTATTTATAAATAACAAGCTGTATTTAGCTATTTATATATAACTAGCTGTATTTAGCTAGTTATAAATAACTAGCTGTATTTAGCTAGTTATAAATAACTAGCTGTATTTATCTATTTATAAATAACTAGCGGTATTTAGCTATTTATAAATAACTAGTTATATTTAGCGATTCACAAATAACTAGCTGTATTTAGCTTTTTATAAATTAAATATTCACAAATAACTAGCTGTATTTAGCTTTTTACAAATCACTAGCTGAATTTAGCCAGTTATAAATAACTAGCTAAATATAGCTATTCACAAATAACTAGCTGTATTTAGCTTTTTATAAATAACTAGCTGTATTTAGCCAGTTATAAATAACTAGCTATATTTAGCTATTCACAAATAACTAGCTGTATTTAGCTTTTTATAAATAACTAGCTATATTTAGCTATTCACAAATAACTAGCTGTATTTAGCTATTTATAAATAACTAGCTGTATTAAGCTATTTATATATAACTAGCTGTATTTAACTATTTATAAGTAACTAGCTGTATTTAGCTATTTATAAATAACTAGCAATATTTAGCTAGTTATAAATAACTAGCTGTATTTAGCTATTTATATATAACTAGCTATATTTAGCTATTTATAAATAACTAGCTGTATTTATCTATTTATAAATAACTAGCTGTATTTAGCTATTTATAAATAACTAGTTATATTTAGCTATTCACAAATAACTAGCTGTATTTATCTATTTATAAATAACTAGCTGTATTTAGCTATTTATAAATAACTAGCTGTATTTAGCTATTTATAAATAACTAGCTGTATTTAGCTAGTTATAAACAATTAGTTGTATTTAGCTATCTACAAATAACTAGCTGTATTTAGCTTTTTATAAATAACTAGCTGTATTTAGCTATTTATAAATAAGTAGCTGTATTTAGCTAGTTATAAATAACTAGCTGTATTTATCTATTTATAAATAACTAGCTGTATTTAGCTATTTATATATAACTAGCTGTATTTAGCTATTTATATGTAACTAGCTGTATTTAGCTAGTTATAAATAACTAGCTGTATTTGTATTTAGCTATTCACAAATAACTAGCTGTATTTAGCTATTTGTAAATAACTAGCTGTATTAAGCTATTTATATATAACTAGCTGTATTTAACTATTTATAAGTAACTAGCTGTATTTAGCTATTTATAAATAACTAGCAATATTTAGCTAGTTATAAATAACTAGCTGTATTTAGCTATTTATATATAACTAGCTATATTTAGCTATTTATAAATAACTAGCTGTATTTATCTATTTATAAATAACTAGCTGTATTTAGCTATTTATAAATAACTAGTTATATTTAGCTATTCACAAATAACTAGCTGTATTTATCTATTTATAAATAACTAGCTGTATTTATCTATTTATAAATAACTAGCTGTATTTAGCTATTTATAAATAACTAATTATATTTAGCTATTCACAAATAACTAGCTGTATTTATCTATTTATAAATAACTAGCTGTATTTAGCTATTTATAAATAACTAGCTGTATTTAGCTATTTATAAATAACTAGCTGTATTTAGCTAGTTATAAACAATTAGTTGTATTTAGCTATCTACAAATAACTAGCTGTATTTAGCTTTTTATAAATAACTAGCTGTATTTAGCTATTTATAAATAACTAGCTGTATTTAGCTAGTTATAAATAACTAGCTGTATTTATCTATTTATAAATAACTAGCTGTATTTAGCTATTTATATATAACTAGCTGTATTTAGCTATTTATATGTAACTAGCTGTATTTAGCTAGTTATAAATAACTAGCTGTATTTGTATTTAGCTATTCACAAATAACTAGCTGTATTTAGCTATTTGTAAATAACTAGCTGTATTTAGCTTTTTATAGCAATCTGTGTTTAGCTGACGTTGCCTTTGTGAAGACATTGTCACATAGAGGGCTTTGATAAAAACAATTCAAAACAGCTGTTTACAATTTTTTTAAATGGCATGTTTTTAAAAATCCATTTCGATTTGTGATTTTTTATTTGAATAAATATCAGTTTAACAGACAAAACTCAATTTGTAGTTCTCAAAGTTATGTATAGGTATGAAACATTCAGACACACACGATCTTCTCCGAGAGTTTCTTGTCTCTGTATTAATAAATTAAGTACCAAATCAGGATAGGGAGGCAGGGAGGAAGAGAGAGAGAGAAATAGAGAGAGAGAGAGAGACATAGAGAGACAGAAACAGAGAGAGAGAGAGAGAGAGAGAGAGAGAGAGAGAGAGAGAGAGAGACAGAGACAGAGACAGAGACAGAGAGAGACAGAGACAGACAGAGACAGAGACATACAGACATACACACAGACAGACAGATACAGAAACAGAGAGACAGATACAGAAGCAGAGAGACAGACATAGAGAGAGAGAGAGAGAGAGAGAGAGAGAAAGAGAGAGAGAGAGCGAGAGAGAGAGAAAGAGAGAGAGACATAGAGAGACAGAAACAAAGAGAGAGAGAGAGAGAGACAGAGACAGACAGAGACAGAGACAGAGACATACAGACATACACACAGACAGACAGATACAGAAACAGAGAGACAGATACATAAGCAGAGAGACAGACATAGACAGAGAGAGAGAGAGAGGGTGAGAGAGAGAGAGAGCGAGAGAGAAAGAGAGAGAGAAAGAGAGAGAGACAGAATACTATTCAGAAGAAATGGAGAGAACATAAAGGGCCATTTCCTTTTCTTTAATTTATCAGGTTTGAAATAATAAAGAAAAGATGTTTTGTTAAGTAGATGTGTGCAGATTCTGTGGATATTTTTAATTAACTGGGTCACAGTTAACATTAACCCCCGAGCATGAAACTGCAGTCGGACATAATTAAGATAATTATAGTTTTCTCTAGCCTATCATAATAAAGCTCTATCATACTGATGTTTTATGCCACTAAATAAGTTTTTTTTTTTTTTTTTTGTTGAAAAGTTTCCAAACAAAAGTTGTTTTCACCCTGTCATAAATGACCGAGGGAAATGTGCAGATGTTTTGTTTTAATGTTGTTGTTGTTGTTTCATTTTGTTTTGTTTTGTTTATTGCTAGTGGATTTTGAAGAAACAGGCACGCGCCCAAAACAAACAAAAACAACAACAGCAGCAGCAGCAGCAGAAAACAAACAAGAAAGAAAAAAAGTCATATGTGGACACTTATAAAAATACAGGTACCTGCAGAAATTAAGGGCTGCACAACGACACGTGAAGTGGCGACAATGCACAGCTGAGCGCTAACGACAACAACGTGAAAAGGTCACAGGTTTGAGACATATACACGCACAGGCAGACATACACACAATGCTAAAACAGAAGTGTGTACAGACGCACGCAACCAACACACTATACAATAGTACACACGCATGCAGATGCATTCACACAGTCTGCAGGTATATACACATACACTATGCAGACCCCCCCCCCCCTGATAAACATAAATGCACGCACACACATAATTGAGACACACAAACCATACAGGCGTGCACGCACACAAATAATAGACATATACACACAGACAAGCCAGACATACACGCACACACACTCACCACAAACATACACACACACTGTACAGATTTACACACAAAAACCATACAAATGTACACACACACATGATAGACAAATATAGACACAATTATGCATGCATAAACTATGTAGACACACACATATCCCCACATAAAACCATTTAATATACAGGCATACAACACACACACACACACACACACACACACACACACACACACACACACACACACACACACACACACACACACACACACTATTCAGGAATAAAAGATTACAAAAAATCCCACACATACACTCCCCCAGATAACTTAAAAATTCACAAACTTACAATAATTACATAGAAAACTTGACAAATAAATCTTTTTATTTTTTTACAGAAACACACCTCGACAATAACTGCTCCTCCCCATACACACACAGACCGTGTGTACATGGATGCACCCTAAAGATTTGCAGACAGCAGAACCATTCGTAATAGGAAGAAGAAAAAGAAACAATACATATTCTATACAGAAAAACATATACACGCATCGATATGGCAAACATATTAACAATACAAACCATTTTCTTTTAAAAAAGTAGGAAATCCAGCCGAAGCTGCACACACACACACACACACACACACACACACACACACACGATGAGATGATACGGAAACAGGTTGACAATAAGTGATAACACACACACGCGCACACATAGCTATTTATGGTTGTACACAATCAAACGTAATGACATGATTAAATAGCGATAGTTAGAGAAAGAGAGAAAGAAAAAGAAAGAATAGAGAAAAGAGAAAGAAAAAGAGAAAAGAGAGAAAGGGAGAAAAAAAGAGAAAGAGAGAAAAAGAAAGAAAGGTAGCAAATCAAAAAAAAAGGAAGAAAAAGAGCGAAAAGAAGAGAGAAGAGAAAGAGATAAAGATAAGAGAAAGAGCAAGTAAAATAATAGATAGAGACCGTAAAAGAAAGTGAGAAAGAGATTAAGAGAGAGAGAGAGTAAAAGAAAGAGGGAAAGGTAGTAAGAGTAAAAAAAAAGAGGGAGAGAAAAATAGTTAAAGAGAGAGAGAGAAAGAGAGAGAGAAAGAGAAAGAGAGAAAGAGAAAGAGAGAAAGAGAGAGAACGAGAGAGAAAGAGAAAGAGAGAAAGAGAGAGAACGAGAGAGAAAGAGAAAGAGAGAAAGAGAGAGAAAGAGAAAGAGAGAGAGAGAGGGAAAGAGAGAGAGAGAAAGAGAAAGAGAGAAAGAGAAAGAGAGAAAGAGAGAAAGAGAGAGAGAGAGAAAGAGAAAGAGAGAGAGAGAGAGAGAGACCCCCACACAATCTGTTATTGGCATGTGTATTACATAACAGTGTATTAATAATGCAGTCATATGTTTTCATTATTTTTGTTCCGTGATACCCTCCAAAAGAAAAAAAATCCCTCTTATTCTGCACAGATGAACTTCTGGCAGATTCAACTCTGTGAAATTAACCAATCTGAGGAAGGAATGCAAAAAGTGGGGCGGGGGGGGGGGGGGGGGAGAGAGAGACAAAATAATTACCCATAAAAAAGGAAAGAAAATGAAAATGTGGGAGGGGAGGAAAACGGAAAGGAAATGGAAGGATTTTTTTTTTCAAATTTAATTTAAATTTGTATTTTTATTTTATTGTTTTTATTATAGTACCAACAAGATTATATTGACAAAATTCGGTCAAATATTTTTATTCTTTTTTGTTTCCGTATAAAAAAAAGGTTATTTGGAATACCGACAAAGAATTTCAGAACGGAATTGTTCGGCTTAAATATTGAACTATTTGTTGTTACAAACAACTTGCAGCATTTTTACAAATTTCATTCCAAAGGAAATTATCACGTGTTGTCAAATATGGCGGTAATAGACAATATAGGTTTTGTATTGAATTTTTTCTTGGCTGGCGTTAGGGTCGATTAGTCTATTTAAGTATTTGCCCAATATGAGAAAGCTTGAAGAAGAGAAGCAATATATATATCGGAAAACAAAAATAAGAAAATTACATGAATCGGTCCTAAAGAATCTGTGACAATAAAGATTATTTGGACCTTTGAGATTGAAACCGGTCGCATAATATAGGTAAAAAAGCTGATTTATGATCATAGTAAATTTGAAGCTAGGAAACAATGTCTTAAACTGCGGACACCGCAGTTTGAACAAAACACGGGTTGAAAGTGAAAGAAAGTAATCAACAAGTATCTGGATGTGTCAAAAGATATTTTTTCTCGGCCTTTTGACTGAGGTCAAAGTGCAGTATCTGGATACTACACCCTGTAAACCTGTACCGTCTTGGCCTTCGGGCCTTGATTCCGCCGGTCTGAGGTATTGTCCTGTGCAGTTCTAGGAGGTCCTCTGTCCCAGGCTTTGCCTTTTCAACCTTTGAGAAGGAGTTAGTTTTATGCCTAATCGCCTAAGGCGATCCTACCGGGAAATGCCGACGGGACTAATTTAAAATCCTCGGACAGAGACATTAGAAATATAGTGTCTTTGTCTCCTTCTCATATATATATATATATAT
>OY744533.1:94109200-94114200 GCA_963556195.1 Sepiola atlantica
CTCCAGGAGTTAGGCACAAGGCCAGTTTTTATCTTACTCCCACAAGTAAGATGTGACCCAAGGTCAGGTCGGGAAAGTGGGGTTTAACAATTGCCTGGGCAGCCCCGGCGGTATTCCCCGGTAGGGGCGCCTCAGGCAGTAAGCAATAAACTTACTCCTCCCCAAAGAGGGGAGGCAAAACCTGGGAAGGTGGACCTCCCAGAACTGCACAGGACAGACCCATTGACCGGCGTAAATTAAGACCCGAAGGCCAAGACAACACCGGTCTATGGAGTGCAGTATCCATCTGAACAGATACTACACTTTGATCTTAGCCAAAGAGTAGCCAGTCGTTGAACTGAGTAGCGCCTGACCCGAAATGTGGCAACGGTACTCCATCTTCAGATGGGAAGTTCTTGAAAGACCCTTCTGGCTTTAGGTACACAGAAGAAGAAATGAGTTATTGGCAGTGGTTGTATCCAGACGAGTTTTTGCTGTGAATGTATTACATGGGGGATCCAGTGATTGGAGCTCAGTCGAGCACCTACCATGAAAATACCGATAGAATAAAGAAAGTCTAACAACGTCCATTCTGTGAGAAAGGGGCTGTAGGGAAGAGAATAAACCACCCCCTACTAGATTGTGGAGTCGATTAATAAATATAATTGCGTTAATTGCTATATATATTTAATATGTAATGAGTGCTCAATATCAATGATAGAGCATATATATATGTTGACTGACCGACGGGCAGAACCTCTTATAGAAATGCTTGGATGCATCTCAAATAAGATGTTGATTTCTAATATGTGTGTTAAGCAATTAAAATGATGTTCCAAACTGAATCCTGGCAGACCGACTGATCGACTATGTCTCTTATAACGATGCGAAGACAAATACCTTTCTCCCCAACAACCCAACCCCAAACAATAAAAGACTCATACAATATTAGTTTTAATTGATACGCTTTTTGATATTTATTTTATTTTTTTTCTATCCTTTACACCTCCGGGTTGCCTTGCTTGAGAAGGATGGAAGCCCCATGTTTGTGTCCGTGCCAATATTGTATTATGTTGGCGAACCTGTTCAAAATGCAGCTGCAGCAAAAATGGCTTAATAGGTTTTCAAGAAGTCAGATGACAAACAGAACATAATAATTCACAATAATTCATTTGGAGATTCTAATTTATTTATTTATTTATTTATTATCCTTATTATGTTCGAAAAGAAGGAAGAAAATGAAACGAGGAAGATCGGCAAAAGTCAAGTGAAAAAAAAAAATATATGGAAAGAAAGAAACAGATAAAATAAATTTAAACAATTTCCAAGTCAATGGAAAAGTTACAACAAGCAAACACCGAAAAAAAAAAAAGAATATGAAATATTAATAGCACACATTGCCTTCCATACAATTTCTCAGTTTAGTCAAAATCAGGCTAACTTTACATAAGAATGTGATGTACCTAAACCTTTTAATGCCTCTTTTAGTTTGCCTCTTGTACAGCATGCCAACCCCTATTGGATTATTTAATACCAATTGTTTACGTTTCATTTTAAACAATTAATTTAAACAGTTATTTAATACATTTCTTTGTGGGGATATTGTGTGTATACAAATAAACACGAGCAATTCAGACGCCAACTTGTTAGATACAAATATCCCCACGATGAAATGTAATAAATTACCTCAAAACCCTAACCAGATTTACGATAACCCATTAATAAGATTATTAGCATCTATCGTTTGATCTGATATTTGCATAAATCGTTTTTTCTCGCATATATATATATATATATATATATATATATATATATATATATATATATATATATATATGAAGCAATCCAACAAAAGATATAAGCGTCAACTAATATCTTATAATTAGTGAAACTGCGGTAATGGCCCTCTGAAGAGAAGAATTATCTTTGAAAACTCATGAGCTAAGGACTTAAGGATACTTTGCTTGAACTTTGAATTCTAATAAAATTTGATTGACACCTTATTTTATTACTTCATTTTATATTATAATATATATATATATATATATATATATATATATATATATATATAAGCTTTATTTTTTATTTATTTTTTAATGCAACTTTAATTCCTATATAATTTTATTGCTAGCTACCATATTGCAGAATGGTTCTTAAGTGTAGTGTTTAGATATTATTATTATTATTATTTTCATTATTGTTATTGTTATAATTAATGTTATTTGATATGCAAATTACTATTTCATACGGTAGTCTTAAGGGTAATATAATATTATTATTATAATTATTATTTTATTATTATTATTATTATTATTATTATTATTATTTATGTATATATTAGTGACATTTTAAGCTGAATTATTTCGACACTTGATTATTGGGGAAATGGTAGTATAATCAGTACCATTGGAGAGCCATGAATATTATAACTGTCCTGTTTTTAAATCTCCGAAACAGTTACATGGTAAACAGCTGATGATCCCCGTGTTAATATTAGACGCTTAAGGTCTCCTGTTTTTGTTTCACTCTTAGATAATTAACCCCCCCCTTTTTATTTTTTTTATTTGCTTATATTTTTTCATTTATTAATTTTCCAACGAATGTTAAGTCTGCAATATCTTGGATTTATTTAGTTTGTCTGGGAATTTAAACTGCATTTTACATTTTTTTTTAATGACTCAAAGCTTCTTTAGACTATATATATATAACAATAATACATTTGGATGCTAGTTTGAGCTTGCATTCAAATGTATACAGACACGTGGGATAAAAATATACCGCTGACGATGAGAACTACCGTGCAATTGCAGTAAAGTGTTAAGGCTGATCCTATGTCATAAGAACACCATTGCCCAAAGACAAGGCTTCTATAATATTTATTTTCCTACGGCTAGATCGATTTTATACGAGATGAATCTAAATGAATACGACTCTGGCTAACTTTTAACCCTTGTCTCCCTTCTTCCCCCTTCCCCTCCCCTACCTCCTCCTCTTCCCTTGTTTCGTCCCTCGACGATAACGACTCCAATTACTACTAATCCTGTAGACTTCTGACGTTCTCAGCCCGAATTCAATCAGCAGGCGATATCTAAGCACTGATTTTTTCTCTCTCTCTTTTTATTTTTAATTTTTATTTTTATTTTTTTAAATTTTTTATTCTTTAATAGGTTTCGACAAAAACATGTCGATTTACCCTTCCTCACGTTTTCTCTCGCTTTCACTTCTTCGTTTCGTCTTCTTCAACTGACGTTCCCAACATTCCGGTTGACTGGTATCTCTTTCTTCTTCTTCTTCTTCTTCTTCTTTTTCTTTCTCTTTTTATAACATTCCTCGCATTCCTTTTTCTCCCCGTTTTGTTGTTCTCTGCACGTGACATTTTCTTCCAATCGCATTCTCTGTATGAATTTGAAAACTTTTCCGTTTTGAAATAAAGTTTATTAACTGATCGAAAATGGCCGTATCCACGACCGAAATATCTCGGTGGAACTTTACAAGATGAGTTTTTGAGTTATTTTGTTAGTTGTTGAATTGCTTATTCTTTATTCCATTTTTATTTTTACATATATATATATATATATATATATATATATATATATATATATATATATATTAGAGAGAGAGAGAGAGAGAGAGAGAGAGAGAGAGAGAGAGAGAGGCAAAGAGAACATTTGAAATAATTTGTATCAGATTATTTTTAACGTATCACTTTATTCCGGGGCTTCTTCAGAGACTGAGTAAGTTATTGTTCTAAACTTCAAATTCTATTAACGGAATGTAGGATGTCGTTGTCATGGTAACGGAAAATCATGACCAAATCTCGTCAACGTTATTTAAACACCAGCCTAGCTATATTCCGTCGATACAATTTCAAATATCATTTGCTATTAGAATCTTTCCGTACTTCGAACTGGGATCAAAGTGTAGTATAAGTGAACGTGATGCACAAATGGTGAAAGAACAAAATGAAACAGTGATTGAATTAATGGGTAACAATGCGTCTAGTTAATAGTAAGACCAACAACAGAGTAAGACCAACAACCTCTCTCACCCCCCCCCCCATTTTGATGATCTTGTGCCTGATTTGTAAAATTTGTTTACCTTGCAAATAAATAATTAAAATAAAGTATCTGTTCTGTCCTCAGTCAGTCTAAAAGAAATCTTTCTCGAGTTAACTAATTTTTATTTTTGTCTCATCCAGAGGACCCCTGTTTTGGAGAGCTGGATTTTCCCCCACATTTAAAATAAAAACGACCTTGTATATAAATTTGCCCTCGTGGGAATACAAGTCAATAGTGACCCCGGAGAAGCTCTAAAACGGAGCGAAACTTTCGAAAAAAAAAAAAAAAAAAAAAAAAAAAAAAAAAGAAGCTCATATTAAATCTTTAAAATTTCCTCAATTTATTGTTTAAATCCTTTCGGAAATTGCTTCATTCTATTTTCCCCAATACATGTGCGTGGATGTGTGTAAGCGTTGAGAAACTGTATGTGTTTGTGCATGTGCACCTGTGAGAATTAATTCGTGTTGCAGCCAAGAGAAGAAGTCGCTGGCCAGAATACAAAACAGGATTGCAAGAAGAAAAACGGGGGAAAAAAAAAATGTACGGCCAATTGTTGAGGTGTATCAAAGTGTGATGGGGTGGTGGGGATGCCAGTGAAGATGACAACACCAACGGTGCATTCAGGGTATAGGGACTCCGATTAAACGATTATCAAGATACACAATGAAAAGATACAAACATCCAATCCAGGAGATGTGGATGTTTGGTTCGGGAGCGGAGGGGGCTTCTTGTTTTTGTATTGCTTTGTCATTTCTCAAGCCCTCTTTCTCGCCCTCTCCCCACTCCGCTCCACAAACTCCCCACCAGTTGCAGCTGAAGCCACGTTGGCAAGGAGGAAAATTCTCACAGAATATTAATGTTTTGAACGTGCGGACTGGAAGATGAATAAGAAGGAAGAGATTAGCAATAATTAATCCCAATCGAAAATAATAGAAAGTTAGGATTGCCAAGTGAGTTTGATGA
>OY744533.1:94119577-94144577 GCA_963556195.1 Sepiola atlantica
ATATATATATTAATATATATATATATATATATAAATATATATATATATATAATATATATATATATTATATAATATATATATATTATATATATAATATATATAATATATATATATATATATAATATATATATAATATAAATATATATTAAAATATTATATATATATTATATATATATATTATATATATATATATATATTATATTAATATATATATTATATATATATATTATATATATATATTATATATATATATATATATTTATATTATATATATATATTAATATTATATATATATATATTATATATATATATTATATATATATATTATATATATATATATATATATATTTATATTATATATATTTATATTATATATATATATATATTTATATTATATATATATATATATTTATATTATATATATATATATTTATATTATATATATATATATATTTATATTATATATATATATATATTATATATATATATATATTATATATATTATATATATATATATTTATATTATATATATATATATATTTATATTATATATATATATATATTTATATTATATATATATATATATTTATATTATATATATATATATATTTATATTATATATATATATATATATATTTATATTATATATATATAATATATATTATATATATATATATATTTATATTATATATATATATATATTTATATTATATATATATATATATTTATATTATATATATATATATATATATATATATATATATATATTTATATTATATATATATTTATATTATATATATATTTATATTAAATATATATATATTTATATTATATATATATATATATATATAATATATATATATATATTATATATAATATTTATATTATATATATATAATATATATATATATATATATATATATTTATATTTATATATATATAATATATATATATTTATATTATATATTTTTTGATTTTATTCCATTAGTTGCGACAAAACAAGTTTTGTTTCATTGGTGCGAATAGCGACCAACTCATCGGGCCGGCGAATCGAATTCAAAATTCTTTTCGCCGGCCCGATGAGTTGGTCGCTATTCGCACCAATGAAACAAAACTTGTTTTGTCGCAACTAATGGAATAAAATCAAAAAATATATATTTTGCTCTGAATTTTCATTGAGCACTCTCATAAACCCGGTTTCAACTTCCTTCGGATTCATACCCCCTGGATATTTGTAACAAGTTAATTATATTTATATTATATATATATATATAATATATATATATATATATATTTATATTATATATATATATCATATATATATGCATATATATATGCATATATATGGTATAAAATCTTATTCATACACACATATTTTGTAACATATGTGTAACACTATAAGTATAATCAAACCTTTATACCAAATAAATATACGGCTCTACTACATTATGACATAAACCTACACCTGTAATATATATATATATATATATATATATATATATATATATATATATATATATATATATATATATATATATATCTTTGTGTGTGTGTTTTACATATTATATGCAGTAATATGATGTTTGTGTTCTATGTAGAAATGATTGCCCAAATTCATAAAGTAGCTTACTTAAGATTTGCAAGAGTTGACTCATAGATCCACCTGTCCTCTTATACGTAGGTATATATCTCACTGGTTGAGTTTAATGATATGATTATATAATGACTTGAAGTTAAAATAGTTATGTTTTGGTACTTATCATGTTGAGTCCGGATAGCAAAGGCCACTAAGACCCCTTCGTGTACCCTCGGACGATAAGCAACTTATAGTTAAGGAAATGGACCCATAGTTAAGTCCAGTAAAATATATACTTTAAGATTGGATTGTCTTCATATCTCTCGTTTCAAACTTCTTGTCTGAGAGATTTATCCAAGCCACATTTTCAGCCTTGGGACCGAGAATAAAACAAAATGCATGTGCCCCAAAGAGGGGCTCATGCAATACATTAAAAAGGTGGATATGCGACTTTATTATGCGAAATAGATCTTATTCAACTAATATGTTTCGGTAGCATTTATACATTTTTCAGATGAGTAAAAGACTAGAAACGTAGGTGTTAACTCGAAAAAAAAACATATTACAATATAAATAGGATAAACATTAGAGAGAAAAAAAAAAGGTGCGGCGATATAGTGAAAAAATATGTTGAATGAAAGGAATATATATATATATATATATATATATATATATATATATATATATATATATATATATATATTATTATTATTATTTCATGTATCCACATAAAATGTTATAAGGAGATATAGTGTATCAATTTTCAGTATTTACTTCAACAGTAAGTAGAGCTCGGTAGTAAGTTATGAAAATATATGTATGGCAATTAAGCTACACAGAGGCTTCCGCGTTTCATCCGCGCAGGCCTGACGATTTCCTACGGGGATGAAACGCGGAAGCCTCTGTGTAGCTTAATTGCCATAAATATATTTTCATAACTTACTATATATATATATATATATATATATATATATATATATATATATATATATATATATATATATATATGTATGTAAATATGTATATATATATGTATGTATATATATATATGTATATATATGTATGTATATATGTATATATATGTATGTATATATGTATATATATGTATATATATGTATGTATATATATGTATGTATATATGTATATATGTATATATATGTATATATGTATTTATATATATATATGTATTTATATATATATATGTATGTATATATATGTATGTATATATGTATATATATGTATGTATATATATGTATGTATATATGTATGTATATGTATATATGTATGTATATATGTATATATATGTATGTATATATATATATGTATGTATATATATATATATATATATATATATATATATATATATACGAATAATTATAATATTTTGAGAATATTTTCATAAAACCCATTACACATTGTATAATGCCCCAATTTACTGACCTCACGATCAGAGTAAAGTTAGACAAGTTTTATTGACTTGTCTCTGTTACGGTATAGCAACCCTTTTTAATTGAGTACTATGTTAATATATTGAATACAAGCTGATACGAGAGCAGTTTTGAGGAAGGTTACTGACGTTGGACCCTTAATAAAGTGGCATTTAATTTGGTAATCATTTTCATGACAACAAACATGTCCTGATGTGACTCCATGAGATATGTTCATGAATAAATGTTTAACATTTTCTTTTCAGCGGTGTAAATGAGGAAACGTTGCTTGTTTTCAAACTTTTGTACAAAGGAAAGTTGAAGATAAGGATAGGAAAT
Organism: Sepiola atlantica; assembly: GCA_963556195.1. Classification (NCBI taxonomy): domain Eukaryota; kingdom Metazoa; phylum Mollusca; class Cephalopoda; order Sepiida; family Sepiolidae; genus Sepiola; species Sepiola atlantica. The sequence continues at coordinate 94,122,920 of OY744533.1, forward strand.
AGAAAAATCGAGAAGAAGAGAAAGAAAGAGAGAGAAGATGAGAAAAAAACGAAAGAGGGGAAGAAATTAGAGAGAGAGAGAGAGAGAGAGAGAGAGAGAGAGAGAGAGGGGGGGTAGGGAGAACGCAGAGATAAAATGGAGAGAGAGAAAGAGAAACGAAAGTGAAAGAAGAATAAAGAAATGATAAAGAAAAATAACAAAACAAAAAACAAAAAAACAACAAGCAAGAGAAAAACAAAACAAAAAACAAAAAACACAAAAACAACAAGCAAGAGAAAAACAAAACACAAAAAACATAAAAACAACAAGCAAGAGAAAAACAAAAAACAAAAAACACAAAAACAACAAGCAAGAGAAAAACAAAACACAAAAAACATAAAAACAACAAGCAAGAGAAAAACAAAAAACAAAAAACATAAAAACAACAAGCAAGAGAAAAACAAAACAAAAAACAAAAAACATAAAAAAAAAACAAAATAAAAGATGAATTGAAAAACACACGCTACTAATTTTGCCAAACCAATTTTGGAACCAAGGTAAAAATCAAGAAAAGGTTTTTAAAAATATATTTTAAGAAGAATTCATTTATTTATAATACGGTGACATTTTACACAAATAGAACAAGTACAAAAACTATTTTCAGTATGTTGATGTCAATTAAAGTATAAAAGATCAAATGATTGAGAAAAAATTATCAATAATTAGAAAAAGAAACAGATAAAAGAAGAAACAAAAATAATAACAATAGTTTTCACCAACCAAGAATTTATTGGAACACAGCATTTTATTGAGGGATGAGGAGGGGTTTAGTTTATTTTTAAAATTAAAAAAAAAAAGAAGTAATTTTCGCACTCGCCTCTGTCTTATAAAAAGATGATTGATTGAATTTGATGAGCAAGCATGAAATTTAATAAGTTCATTGGGGTATATTATTTTTTAACAAAACCAATAAACTAGGCTTTCATATTGTAAAGGGAGGAAACGCGCCTTTTTTACGGACATTCAATCTCTCTCTCTCATTATATATATATATATATATATATATATATATATATATATATATATATATATATATATAGTGCAGAGTTTAATGGTTTTGATCGAAGGGAATCCGAGTAAGAGAGTTCAATGTACTTTTTAACAGAGCAGCAATAAATTTTAAAGGAAATAAACTAAAGACACATTAGGGTTGTCAGCATTATGAATTATTTCGACCTCGATAGGTCTCATCAGACACGTAAACAGCCACATTTAAGAACTGAATGATGAGAAAAAACGTTACCCACCGTCTTAAAATAGAGGAAAAAATAGAGAGTATATATATATATATATATATATATATCCAGAGGTCTATCAAAAGCAGTTTCTTATTGGCATACGATTGTTTCTGCCCCCCCTCAATCACATACATATTATTGATATACACAGTATGCAAAAATATACAAAAACATCGACTATATTCTTGATGGAGGGGGTGGCTTTATCTGAAAATAATTGTATGCAAATAAAATGTTTCTTTCATCGTTTGACATTAAAAAGAAAAAGAAAAAATACTAAAAATTACACAATTCTATTATATATCTATATCTATCTCCTCTCTCTCTCTCTATATATATATATATATATATATATAGTTTTCAGGTTCGATTATTTTCGATAGGAATTCGAATCAGAGAGCTCTATGTCCGTTCGAACAGAGCATGAATAAGTTATGAGGTTGAAAAAGACTAGATATACATTCGGATTGTACACATTATAAGTTATTTCGACCGTAACTAGGTCTCCTCGGATGTGTTTCCAACCACAATTCAAAGAGGTTAGAATTGTGGTTGGAAACACATCCGAGGAGACCTAGTTAAGGTCGAAATAACTTATAATGTGTACAATCCGAATGTATATCTAGTCTTTTTCAACCTCATAACTTTATATATATATATATATATATATATATATATATATATATATATATATATATATATATATAGAGAGAGAGAGAGAGAGAGAGATCCAGACAGGCAGAGACAGATACAGAGTGGGCAATTCGGCTTGCAAAATGAATTTTATTAAAAAACATAAAAACAAAACAAAAGAGGCAAACAGAAAAAATAAATAAAACCAGAAACCAAAAAAGAAGCGTATTGGTTCATTTTCCTACTGACTGCAGAAGGTTTTCTATAATAAAAAAATCCCCCTCCCTTCTCATAAACTCAGGGAATCGGTAATAATTTTTATAAGAGGATGAATTGTTGGATCATAATCAAAATAAGAAAGAATAAATAATTTATAATAACACATGAAAAACAAAAAAACTAAAAAAAAAAACGGGACGGATAAATACTAACAAAAAAGTTACCAAATAAAAAATTTTTATGATCGAGAAAAACTAATTTCATTCGAAGATTGTTTCTATGTTTTATTATTTTCTTTTTTAAGAAGAGGAAACCTTGAAAATTGAACTTGAAACCGAAACTGATTAATAAAATTAATCCGTTTAACATAAAAAAATAAAAAAATAAAAAAATACTAAGAATCACAAAAGTTCCATTAGCAACATGTCTTTTATTGAAATTAAATAAATATTTGCAAACACACATACAAAAATAAATGAATTGAAATAGATATAGTAGGATAAATAGAAACGTTAAAAGAATCAAAATGTTAAACTAATGTGAAAAACTGAAACGAAGAAACTCGTCTACATCGCCAACAATTTCGATACTTTGTCTCCTTATTCATTGAACAGAATTATTGTTAGATGCGTCCTAACATCTTTACGAAAGGCTTTGTCCGTCCGTCGATCACGTTCCATTTTGCGATAGCATTTTCAGCGCTAAACGCGCAGATTGAATGGACGCATCTTATTCTAAAACTCGCCCAATCATCTAAAATAATGGACCCTGGCCACTGATAGGTCTGTCACGCGTAAGTTTGAAAGTAACTTTTAAGATGCTCCCACGTTTTTTTCTTTTTTAACGGTTAGGTTACCACTTATCAAGGCCAAGAATCACTCGAAGAAAAGGGTTAATGAGATGGAAAAATTGTCAGCAGAAAGATGAAGAACAATGATTAGTATGAACGAGGGGTGCTTCTATAATAAAAAGCCGAAAAAAAGTTTTTCTTGTCGTTTAGTATTGGAGAGGTAAATAAGGGGCAGGTTACTCTTACAACGAATTTTAAACACGATTTTCCAGTAATCAAAACTGATGGCTTTAATTGGCGTTGCACATGTGGCTACTGTGCAAGGAGAACGTCGATTAGACATAACAAGGTAAGGGTTAGGGTTAGGGTTAGGGTTAGGGTTAGGGTTAGGGTTAGGGTTAGGGTTAGGGTTTGGTTTAGGGTTAGGGTTAGGGTTAGAAAAATATTGTTCGAAAGCTAGAGATGTTGTGAAGAGTTACCTGCCCCTTATTTACCTCTCCAACACTAAAAGACAAAGAAAACTTTTTTCGGCTTTTTATTATAGAAGCACCGAACGAAGTTTAATTACTCATGGGGAGGTTTATGACAAGTATTTTTTTGACATTCGGTTTAAAAACGATTATGTTGTAGTCTGCGTGGAAGCAGCTCCGCGGTAATGTGTTTCAAAGATCGGTAGTCTTTGGAAAGAAACTGTCCATAAGAATTCCGTTTGACGTTAGCCACACGGAAGAAGAAAGGAACCTTTTTTTTCAGTTGTGCTGTGAATGTCTTACAAGGAGGAACCATAAACTGGAGCTCAGTCGAATACTTTCCAACGATAGAGTAGAGAGAGACTAGCAACATCTCCTCTGTAAGAAAGGGGCTGTAGGGAAGAGAAGAGACCATCCTTCAGTAGATTTCGGAGTATTTCTATAAGAGGTTTTGTCCATTCGTCTGTCGGTCCGTCACGCATACGGTGGAAAACAAATTTCATCACTAAACGCGTAGACCGAATGGACGCCTCTTAACCCTTTGTTTCAAATATGAAACATTCCAACAAAATGCTTATTTAACCTAATATTCAACGAAAATGTGTCAAATTGCAACTTGTTGCACATCTGCAACGAGTCTGTTGGCAAGTTTGAGTAGGTATTAGTATGATGTTGCATCAGCACACCCGCTAAATAGGTAATCAGTATCTTCCATGTCAAACCAATATAACAAATAAAGCATTTAAGGGTTAAGAGTAATCATTAAAAAAAAATTTTTTTTACTTTATATTTTATTCCCTAGGATTCAATTCCCCATTCAACTCAATCAAATATTTTACTCGAAAGATTTTAAAAACTTTATTTATGTAAAATATTAGAGAAATCATGTTGAAAAACAAACAAATCCGGGTTGTCCTTGATGGACTTAGCACTGTCTGGTAATCTTAAGAAGGACCTTTTTAGACTTGTTGTACAATCTGTCTTGTTCTACGATTAGACAGCTTGGACACTGATGAAACGACAAAAAGCATTTATTGGCGGGATATACATAAGAATGTTACGAGTTGCATTGGAGATCAGCTGGAAGAAACACCAATATGGACACCTTCCTTCTATCTCTCACACAGACAGAGAGAGAGAGAGAGAGAGAGAGAGAGAGAGAGAGAGAGAGAGAGAGAAAGGGGGAGAGGGAGAGAGAGATAAGTAAGTCAGAACATATGAGTGGCACCATCCCATTGAATGCATTAAGACACACACATCGGTTGGAAGGCCTCATCACAAGTGCACCAACCAACTTGTAGAAGACTCTGAATACCGTCTAGAGGATCTTCCGACAGCGATGTCTTACAGATGGTGGGACGGGACGAGTCAAGAATTCTCCACCTGATTGATTGATTGATTGATTGATATATAAAAAAATTCATTTCATCTTTAAACAAAATAAAATTAAAATGATGCTTCTTTCTCCGACCGAATTTTTCCCTCCCACACAATTTCTTGGGATCAAAATTGAAAATTATTTCATATCATTTTACAAAAACCGAAAACTCATGAAAGACGAACTTAATTTCATGCTAGAAATTCCAACCGGGTCTCATAAATAAGATTATCGCCAATGTAATAAAAAATAAAATAAAGAGCATACTACTTTAAATCTTAGCTTTAAAATAAAATATTAATTCATCCAATTAAAAAAGAAAAATCGTACAAAAACGCAATGAATTTCGTTTTTGTGCTGTTGTCTACGGGTTTTTAATAAAAAGTCAAAATACTAACTTATATAAAATGTTGATCGGTACTAATAATGAGACGCGTCTCTGTCTGTCGGTTGTTTACTAGATTAGTGTCATCTCATAGAAATACTATTTATCTTTGGTTTAAGGGCACAAATGAATCATAATACTAGAAATACTAGACTTTGGCCGTTAAACTTTAATTCTTGCCAGAAATTACATTCCCACCCGGCCATTTAAAAGCTTTAAAACCACTCTCAAAATGTCCTACGGCTACAGAGAAATCGTCCGCAAAGATATCATTGTAATATATAATAATGGAAACGAAAATCACTGAAACAATTTTTACGGTGGTCGTTAGAAATTCGAATATGATTTTGAAAGAGGCTTTCAAAATGTTAATTTTAAAGTAACTTTTGATTAGAATTAAACGGTGTAGGAACACAATAGTTAACAAAGCCCCCTCCTCATATTAAGAATGGGTTTCTTATTTAGAAACCTATTCTTAACACGAGGAGGGTGAAGGCATTTTAAAACTATTCTGTACCTTCAAATCAAAGTTTATAGGCCAGACTCGAGTATTATGCTTCATCTGTGCTCTTGAATAACAAATAAACATATATCACTGAAGAGACACTACTCTATAAAAGAACCGATAGACACAGGTGGTCTCATTATTTTTTTAACAAACTTGTTCAAGTTTCATCTAGGAAGAGAGTGAAGGGGCAGTTTAATACGTTTTATGCAACCTGACCCCCAGCTCCGAAAGTTGAGATTACCTAAGGACCCGATCACTATCTTCTAAAATATTGTTGTTTAAGTTTTTTGGAAAACCCTTTTGGCTAAGATCAAAGTGTAGTATCTGTTCCGATGGATACTGCACGCCTGTCTTGTGCAGTTCTAGGAGGTCCACCCTCCCAGGCTTTGCCTCCCCTCTTTGCGGAGGAGTAAGTTTATTGCTTACTGTCTGAGGCGCCCCTACCGGGGAATGCCGACGGGGCTGCCCAGGCAATTTTTAAATGGCCAGAGTGCTCACCTCTCGGGCGCTGGCTTTTCTAACTCCACTTTCCTGACCCGATCTTGGGTCACATCTTACATGTGGGAGTAAGATAAAACTGGCCTTGTGCCTAACTCCTGGGGAGGAGTAAATAAAACCCTTTTGTCTAAGATAAAAGTGTAGTATCTGTTCCGATGGATACTGCACTCCATAGACTTGATTTACGCCGGTCTATGGGTCTGTCCTGTGCAGTTCTAGGAGGTCCACCCTCCCAGGCTTCGCCTCCCCTCTTTGGGGAGGAGTAAGTTTATTGCTTACTGCCTGAGGCGCCTCTACCGGGAAATGCCGACGGGGCTGCCCAGGCAATTTTTAAACCCCACTTTCCCGACCCGACCTTGTGTCACATCTTACTTGTGGGAGTAAGATAAAAACTGGCCTTGTGCCTAACTCCTGGGGAGGTGTAAATCAATACTCTATCGATTGAACACCAAATTCTAAAATTATGAAAAAAAAAGTGAAATACTTAGGTATTAAATTATTAGTTAACCTTTTCATTTAAGTTTAATGCAAAATTATCTCGTTGCTCAGAATTCTGAAAAGGCGTCTGCAAACAAGATTATTTGAGTTGAACTTCGGTCGAAAAATCAAATAGAGGAATTATTTTACGTTAAACTTACATTGAAAATTGAACACCCTGCTAAAATTTAAACTAATAATTAAAAAAAATCTTCTTAAATCGGAATATTTGGTGCTATTATAATCGAATTTAAAAGAAAAAAAAGGAATAGCAAAAAAAAGTGGTTCAATTGCAGAATAGGGACTGTTGAAATATCACCCCATTTTGCTTAATTTTAGTCTACATTTTTAATAGAATCGATTTTTGGTCTTAAATTGTATTTCTTGTCCTGAAATAAAAATTCTTATTTACTTTTTTAAATGTGTTCGGAGTTCAACTTTAATTCATTTTCTTATAATCTTTGATGGCAATTTTATTTCGTATTTTTTTAATACCATGTATATATATATATATATATATATATATATATATATATATATATATATATAGAGAGAGAGAGAGAGAGAGAGAGAGTTGGACCTATTGTGAGGTAAGGAAAGCTCAATATACTGGATAGAGCAAAAATATGATAAGTCAATGAAAATAATTAAACCTGCAAAGGGAAGCAAATGTAATCTTCGGTTGTTCAGAACAAGGACGTTTAGTGAATAACAATATTTATTTTTCTTCTCTTACAGAAGAAAAACAAATATTGTTATTCACAAAATGTCCTTGTTCTGAACAACCGAAGATTATGATTTGCTTCCATTTGCGAGTCTAATTATTTTCATTGACTTATCATATATATATATATATATATATATATATATATATATATATATATATATATATATATTTAATACTTTTCAAAATTATACAGAAAAATAAAATAGAACACAAAAAGCTTTAACGAAATTTAAGGATTTTGAAAGCAAAAATGTAAAGATAAAAGCATACTAGTCGATCATTTAATAAGAATTGTCAAAAAAAACATGGCGGGGTACCAAATTTCATCATTTTCCCCCATATATTCACGTTGTACGCATGCATACCGAGCCCCGATTTCAAACCGTTTAAGTGACCTATTTTTCATGTTTTTTTTTTACTCGCTTTCCGTTTGGCCCGCTGGATAACGACGAAGGACTGCGACCTCGTGGTTGATGGTTCGATCTCCAATAACTCCCCAAATTATTATTTTTTATAACCATGACCTAAATATACATCGAGAGGGGCGACCAAGAAGACAAAGTTTGTACTTACTTTTGTCTCGGGCAACGGGAGATGTAGGTAGAAAGTGGCGACCGGGGAAGACAAACTTTTGCCTGCAGAGGGTAGGGGGTCGACCGTCGGGTTAGAGGATGAGAGGGGCGACCGGGCAAGACACAACCCGGGGAAGGGAGAGATAATTACACTTTTGCCTACAGTCTTATTTCAGAAGAATACAATTTAATACCAACAATCATTTTTATCAAAAGTAAAATAGGCGAGATATTCCAACAGTCCCATACTAAGATTACATCCAAAGATATTAATTCTGTCTTTTTTAACTAAATTTAAACAAGCATCAAAATAAGAAAAACTTAATGATGATGTATCACCAACATTCTGGAAAACGATGTTGGAAAACCGAATATGACGATTCTTATTCACCAATCAATCAACATTAGAAAATAAGTTGAACTGACTGTGAGGAAAAAGTCATTAACTGTTAAACACGGAATGATATTTTTTCCCCAAAAGTGTATTTTTACCACAATAAATAAAATAATAATGACCAAATCCTGAGTTTTACAAAATTAATAAATGATTGGGTCAGTTTAAATCGGACTTTACGCCTTTTTTTTTCTTTCAATGCACATGCACGTGTTCTGTTAAATTTAAATATCATCTCAATATTCATGAAGTGCAGAAAATCAATATTCAAAAATTAGCAATTTTTGATTTAGCAGAAAAAATGAACCACAGCTGCCGGCCCTTGGAACTCCCTCCCTGATCCCCGTTTCCTCGACTGTACCGACATGCAGAAAGTTAAGACTAAAAGGGACAAGCATCTCGCTGCACAGCTCCACATTTTGGATGACACCCCCCAACTTTTACCCTGATTCTCAGTAGTGCCTTTACGTCTACAGTGGCAACTTGCCTTGTTAGGGGTGAACAACAACAACAACAACAAAAACAATACTCGACTCCCTCCCATAAACTTTAATTCTGACCATACACTAATTACTTTCGAATTGACATGTTAAAAGAATCAAAATCATACTTGAATTGGTCACGCTAACCATTGTGTCTGCCATTTTCGTTTTTAATATCATATATAAACTAGCTGCATATACGCGGCGTTGCCCGGAAGTGTTTTTACTTTCATTTTTGGTTCGTTCATTGCCCTTTTTGTTGTTTTTTCTCTTAATATCTTGTAAGGAAATATTTGTTTTCTTGGAAAGATATTTCAGTGAAGTGATGTCATTAAAAGATCGGTTTTGTAATAAAATCGATAGGACTTTTACGAAATGTTAAAATTTAAATCCCATGTATACTTTCGAGTGTGTTTGTTCTGTTAATTAAAAAATAAACATAACACGAAATATGTTTTTTTTTTAAACAGCTGTTGCAGCGGAAAAATAATGTCTTGACTGAATTAAAGTTTAAAGGCAAAAGCTAATTATTATGGTTCATTTGTGCTTCAACAAAAAAGTAAACAGTTCAATTGAAATATAGAGACCGTAAAAATATGTCACCTATTTCCATTGGTTTTGGCCTAAATTTTGGATAAGATTGATTGGTTTTAAATTGTATTTCTTGTAGTGAAATACAATTCTAATTTAAAAAAAGAGTTGAGAATCGAACTTTAATCTAACGTTTTAATCGATGATAGTCATTGCTTTTTCCTACACTAATATTTTATATACAACAAAAACAAAAATAACTTCGAACCAAAAATCAAATTTGAACATTTTTTGCAAATAAAATGTTTTAGCGAAATTTAACAGCAAAAATGAAGGTTAAGCATAATAATAATAATGATAATAAGTTAATAATAATTTAATCACAATTGTCATAAACAAACGGTTTTAATGAAACTTCAAATTTATATACGTTCAAAAACAAACTAGAATTTAATTTCAGGACAAGAACTACAATTTAAGAGCAAGAATGAATTTTATTCAAAGTCTGAGCGGAAACCAAGTAAAATAGGCGACATATTCTAACGATCTCTATACTACAATTGAACCGAACAGAGCATTAGATTTTCCCATTCTTCTATCGTATCAAAGAAATTAGTATTTTTCTTTCTTTTATATGATAAAAAAATGCGTAAAATATTTTTTTCTATCGATTTAATTTAATTTTTCTTATAATATTTTTATGAATTCATCGACGATAAAAAATATTTTTTCCAATTTTTATTTGAACGTAAAAAAGCTGAGAATTATAATTAATATTTGCTAATGAAGCATACAAATTGTTGCACTCATTGACATCTCTTCGACGTTTTATTATAGTCAATGACTTAAATGGCGGCAACAATAATCGGGAGACACTTGCGTAAAAGCAGAGATTAATTAGTAATTTCATCATCTGGAAAAATAGCCAAAACAGCTCAATTTGGAGACTAAAACGACCAATTAAGATTTTAAATACTGCCAAAGGCAGGACAGTTTTTTTTTTTTAATAAAAAATAGATAAATAAATAAATAAATAAATTTTAGGTTTGAAGAAAAGATCGATGCTTTTAAAAAAAAAAAATTCTTTGGTTAGTTACTTTTCCAAGGCTTAAGATTATTCTAGGTGGTTGAGTGGTTTTGGAAATGAGGCCAAATCATTTGTTTTGAACTTCGTTTTGAAACTTTTTAGATAACATAAACTTTGTATTACTTTAGAACACAATTATCTACCTTCTCCCCCAAAAGTGTTTTGTTTTCAGATTTAGAGGGGGCGTTCACTGGTTCAGTTTGCTTCTATTTATCTTCCCCCCCACACACACACAAGGTAAGATGTGACACAAGGTCGGGAAAGTGGGGGGAAAAACCAGTGCTCGAGAATTTGAACACTCTGGCCATTTAAAATTTGCCTGGGCAGCCCCGTCGGTATTCCCCGGTAGGGGCGCCTCAGGCGATTAGCAATAAACTACCCCCCCCCCCCTCTCAAAGGGTGAGAAGGCAAAGCCTGGAAGGGTGCACCTCCTAGAACTGCACAGGACGGACAACCGATAGACCGGCGTAAATCAAGACCCGAAGGCCCAGACAATACTGGTCTATTGGGTGGGGTAAAAACCCCTACTGATATCGTAAGACCGGTCTAATACATCTCATAAAAACCCCTACTGATATCGTAAGACCGGTCTAATACATCTCATAAAAACCCCTACTGATATCGTAAGACCGGTCTAATACATCTCATAAAAACCCCTACTGATATCGTAAGACCGGTCTAATACATCTCATAAAAACCCTACTGATATCGTAAGACCGGTCTAATACATCTCATAAAAAAACCTACTGATATCGTAAGACCGGTCTAATACATCTCATAAAAACCCCTACTGATATCGTAAGACCGGTCTAATACATCTCATAAAAACCCCTACTGATATCGTAAGACCGGTCTAATACATCTCATAAAAACCCCTACTGATATCGTAAGACCGGTCTAATACATCTCATAAAAAACCTACTGATATCGTAAGACCGGTCTAATACATCTCATAAAAACCCTACTGATATCGTAAGACCGGTCTAATACATCTCATAAAAACCCCTACTGATATCGTAAGACCGGTCTAATACATCTCATAAAAACCCCTACTGATATCGTAAGACCGGTCTAATACATCTCATAAAAACCCTACTGATATCGTAAGACCGGTCTAATACATCTCATAAAAAACCCTACTGATATCGTAAGACCGGTCTAATACATCTCAGGTCTTCCGATTGTCTTCTAATTGTGTGATAAATACTGAAGCGAAATACGAAATCGGCTAAGCCGAGTTCAAATACCAATTATCGTATAGCATTCACATAATACCATTCGGAAAGGTATTAACCCTAACCCCTCATAAGGTATGGGAAAGTTGCAGATTCAAACCAGTTAATCATTTCCAATACCTATTATTGTATACCTTAACATTGATTAAATAACCCTAAAAATTATGAATATTCGTAAAACGGAAAAACCCAACTGATTTTTGTATTTAAAAAATATTACAACGATTATGATGTAAATGTTCGTGTTTCTTTAAAATGATGAACGCCTGAAATCTGAAATGATCTGTCATCGCCGGTAAGTGTCTGGTCGGTGCAGATCACAGCGAAGGAATCCGGACTGATCGTTGTAGATTGGTAGCCGGCTCTCGGTCTGCAAGGCCATGAGGACCGAGTTTTACATACAGCACCGAGTTTTTTTTCTAAATGGTCACCCATCTATGACTTGATCAGGCTCAACGTCGCTTAACTTCAGTGATCAGAATGATTACACTGTAGGTAGACGAAGGTGATAAAAGAGAAAGAGATACACCTTGGTGGAGTGTTCGCCTATAGCAGCTGGTATTCCAAAATGATCACCCATCTAAGTACTGATCAGGCTCAACGTCGCTTAACTTCAGCGATCTTACGGTTCCCGTAATGCATCAACGTGATTATCAAATTATTTTAAAATGCAGAATTGATAAGTTTATTTTGTTTTCAAATTAAAACATCTGAAAAAAAAAATCAATACAGTTTCTATTCTGAAATTCAACCGATTTTAATATTTCGCTTTGGAGTCGGGTTCACATTGCTAGTATACGTTCACTGTAAAACGAGCATTGACTTCATAACCGGTTAAAATAAACAATGTAGAAAAAAATAATAGTACGATTTCAATGTGCGATAATAGTTTACTTAACTGATCTATAAACGACCCTCCCCCCCAAAAAAAAAGTTTTCAAATTATTTTTGGATAATTGTGTTGTTACTGTTAAAAAAAAAAAAAAAAAATGCAAAATCGATATTAATAAGAAGTGTTTTCCTTTTAAACAGATCAATAAAAATCCAAAAATGATTGCGGAAAGTTTAATCTACCACACTTGTTTACCTATAGCTGTTCAAAGACAGGGTATTTCAAATCAGACAATGTTCGCCGAGGCAACCATTCTGACAACCTAGCGGCGGACAGGACAACACAGGGATCTTTTGCCGGGACGAGGTATGTTCCGGTTTGGTTCTAGGAGATGTACGATTTCAGGCATTACCTCCTCCTTCGGAAAGGGGTTAGTTTATTGTCGATCGCCCGAGGTTCATATACCGGGAAATGCCGACGTGTCCGTTCACGGTTCTGTGTATACTCAACCAGTTCAACCCCCCTCCCTTCGGGGGAGCTGGTTTTCCTCACTTTTAGGCCTTCTGCAATATCTTGCTTCAGTGGTAAGTAATTAAACAACCGCTAGGGGGCGAAGAAAAAGTTGTATGCATACCTTTCCAAAAGGTTATTAAGTGCATACGTTGTTCAACAGCCCAGGACGCGACTTGAATCTGGCATGACGTAAACAATCCGTACGGATAGCACATGCGCGAATTCTTTTATTCGCAGCGAAATATAAGGGTCCAGAAAAACTTGTTCTACGGCCAAAACACACACCAATAAATTCAACTTGTGTGACTAACACATTAGATACTTCAAATAAGAGTCTGTTTTTTTTCTTCTTTCTCTAATTTGGCTACGAGTTAATCAAATCAATGTGAATTTACTTACCTTAAGCTTAAAGGTGTATTTACCTTTTTTTTTACCATAGGCAAGAACATTAAACACACACACACATGTCAGGACAACCTGACATGAAGATACTTCACCCTACAAGGAAATCCTGACCAAAAATTCAAAATTACATAGTATTCGCAGCACAAATAAGATCCCCTCAGCACGACTATACATTTGCTCATATGAGGAATAGTGAACCTTCTCCTAATGATGTTGCATCCACTAACACCACATAGCTGGATATTCCACCAGACTAGATTAATTCATGTCCTGGAATCCGGTAAGTTCAAGAGACGACAAAAAATATATACTACAACATAGTTAACTGGTCTATTTGAGAGGGGAACATTAATGTTCTTAACTTCTGTACTCGCTCAGCGTTTGAGAAATGAAGGAGAACTTTAATAGACTATTCGAATATCTATGTATCTCATATAGAAATCAAGTGTTAGCCCCAGGTATGGGCCCACTGATTTCTGAGAACTTCGACTGAAGTAAAATGAAACAAAGGGATATATATATTTCATTATTTTATCCTGTATTTTATTTTATTTAATTTTACTTTATTTTTGTATTTAAAATACTATATAATACATATTATTATTAGCATTATTGATGTTATAAATGAAGTGGTATCAAATTATATACTTTCTTCGGTGTTTTATATCCTGTAATAACTTGTTATATATCTCTTTAAAAAGTAGTACGATTTGAGGTTTTTCTTACTTGACTTTTGTTTGTGATGTTGTGAGGGGTACTGTATAAGATACTTTTTGGAATCATGAAAAATATAAAACAAATAAAATATTCAAAATTGTTTTAGAAACGATCGCACGCCAAGTATTTGTTGTGTTTGAATTCGTGCAACTGATATAAATAATGTGCGAATTTTATTTATCTGAACCTACTCTCTCTCACACACAAATATATATATATATATATATATATATATATATATATATATATATATATATATATATATATATATATATATATATATAAACGAATCTGAGTGTTGGCAAAAAATTGATCTTAAACGGTTATTGATTGGGACTATGATGTAGGTGACAGCTACTATTACGTTAGCAATTAATTTCGCATTCAATTTTCGGACACCACATGATCAACAAATTATTCTCTTTAAAAGAACTTTAAAATTGTACATTTTCACCTCCTGAATTTTCCTGAATTTTCCAATAAAAATGTCGAAAATCTCGATTTTACTCTAAAAAGAAAAAAGCATATTTTTAATGCTTTTAAAAATAAGTTAAAATGAACGTTTTTCGGTTTTACGAGAAATAACTTAGCGTAATTTCGTATTTTATATTTTTACCAGGGAGTTGACGTGTAATCGCACGAAAACAAAATATAATCTCATTTTTATTTTTCCGTTGACAGCGTGGGGGCAAAGGATAAAGTTTTATCTTATTTTCAAGAAACTGACATTATTTAAGTTGGGAATAAGTTCAACACAGTTTATTTTGTAAATGAACTCATAATTTGTTACGCTCCCTTTGTTATCAAAGGTAAATAACATCACGATGGGGGGGGGGGGGGGCAGTTCGCTATTCATCAGTAAAAATGGCCAACCGGTGTAACATTTCAATCTAGTGTCATCATAAAACAATTTTGGTTTAAAGCCGGATTTTTAATTACATATATTTCACAAATTTATTAAAAATAAAATATTGAAAATGATTTCGGACGCCGAAAAAAAACAAAAAAAAAACGAATGAAAGCAATGAAGTGTTTCCCTACCTGTAGCGATCAGCTCAACTCTTTCAAAACGATACAATCTATACACATATGTGATTTCATTAAAAAAATGGGTTTAAAATCTTTTTATTTATTTATCTAAAACATTTAAAATTAAGAAAAAAAAGCGTCTCTACAGATTGGGGCCCCATGGCTGCCAATGTTGTCGAAACGCAACCACGCAAAATGAAAACTCGGTAAAAAAAAAAAATAAATAAATAAAATAAATCTACAGATTTATTTAAAATTGTTGAATTTAATTCTTTATGTCATTAATAGCAATTGTGTTTGTGTAATCTTAAAAAAAAACGTTTTGATTGTAAACAAGTTCTTATTTATAATTTGATCATGTAAAAAGAAATAGCTTTTTCTAAACGATGAGGGTAAAAAAAATTATTAGAAACATAAAATTGTTTTAATTTCACGAGAAATGTTATTTTGAAAGTTTTCAAAATGTTA
Organism: Sepiola atlantica; assembly: GCA_963556195.1. Classification (NCBI taxonomy): domain Eukaryota; kingdom Metazoa; phylum Mollusca; class Cephalopoda; order Sepiida; family Sepiolidae; genus Sepiola; species Sepiola atlantica. Next base: position 94,138,547 of record OY744533.1, read on the forward strand.
GACTGGCAATAAAGTTTCCAGTTTACAATGAACGTATGATGGCGAAATGAACCCACTTAAAAAAAATCGATGTTATTTTCATTTTTTAACAACGCACACACCAGAAATGAATTTATTTAGATTAAAATTGTTTTCAACTAATTCGCAACTTAAATAATTTCATTTAGTGAATTATTTTAACAAATCGAAAAAAAGCGTATTTTTTCTTTTGAAACTTTTACAACTTTTGTTTTAAATTGCTCGATTAAAATTTACCCTTTTAAAAATTTAAATGGTTATTTAATTAATTCGACAAACAAATAAAACACTTCATAGTTTAGACTTTTCACTAAAACTAAACTAAAAACTAAATTCTATTAAATCTTTTATAATTTTTTTTTTTCATTTGTTTGTATAATAAAATATTCCGTATTTCGTTTTAAGTTTTATAACTTTTTCAACAAATCTATTCGTTTTTAGTAAGTTTATTTTTATTTATTTAGTTTTATTAATTAAAATTTTGAAAAATAAAGTAAAAGTAAAATGAACATTCAAGTAATTAACATAAAGTTTATTATTTATTGTATAATGATTAAATTATTATTAATAAACGCCTAGATTTAATAAAGTAATTAACATAAAGTTTATTATTTATTGTATAATGATTAAATTATTATTAATAAACGCCTAGATTTAATAAAGTAATTAACATAAAGTTTATTATTTATTGTATAATGATTAAATTATTATTAATAAACGCCTAGATTTAATAAAGTAAAACAGTTAAATTGCAGCATGGGATATCTCACTTGGTTTTCATAAAAAAATTGGATATTCTTGGTTTGCGATTCCCTGTCATCTTTATATTAATAAAATTATGAAACAGCTTCACGTGTATTTCTCACATCAACGTAACCTTGATAATCATACATTGAAGTATTATTAGTACTTTAATTTACCGAATAATTTATCGAATATTTATGGAAATAAAAATGGAATAATATAAAACAAAACGAAATTTAAAAATTCAAATTCAAAAACAGATATATTATTGCGAAATTAAATCCACTAGAATGCATTTCGATTTGTTCATAAATAGGTCTACCATTTTAATCTTTTGTTAATAGTCGAAAAAAATTAATCAATTACTTTATGACTCTTCGAAATTTGAAAGGAAGTTTTAAAAGTATTTAAACTGTCGAATAGAAATTTCGGCTTTAATATTTTTTATCAAATCCTCGTGTATTAAAAAGATGGAAAGTTTTAGAAGCTATATATATACAATAATTTTATAAATAGAAATCAAAATCACATTTCTTTAACAGAATTAGGTATAATTTTATGACAACTTTCAAAATCCTATTTAAAATAATAATTTAGTAAAATAATGGAATAGTTAAAAAAATATGAAGCAAAAATGAAAGTAAAAATACTCTCGGCCATTAAGTGAAATATAATTCTAATAAACCTTTTAAGGCCTTGGGGTTAGGGTTACACTTAAAGAATATTAACTTAAAAAAAATTATTTTACACACAAAAAACATCGAAAACTTTTTTTTTACACAGAAATAAATTTTTAATATTCTTTATAGACAGAAAAAAAGTTTTAACGAAATTCAACGAATTTAAAAACAAAAATTAAAAATAAATTCATCCAAGTTCATTTATGTATACGTTAAAAAAAGTAAATTAGAATTTTATTCCAGGACAAAAACGTGACATTTCAGATGAGAATGTTTTTTTGTCCAACATTTGGGCGAATAAATTCCAATGTTTCTCTCATCGCATATTTCTCCATTTTAAATTTACTATTTTTTGATCATTCATAAAACTTAAATAAATTATTGTTTAAATTTTTATTGTGAGGGTAAAAAACAACGTTGTTCGCCTTTTTGTTCAAATGGAAAAGTTCAACGGAAACGAAGTTCTGTGAAAAGTTCTTTAGTTATATTTTCAGTCTTTACGAACTGTTAATTTTGCGAAGGTTTAACCTTTTCTTTCTTTCTTGTATCGAAATCTTCTCGACTAATGCCATAATAATAATCCATTAAAATATGACTACTCACCATTAAAAATTGTAATTAAACTGTAATTTTACCTCTTTAAAAAGACGATTGCAATTTTATTTCAGGACAAAACTATAATCGAGGAAAATCAGTTTTATCTAAATTGTGATCGAAAACTAAGTGAAATAGGCGAGCTATTTCAACGGTCGCTATTGTAAAATTGCATTCAATTACAGTTTAGGGACTCCGTCAAAACACATTTTTTTGGTTTGTATACACATTTTGATAATGATGCGTAAATATTTTATTTTAATTTTAAGATTTTTTGAAATCGGCATTTTAAATTGAAATGTGTATTTTTATCGAGCAGTAATATCTTGATTTGGCTATCTTTGCACTAAATGGAGACGAAAAGGTTATTTTTAATTATTTTATTTTAATATAAAAAATTAATCAATACATACGTTAACATTTTAAACAAAATATCAATGCAGTCTTATAATATGTATGGCCTACCTTTTATGTTTTGTAATTATCCTAACAGAAACTAAAGTTAATATTTAGTAAAAACGATGTTTTAAAACTTATTTTAACATTTTCTGTGAAATTAATGAAAACAAAAATATTAATAAATGTAATCACTAAAAACAGAAAAAAATGAATCTTAAAAACATTTTTATTTTAAGGAAAAATCAAAATCATCAATATTATTAGGAATTTGTGCTCGCCAAAAAAACTTTTACAACGATCACTAAAGAATAATCTGATCTAACCAATTAGTTCGATTGTAGAATAGGAAACTATTGCAAAACCTAACCCTAACTTATTTCGTATGTTTTTTTCGCTTTGGATAAAATTTATTGTTCGTTTAAAATTGAGATTTTTTTTACTGGAAATAAAATTATATTTTGTTCTTTTAAAGTCTATAAATTTAAACTTTCATTCAAAGTTTTATTAAGGACACTATTTTCTTTTGGCCAAGTTTTATCATTTAATTATCGACTAGTTATGTTTTAATCTCTTCATCTTTGCTTTTAAATTCGTTAAATACCGTAAAAAATCTTGTTTTTATTTTGTGTGTAAAAGTATGAGAAAATTTATGTTTTATGTCAAAAAGTTTTTTTTTCTGTCTCGTATGGAATGCAATTTGTAAAGCTAAAACATATTTCTGGTGTAAGAAAAAACAAAGCAATAAATCTCAAAACAATTCACGATTAAAACGCTGAATTAAAACTACACATTGAAGACTTGCAAAAGTAAATTATAAAATTCGATTTAAGATTTTTATTAAAAATCTTAAATTGAATTTTATAATTTACTTTTGCAAGTAAAAATGTATACGAAAAAACAATCGAAATAAGTTCCTAATTCTACAATTGGATCTAATTCAGTACTTTAAAAAAATCCCCTTGAAAACTAAAAACAAATCACCGCAAATCAAATTTGTTTATGAAGTAAAAAACATATGAATAGGAAGACTTCACAGTAAAATAAAAAAAACGTTTCGCCAAGGCTTGCATTTCATGCATTTGCCGATCAGCTAGGTCACTTAGTACAAGTAAAACGATTGATTTCCTTCCGATGGTTGGGAGTGGGGAATTCAATTGCTCTTTCGCTTTTTTAGTGTACAAAAAATATAAAATACGATTTAATCAATAAAAAGATTTTTTTTCCCACGAAATTGGAAATAATGAACTGTACTATTGTATTATTATTTCTTTAACACAATTAATGTTTTTATTTCTTCTTATCGACATGTTTTTACAACATATTATCTCGGACTCATTAAACAACGAACGTAAATGACTGACTCAATTTAACGAATTTAGGAAACGAATTGTTGAATTTTTCATCTTTGATTTTCTGTTTTAATTTTAGTTTTTTTTTTTTCAGAACGTGTGAAATGAGAAAATAAGCAAGAAAATATTCGCACTATTTAACACAATTTCTTTCTTATACGAATACAACAATAATCGTATTGGTGACAATGAAACACGTAATGCTGCTTCTTCTAGTCTAATTATTGTTTTTTTTTATATGAAATGATCTCTCATTTAGTTTTGTGATACATTTCTAGAACATAATTTTATTTAACTTTTCAAAGCGATATATAATCAATTTAAACGCTTTCATTTTAAATAAACTAACGAAGAGAATACCCGTCCCAGGACAGGTAAAATCATTTCCCTGAACACAACAGTTTTGCACCACTTTTATGTCTTTTTACGAAGATTAAAATCAAAATATAATGTTACTAAGCCTTATGTCTAGAATTCTTATTCTAATTTTGATCAAAATCAATTATATGATTTTCATTTTAGAAAATGTCTAAAATTTAAGGCTTTAAGGAGTCTTAAGAATAAATTAATATTCAGGGAATCTTGCTTAATTGGTGTCTAATGACTATGGATGAAATTCAATGCAAATCTGAAATATTTGAATTTTCAAATAGGAGTTTGTGTATATTATCCTGCCTAAAACCCTTTAAAATACTCCACATGAACTGAAATTTGAGAAATATTTATTAATTGATGAGATTTCAAAAAACATCAAGAGGTATCTGACTTTTCACGAAGGGCTTCCACCTTTTTCCCTCCTTTGCATAAAACTAAATTAAAGTAAATATAGCCTACATTACTACTCCCGACGACTAGCAGCTGTGTTCTAATGTTCATAATGATGGTTTACGAGTGAATCATGCAATACAAATATATAAACATATGCACATATAGAAATAGATATACATGGAAATTCGGATAAATCATTCCATCCGAAATGTTTGCGACTAACACACAGAGAAATATGTATATATATATATATATATATATATATATATATATATATATATATATATATATATATATATATATATATATATATATATAATCAGACGGAATGTATAGGCAAAATAAAATGTAAACAGATAAACAACAAAATATAATATCACATAAAAATCAATGTTATGGACTAATATTTTGCTTCTTTTTATTTTCTGATATATATATATATATATATATATATATATATATATATATATATAATTATTTCAAGGACAAGTAAGTACCTACGCCGTCTCAGCTATGTTTATAATTCTTGAGTATATATTCATAAGTCAATGAAGAATTCTTTATTCATGGGCATATAACTGTGTACATGTATATTGATCAATATAAAATTGACATCTCATATATGAAAAGACATACAAGAGGGAAGAAATATGCAAAATAAAAACGCTCTGAAATGACATCGTTATAAAATTCTAAAAATTGGATTACGTCAATTGTACAGTCGAGAGATACAAATTCCAAAGAATAAATAAAATAGAAGATGGAATGATTGCATTCCTAGATTCATAGTTTCGCTCTCCCTCTCACCCACTTTGTACATTTTTGTCCACGTATCAACTTTGATGTGCCAATAAAAGTGAAGAAAATACTACGCAATACTACTCAATTATTTCGATTTTACAGTCGTACAGGTCGGCCCTACAAGATAGCCTCTATACCCTGATGATGACTTCTGTGAGTTCAAAGCTTGGATAATATTACATCTAGACATCCGGGTATGAGAGCTCAATGTAATAAACAGAGCAAGAATAAAATAAAATGAAGTAACACGGAATCACATAATCACCGGTGAGATTATTTTATTTCGACTCTCCGGGTTTTGGGTGCTTGAAACGGCCGGAGGGTCGAAATTAATTATCGCACCGGTGGTTATGTGATTTTGTGTTACTTTATTATATATATATATATATATATATATATATATATATCGTTCTTTGACAGTTGTAGAACTTTTTCGCCCTTATATATATATATATATATATATATATTCATATATATATTTATATATATATATTCATATATATATATTTATATATATATATTCATATATATATATTTATATATATATATTCATATATATATATTTATATATATATATTCATATATATATATATTTATATATATATATTCATATATATATATATTTATATATATATATTCATATATATATATATTTATATATATATATTCATATATATA
>OY744533.1:94152077-94192077 GCA_963556195.1 Sepiola atlantica
ATATATATATATATATATATATATATATATATAGTCTCGGAAGTTTCTCAACCATTAAAACTATATATAAAAAAACAAAAAAAAACAAACTTTTAGTCCCAAGTCGTTCAGTGGAAAAATCACTCATGTAAGTCAATTTATTTTTTACAGTTATTATATTAGTTTGATTCAAACATTATTTAAGGGATCATCAGTTGTTTACCATGAAAAACTGTTTCGGTAATTTAAAAACAAAACAGTATTTAATTTCATGGCTTACCAGCAGAGTTGATCAGACCCCACTTCCCTTAAAAGACAAAACCATAAACTTTCCGTATACTAAATCTAAGTTTTGTTCCATATAAATGTTTTACTAACTTATATTAGTTATTTAAAAAAAAAAATGTAAAAAAGTCTTCCTTACCTGTGTTGTTCGTCTGTCTAATAAAATTTATCCGTTACTTACAAAAATGTTGCTGCATTTTAAAGTGTTTGGACAAATCCATTACACTATTATTTAGGTGATTAATGTATTCTTATTTTTAGTTTTATATTATAAATATAAAAAATATCAACATATCAAAAAATACATATATATATATATATATATACATATATATATATATATACATACATACATATATATACTTTTAGTCCCTCCTCCTCCTTTGTTGTCATTCTCCCCGTTGTCATCAACCTCAAATAAATACTAATATTCCTTGTTCACTCACAGCGTTTCCAATCTGCGTTCACAAGCCAACTGCCGATTTTTTCTCTCACTCACAGCGTTTCCAATCGCTGTTCATAAGCTAACTGTCGATTTTCTCCCTCTTTCTTCTTCTTCTTCTTCTTCTTCTTCTTCTTTAACATTTCTTTCTTTCTTTCTCCCTTTCTACTGTTTATTATTATTGTTTTTCTCATTATAATTAGTATATGTGTTATATATACGTTTATACATATTCTACATTATTTTTATTTAGATAGCTTTAGATTTGTTCTATCAATTTATTTTGATTAATTTGATGAGACTTAAAAGCATCAGGATGGCGAGTAATTGCCTTATTTAATTGTCTAAATATTTTATTTTGATCGCCACCTTGTTTAATCATTCTTATTATTAGGTCAGAAATTGGGGGCATGAAATCTACTAATTGTAAGGTAACACGAGCAATCCTCAGAAATTCGGACATAATACTCCCGTAAAATATATACACAGGGCAGGTACTATTTTTATATGGCATCCGCACGATACGAAAAGGGAATGAATGTCTTTTATCAAACAGTTTATAGATAAATATTTTATCTTCAATTTTTATATCCAAATCAAGAAAAGTAGCTTGTGTTCCCTTATGTTCACAGTTTAATTTTAACTCTTTAGGATATATTAAATGTTTAGTATTTGCAAACTCTTCGCTATCATACTATATATATAATGTTAAGTCACCACTTATCAAGGCCAAGAGCCACTCGAGCATAAGGAAAATGGGAAGATTGTCAGCCAAAAGATGAGGAACAATGAATGGTATGCACTAAGTTTTATAACTTATTGGGCAGTTAATGATAAATATTTGTTGACATTGGATTTAGATGCGACAATCTGCAGGGAATCAGTCCCGCGGTAATGTGTTCCACAAGCGGAAAACCCTTGCAAAGAAACTTTATTCACAGAACCTCCGTCTGACACTAGACACATTGGAAGAAATGTAAATGTTTTTTTCTGTTGCGGTAGTAAGACGGTTCTTGCTATAGATGTCTTTCAGGAATGAACAAAAGATTGAAACCCAGTCGAGCACCTTCCATGGAAATAATAACAGAGTAGAGAGAGACTAGCAACGTCTCTTTAGTGAAAAGGGGGCTCTAGGGAATAGAAGAGATCAACCCATATCAGATTTCAAAGACGATTTTGTACTCAGTAGGCAGTGAGAAGTGCTCTGAGCGACACCTCCCCAGATGTGGGAGCCGTACTCCATCCTAGGACGTATCTGACTCTTACATAGATTTTCAAAGAAAATGTGAGGAAGAAAACAAATTTTTTTTTCTGTATTTAAATTTAGAAAACGTTGACAATAATTCATCCGTCTTTTTTATTGATTTGGTCAGCTTCTTTCACGACATTGTTATGTCATACTGATATATATATATATATATATATATATATATATATATATATATATATATATATATATATATATATATATATATATATATAACATAAGATTGTCAAAGTACTTATCGTCTGTCTATGGCAATTTACGTTCAAACGAAACTTTTAACTTAACATTTGTTAAGTATGTTATAATTTTAAACAATTTTACTCAATTAATGTAATGATCAAACAATGCCGTATATAATTCAATTAAACTTTCGTATTGAAAAAAAAACAAAAACAACCGACATGAAACAGTTGTTATATATACACACATATCATGTTAGACCTGTGAAGGATGGGGTGTTCTTGATGCAGGATCTTAGGTCAGAGAGCTTAATGCAATGCAGAGCAAGAATAAAGTTAAAAAAACTTACATTATACACTTATGTATTTATATACACATTTACATATATACACATATACATGTATAAATATATATATATATATATATATGTATATATATATATTAACATATTTATACATATATAAATATTATCATATTTATACATATATATATACAAACATATATATATATATATTAACACATATATATATACAAGTATATGTATTCAGATATATATACATGTATATATATATTCACATATATATACATATACATGTATATATATATTCACATATACATGTATATATATATTCACATATATATACATGTATATGTATATATATATATATTCACATATATATACATGTATATGTATATATATATATATTCACATATATATACATATACATGTATATATATATTCACATATATATACATATACATGTATATATATATTCACATATATATACATATACATGTATATATATATTCACATATATATACATATACATGTATATATATATTCACATATATATACATATACATGTATATATATATTCACATATATATACATATACATGTATATATATATTCACATATATATACATATACATGTATATATATATTCACATATATATACATATACATGTATATATATATTCACATATATATACATATACATGTATATATATATTCACATATATATACATATACATGTATATATATATTCACATATATATACATATACATGTATATATATATTCACATATATATACATATACATGTATATATATATTCACATATATATACATATACATGTATATATATATTAACATATATATACATATACATGTATATATATATTCACATATATATACATATACATGTATATATATATTCACATATATATACATATACATGTATATATATATATTCACATATATATACATATACATGTATATATATATATTCACATATATATATACATGTATATATATATATATTCACATATATATATATACATGTATATATATATATATTCACATATATATACATGTATATATATATATTCACATATATATACATGTATATATATATATTCACATATATATACATGTATATATATATATTCACATATATATACATGTATATATATATTCACATATATATACATGTATATATATATATTCACATATATATACATGTATATATATATATTCACATATATATACATATACATATATATATATATTCACATATAATATACATATACATATATATATATTCACATATAATATACATATACATATATATATATTCACATATAATATACATATACATATATATATATTCACATATAATATACATATACATATATATATATTCACATATAATATACATATAAATATATATATATTCACATATTATATATATATACATATATATATATTCACATATAATATACATATAAATATATATATATTCACATATAATATACATATAAATATATATATATTCACATATAATATACATATACATATATATATATATTCACATATAATATACATATACATATATATATATATATTCACATATAATATACATATACATATATATATATATATTCACATATAATATACATATACATATATATATTCACATATAATATACATATACATATATATATATATATATTCACATATAATATACATATATATATATATTCACATATAATATACATATACATATATATATATATATATTCACATATAATATACATATACATATATATATATATTCACATATAATATACATATACATATATATATTCACATATAATATACATATATATATATATATTCACATATAATATACATATACATATATATATATTCACATATAATATACATATACATATATATATATTCACATATAATATACATATACATATATATTCACATATAATATACATATACATATATATATATATTCACATATAATATACATATACATATATATATATATTCACATATAATATACATATACATATATATATATATTCACATATAATATACATATACATATACATATATATATTCACATATAATATACATATACATATATATATTCACATATAATATACATATACATATATATTCATATATAATATACATATACATATATATATATATTCACATATAATATACATATACATATATATATATATATTCACATATAATATACATATATATATATATATTCACATATAATATACATATATATATATATTCACATATAATATACATATATATATATATTCACATATAATATACATATATATATATATATATATATATTCACATATAATATACATATATATATATATATATATATATTCACATATAATATACATATATATATATTCACATATAATATACATATATATTCACATATAATATACATATATATATATATTCACATATAATATACATATACATATATATATTCACATATATACATATATACATGTATATATATTAACATATATACATATATCCATGTATATATATTCACATGTATAGATTTATACATGTATATATATTCACATGTATAGATTTATACATGTATATATATTCACATGTATAGATTTATACATGTATATATATTCACATGTATAGATTTATACATGTATATATATTCACATGTATACATCTATACATGTATATATATTCACATGTATACATATATACATGTATATATATTCACATGTATACATATATAAATGTATATATATCCAGATGTATACATATATACATGTATATATATCCACATGTATATATGTATACATATATATATCCACCTATATACATATATATATATCCACATATATACATATATATATATCTACATATATACATATATATATATCTACATATATACATGTATATATATCTACATATATACATGTATATATATATCTACATATATACATGTATATATATATCTACATATATACATGTATATATATCTACATATATACATGTATATATATCTACATATATACATGTATATATATCTACATATATACATGTATATATATCTACATATATACATGTATATATATCTACATATATACATGTATATATATCTACATATATACATGTATATATATCTACATATATACATGTATATATATATACATATATACATGTATATATATATACATATATACATGTATATATATATACATATATACATGTATATATATACATATATACATGTATATATATACATATATACATGTATATATATCTACATATATACATGTATATATATCTACATATATACATGTATATATATCTACATATATACATGTATATATATCTACATATATACATGTATATATATCTACATATATACATGTATATATATCTACATATATACATGTATATATATCTACATATATACATGTATATATATCTACATATATACATGTATATATATACGCATATATATACATATTTACATATATACGCATATATATACATATTTATATATATACCCATATACATGTATATATATATTCACATATATACACATATACATGTATATATACACATATATACACATATACATGTATATATATTCACATATATATATATATTTACATATATACACATATACATATATATATATTCACATATATATATATACATATGTACATATTTTCATATATATATATATATATGTACATATTTTCATATATATATATATATATGTACATATTTTCATATATATATATATATATGTACATATTTTCATATATATATATATATGTACATATTTTCATATATATATATATATGTACATATTTTCATATATATATATATATATATATTTTTTCATATATATATATATATATATATATATTTTCGTATATATATATATATATATATATTTTTTCATATATATATATATATATATATATATTTTCGTATATATATATATATATATATATTTTTTCATATATATATATATATATATATATATTTTCGTATATATATATATATATATATATATATATATATATATATACATATACATATACATGTATATGTATTCACACATATATATAAATATGGACATATTTTCACATACATGTACATAGGTACATATATTTACATATATATATACACATATGTACATATATATACACACATATGTACATATATATATACATAGGTACATACATTCATATATATATATACACATATGTACATATATATACATAGGTACATGTATTCATATATCTAAACACACATGTACATATATATACATAGGTACATATATTCACATATCTACACACACACAGACACACATATATATAGTGTGTGTTATTGTGATAATATAAATAAAACAATTATTCGATATAGTTTACATCGATTTTTATGGGTATCAAATTTCAGATCAAAGTAAAGCTCAATATTCAAACCTTGATTCTATTTGACAACATATCTCTAACGACGGTAATTTTTTCGTTAATTACACCTGATTTTGTTTTTGTTAGTTGTAGATTTTTCTAGAAACACGTGTTAGCTTTTCTTGGCTTCGAAACTGATGGTATGATATAACTTTTATCTCGTACTTTGTTTATTTCGTCGTTAAAAAAACCCACATTTCCAGAGTGAGACAATTTACTTTTTTTTTTAATTTAAAATATTTTTAAAACACATTTATTTCTATTTAACTTTGTTATTAAATTCGATGTAATTTTTGGTAAAAATATTTTTTTTACAATTAACCAATCTTATATTGCCTTTTCATTTGTCTATTTCGGCGAATGATTATATGCGAACAAAGTTCATTATTTATAAATTTAAGAGTTTAAAGAAAAAAAATCTATAAAGTATTTTTAAGGTTTTTAATTTCAACATTTCGCAAGACGTCCTATCGTTCTATTTATCTTACTCCCACAAGGTAAGATGTGACACAAGGTCGGGAAAGTGGGAAAGATCCAGCGCTCGAGAATTAGAGCACTCTGGCTGTTTAAAAATTGCCTGGGCAGCCCCGTCGGCATTCCCCGGTTAGGCGCCTCAGACAGTAAGCAATAAACTTACTCCTCCCAAAAGAGGGGAGGCAAAGCCTGGGAGGGTGCACCTAGAACTGCACAGGACCGACAGCCCTCAATAGACCGGCGTAAATCCAGACCCAAAGGCCCGGACGATAACGTGCAATTTTCTTTTTCGTATTCTATTTTTAATGACATATATTCCTTTATGGAATTGTCTTTCAAAAATGTAAATATTTTTTTGCAGGAAATTAATTAAGAAAAAAGGGAAGAAAAGGGAGGGGGGACAATGAGTGAAAAAAAAAAAAGTAAAAAGACTACCAGGCAACGCCAGCTTGATACAGCTAGTTATAAATAAAATTAATATCGAGTGAAGGCAAACAAAAAAGAAGTATGCTATGTAATAACTTTTATTAATTAAATTATTTCGAAATTTGACGGGAAAATATTTTTAAAAAAAAGAGAAAAAAAAGGAATAAGGGATACATTTCAAAAAGTCTTTAAATAATAATGGAAAAGAAGGAGGATTCATCACATAATGAAAAAGAGGAAGAAGATAAACTTAATACCCCAACCACTAATACCACCACCACCACCACCACGACCACCACCAAAAAGGGGACAACGTAGAAAAGTATTGAAAAGAAAAGGAAAGAAATATAAGGTGGTTTGTGTAAATGTGATGAACAACGCATCCGTTTTAAAAGAAATTGAAGCCCACAAACCTATCTTCTACCACTAGACACCAAGTTGCAATTACCTACTAGATACAATAGTTTGAATTACTAACTAGACACGATAGTTTGAATTACCTACTCGACACGATAGTTTGAATTACCTACTCGACACCATAGTTTGAATGACCTATTAGACACCATAGTTTGAATTACCTATTAGACACCATAGTTTGAATTACCTACTAGACACCATAGTTTGAATTGCCTACTAGACACCATAGTTTGAATTACATATTAGTCACCATAGATGGAATTACCTACTAGACACCATAGTTTGAATTACATACTAGACACCATAGTTTGAATTACATATTAGACACCATAGTTTGAATTACATATTAGACACCATAGTTTGAATTGCCTACTAGACACCATAGTTTGAATTACATATTAGACACCATAGTTTGAATTGCCTACTAGACACCATAGTTTGAATTACATATTAGACACCATAGTTTGAATTGCCTACTAGACACCATAGTTTGAATTACATATTAGACACCATAGTTTGAATTACATACTAGACACCATAGTTTGAATTGCCTACTAGACGCCATAGTTTGAATTACCTATTAGACACCATAGTTTGAATTACCTATTAGACACCATAGTTTGAATTACCTATTAGACACCATAGTTTGAATTACCTATTAGACACCATAGTTTGAATTACCTATTAGACACCATAGTTTGAATTACCTATTAGACACCATAGTTTGAATTACCTATTAGACACCATAGTTTGAATTACTTACTAGACACCATAGTTTGAATTACATATTAGACACCATAGTTTGAATTACCTACTAGACACCATAGTTTGAATTACCTACTAGACACCATAGTTTGAATTACCTACTAGACACCATAGTTTGAATTGCCTACTAGACACCATAGTTTGAATTACCTACTAGACACCATAGTTTGAATTACCTACTAGACACCATAGTTTGAATTACCTACTAGACACCATAGTTTGAATTACATATTAGACACCATAGTTTGAATTGCCTACTAGACACCATAGTTTGAATTACCTACTAGACACCATAGTTTGAATTACCTACTAGAGACCATAGTTTGAATTACCTACTAGACACCATAGTTTGAATTACCTACTAGACACCATAGTTTGAATTACCTACTAGACACCATAGTTTGAATTACCTAGTAGACACCATAGTTTGAATTACCTATTAGACACCATAGTTTGAATTACTTACTAGACACCATAGTTTGAATTACCTATTAGACACCATAGTTGGAATTACTTACTAGACACCATAGTTTGAATTACTAGACACCATAGTTTGAATTACCCACTAGACACCATAGTTCGAATTACCCACTAGACACCATAGTTTGAATTACCTACTAGACACCATCCTCGAGTGTCTTCGGTCTCTTTTGTAAAGGGGTTTGTCAGGAATACCTGACATAAGGATACTTCACCCTATAATCAAACCCTGACCAAAATAACATAGTATCAAAATAACATAGTATTTGAAGGCCAAATAAGATCACCTCGGTTTGGCTACACGCCTATACTAGGAATGGTGCACCTTCTCCTAGTGATGTTACCTCAAGTAATAAAACTTAGCTGAATACTCCACCAGACCAGATGAATTCTTGTCTTGGAATCCGGTAAGACCAAGAGACCAAGAGAAATATATATACTATAACATAATCAACTGGTTAATTGCGGAAAGGGAAATTAATGTTCTTAACTTCTTTACAACATCAACAATTGAAAGGTAAAAGAGAACTTTAATAAAACACTCGAATAACTATGTATCTCATATAGAGATCAAGTGTTAGCCCTAGGAAAGGGCCCTTTCATTTCTGAGAACTTCGACTGAAGTAAAATAAAACAAAAAGGGACAATGAATGTAACTCTTGCGAAAGATGTACGATTGGGCCATTCGCTTATGGCCAACCAGAGTAACAAGAAAGAGAAGCAAGGCCATGTGCGTCTATTTGGATAAGTGTGTGCGTGCGCGTGTGTAAGTCAGTTTAGGAAGAAGGTCGTGTTGGTTGAAAGAACCCCCCTCCTCCTCCTCCATCCTAACAAAGCGCTTCTTTTAAAATCCAGGCTTTCTTTTCATTACACAACATATCAGCCAGCCAAGAAAACCGTCGTCGCCCCCAAAAGACAATAATAAAACCTGTTATTGTAATTCGTATAGTGTTACTAACAATTTACAATTACGATTTGTACTGTTATTACTACTACTACTACTACTACTACTACAACTGTTACTACTACTACTACTACAACTGCTACTACTTGGATAATCGATTGGTTGCAACGCACATAAGTAAAATAAAAGTACTAACGCAGGTACAATATATGCGGACTTGCACTTAGAGGCCGGATTTCTTAAATTAGATTTCCTTAATGTTACTTGTTCACGGAAGAAAGGCCATGACTACACGCACCGTTGTGAAGAGGAACGCACACACGGTACAAAATGCGTGTGTATGTGAGTGTATATATTTTTTTTCCACATCTCCACGTTTGTATTCTTAGGGCAAAAGTTGTAGCCTTCTTCTTTGAAAAATAAATTACAAAAATTCATTCTGAAAAAGGGCATTTTATTAATTAACTATTATTTGTTGCTGCTGAATAAATTGTACAAAAATTATATTCGTTGAACTTGCACACATGTTCGTTTTTTTAAGATATACGAATCCAGGTAAAAAAAAAAAGTCACAGGTAAAAAAAAAAATCACAGGTAAAAAAATTCACGGGAAAAGAGATTAGTTGTTTAATTCTCACTTATTTAAACGCTACTTTAGGTATGCACCTTAAATGACTGTTTTAAATATTTTATTTGGTTACCTTTACGGCGATTAATATATATTCTGTGTTAAGTACTTCTACAGAACAGGGCATGTGTCGACACTAACCGTCGCCGAACAGTCAGTTACAACCGACATTAAATGAAACAACTTTTTCATTTTTTCCATGAGTTCAGATTAAGGTCCCCCCCCCATTTCCGTGTAAAAACATGAGTTTAATAATTTTCTTCGAATCAGTAAGTGAATCACATTTTTTTTTATTTATCTTTTTTTTTTTTTAAAGGAAGTTTTTTCAACTTTATTATTTTTGGGGAATGATCTAAAGAGTTAAAAAAAACAACCCAAAAAACCCCTCACACTAACCTAACTATTCGTATGCTTAGTGTCGTCTGCCCTTTTATATGTTTTTAATGACTTTCAAATCGTAAACTGCTTCGGCCATTTCTGGTCTGTTCCGTAAATCGCAATCGGAAACATTCGTGTCAATACAGATCCCAGATCCCGTTCTGCAGAAACACCTGTTATTATCTTTTTTTTCAATGCTACTCTCGCCTTCGGGGCTTGATTTACGCCGATCTATGGGTCTGTCCTGTGCAGTTCCAAGAGGTCCACCCTCCCAGGCTTCGCCTCCCCTCTTTGGGGAGGAGTAAGTTTATTGCTTACTGCCTGAGGCGCCCCTGCCGGGGAATGCCGACGGGGCTGCCCAGGCAATTTTTAAACCCCACTTTCCCGACCCGACCTTGGGTCACATCTTACTCGTGGGAGTAAGATAAAAACTGGCCTTGTGCCTAACTCCTGGAGAGGAGTAAATCAATACTCAAATAAGTTGTCACAGACTTGAATACTTTTCTTTGATTACCTGACATTTTTTTCCGAACCAAAATTGACCTTTTCCCGCCATTGTTTTAATTGCATCACATCAGCCACCTCACCCGTGTACATTTGTACAGAAACAATTATATGCAGCTAATAAATTAAACCGGCCCGTTTGGCATAATGGAGTGTTCGCTAATGAGCTGGCAGATCAAGGTTCAATCCTCGATCGAGCCATACCAATGACTAAAAAATGGTAATTTATCTTCATGTCACCTCTGTATAAGAAGGATCAAGGATAAGCGGAAAAAGAGTGTCACGCCCCCCTCCCCCCTTCGCCGCTACACTTCGGTGTAGTAGTTAATGAAAAGAAAGCCTTCGGGTCTCCCCCCGACAATGGTCGATCACTTTACTTAATAAATAATTTAAAAACATAACCATTATTGTTACTGCTAGCATTTTATTCCTTTGCTTCATTTTACTTCAGTCGAAGTTCTCAAAAATCAAGGGGCCCCTACCCGCGACTAACACTTGATCTCTATATGAGATACATAGATATTCGAATATTCTCTTAAAGTCCTCTTTGGGGGGGGGGGGGGCAGAGGGCAGAGTGCCACTACTTCTGATGCGCTGGCTTTTCTATCCACACCTTCCGGCTTTGTGCCACATCTTCCTGTGGTGGGAGGCAGGTTAATACTATACCAATTGATGATACGTCCTCGTCAATCAGTCTCATGGTGTTGGCCGCTGTGGCACTAGCTGCGCTGCTCTGTCGGGCTGAGATATTGTTCTGATCAGTCATAGGGGGTCCACCTCCACAGGCTTTACGCTCTCTGTTCGAGAAGGGATTGGTTTATTGTCAATGGACGGGGCTGCTCAGGCATTTTTGTGGGAGCAGATTACACTACTTCTAGTGCGCTGGCCTTTCTATGGTCACCTTCAGGTTTTGTGCCACATGTTCCTGCGATGGGAGGAAGGTGAATCTCAAATGCCGAAAAGGCTTAATATTATCACTTGAACGTACATACCAACTTATGTTAAACTATCTTATAGTTTCTTAACTCAATTCTTCATCGAAGCCGCAGTCCCGTCTAAAATGCTTAGTCAGGTAAGACGATCGATTACAAACACAACTAAACATATGGGCAATCGATCTGGTTCGAAATATCGGTTTTCTTACCGCTCAGACGCATGGTTTTCAACTTCCTGGTAGTCGTGTACGTGTGTTTACGCAAAAAAAACAAAAAAAAACAAGGAAAAGTAAAAATTAAATCTCATGTAACCACCCACAAGGTAGAAAAGACCAATCGATCACATATAAAGGGTAAGAGGGGCTAATAATGGCCATCGCCACGTACTATTAAATCGACTATGCATATTTCAAATAATGTCGGATATATCGACTAATAAAGTTTGAGAAAGGCATGAACTCGAAATTCCCCTCACTCCAGCTATGGGTAAAATAGCAACTTGGGTTCAATTAATAGCGTATATAGCGAATCGTTCGAAATATTGTGTTAGTGTTTTTAAGCGTTAACACCCAAAAAAGGTTGAATTCCTATTAAACAGAAACAAGATCGAACCAATTTCTAACATAGATTAAAAGTCAGTTGATTAGTTATTGGGGTTTGCGGTATGTCAACCGTAATTGGCTCATTTTATGCCCACACCCTACATATGTATTCTACACGATTGATTTGTAGAGTACTTTGTCTCTACAGAATTTGAACAGAACCAAACAGACTATTGTCGAAATAAAGCTACAACTTTAGTTTAGGACTAAGGTTAAAAAAAAAACAAAAAAAAAACGTTCGATTCAAATTCTGTAGAAGTACCGTTTTAGCCGTATAAAAAATAGTATTATTTACTCCTCTCCAGGAGTTAGGCACAAGGCCAGTTTTTATCCTACTCCCACAAGTAAGATGTGACCCAAGGTCGGGTCGGGAAAGTGGGGTTTGAAAAGCCAGCGCCCGAGAGGTGAGCACTCTGGCCATTTAAAAATTGCCTGGGCAGCCCCGTCGGCATTCCCCGGTAGGGGCGCCTCAAGCAGTAAGCAATTAACTTACTCCTCCCCAAAGAGGGGAGGCAAAGCCTGGGTGGGTGGCCCTCCTAGAACTGCACAGGACAATCGACAATAGACCGGCGTAAATCAAGTCCCGAAGGCCAAGACAATACCAGTCTATGGGGTGCAGTATCCATCGGAACAGATACTACACTTTGATCTTTAAAAAAATAGTATGTAAACAACAGTTTCTATTTAACCCATAAATGGGGCACGACAGGTACTACAACTCCTCCGGGTGAGAGTGGATCGCGGATTAATAATACCAAAGAAATAACTCCACACTCTCGCAAAGCTCCCAAATTGGGCCACCAGATGTAAGTTTGGTCATTTAATAGAATCACTCCCGTCGACAATCGAACGTTTTTTTTTTTTTTTATGGATTTCTCGAGTGCCTCGAGAACGAGTTCTAACCTTTACCCCCTCTTTAAAAAAAAAAAAAAAAAAAAAAAAAAAAAACAACAACAAAAAAAATCCGATTGGAAATGGGAGTGATTCTATAAACTTACCTGCAATTTTATGTCGTGCCCAGTAGTAAATTAAAATTAATTTGAACAAAAGTGTTTTAACTCACATTCTCCGAAGCTGCCCGTAATCGTGTCACGTCAAAGTTTTCCTCGTGGGGAAGCGTATAACCACGAAACGCCTGACAGTTAAACAGTAAACAGAGCGACAATTGAAAGCCTTTACGATGCACGTTCACGTAACACTCACACACGCACGC
The DNA here is from genome assembly GCA_963556195.1 of Sepiola atlantica. Taxonomy (NCBI): domain Eukaryota; kingdom Metazoa; phylum Mollusca; class Cephalopoda; order Sepiida; family Sepiolidae; genus Sepiola; species Sepiola atlantica. Next base: position 94,166,755 of record OY744533.1, read on the forward strand.
ACGATCGTGCAAGTGAAAACATACAGAGTCGCTACACGAGCGGACTCAACTGGACTAATTGGTATACCTCCATTTCAAACCTTTCTATTGACGCGATGACCAAATTAATAGTACTTTCACTCAGACCTCTCTTTCTTTTTCATAGCTTCGTTTTGTTAAGCTTAGCCCCTTTTTTTAAAGTGTTTATTCTGTTCAATTGTACTATTAAGACCGTTGAAATATCTTGCCGATTTCGCTTGATATTTGCCCAGATGTTGGATAATAATCGATTCTTAGTCTGAAAAGGACACTTTTGTCCTGAGATGAAATTCTTAAAGTATATAAAATTGAACTTTTTGTGCCGAGTAGCCATTTTCTTTTTTGTTAATTTCTTTTTCTTAAATTATCGACAACCATGGCTTGTAAATTTGCTGTTCTGTTAAACTTTTGTGTGTAAAAAGAATATTCAAAGTTTATTTCTGTGAAAACATTATTTTTTTTTGTCTGTGATAACATTTGAAATCAATAAAACATATTTCGGATGATAGAAACAAAAAAACAAAAAAAAACAAACAAACAATAAAAACAACATGGTCGTCAGAAAATAAAATCTTAAATTAAAGTTGGATTTTTAAAATTAAAAAGAAAATCTATTTTATTTCAGGACAAAAATACAATTAAATTAAACGGAATATAGGGCGGAATGCAAGAAAATAAGGATAATCTTTTTCTTTTTTTTAATTTAAAGATGGTGAAAACGGAACGTAGGGTGGGATGAAAGAAAATAAGGATAATTTAAGAGAGAAAGATGTCAGAAAGTTAAAAAAAAAAAAAAAAGATGGGGTAAACCGAAAGGTAGATAATGATGATCTAAGGAGAGAATGATGATTATTGTAAAAGAAAGGGACAGATGTTTTGAAAGGGAGTTTGGGAAGCGAGAAGAGATAGGTATATATAGAAAGAGAGGTACACACACACACCCACACCCCCCCCCCCACACACACACATATATATATATATATAATGTGTGTGTGTGTGCGTAGATAAGTAGATGATAGGTGCGGAAGAGTTCCTGTGACACTAAGAGATACACATTGAGATAAATAGATACTAGAATAGATAGATTTACTGATATTAGTTTCCTTACATATATCTATATCCTCTCTCTCTCTATATATATATATATATATATATAGCCTGATGATTTCCCAGGGAATGAAACATAAACGCATCTGTGTAGTTTACCTTCCATAAATATATATTTTATACTACTCCCAGAGTGTGCGGGGAAATACGGGATAGATAGATAGATAGATAGTTAACCCCCCCCCCCCCTTCATCCGTCATTTCAATCAAGGATGGAATTATATGGGATTCAGGAAGAGGAGGAGGAAAAGTAACGAGGAAGGCGGTGATTAATTAGAAGAGAGTTGAGCAGGCGAGGGCAGGTAAGTGTGTAGTATATCAAAGGTACGCATATAATTACTTATATTTTTATGTAATACTGGGATGTGGATAGATTTAGCCTACACTAAACAAGCAGTCATTAATATGACAGAGAGAGAGAGAGAGAGAAAGGGAAAGAGAGAGAAAGAGGGGGGAAGAGAGATAGAGAGAGATAGGGGGGTACTTCTTCACATGAAGAAATGACATAATACTATAGACATGCGATAATTTACGACGAGAATATAGACTACAACCACTGCTACCATTTATACTACTATTTATACCACTGGCATAGAATTTACTACTACTACTACTACTACTACTACTACTACTACTAATACCACTACTACTACTATTGCTTACTTTTACTTATAACTAGGTCCCAACTGCTACGACTTTGACGCCTACTACTGTTTTCTCTCTCTCTTCTCTTTATTGTTTATTCAATATTATTAATAATGTTAACAGTATCAGAGCCAATCAGAAATAAAATAAGATCACGACCAATAGTACAACTTGTGTACTACTACTACTACTACTACTACTATTACTACTAGGAATTATTAAATAATACAATTTAATGACTACTATTTTTCTACTAGTTCAACTTCTTTAATTAGTATATTAATCAGTACTTGTTATTTCTTGATAACACAACTGCCGCGTATATATATATATATATATTTAAGAGTGGTAAACGTCATACCCTAAGGATTGTTACGGACGGTATGAAACTGCAGTAGAGTCATGCGTTAAGTGAATTGTTGATATATATGTATATATACATATATATATATATGTATATATATATATATATGTAATCTTGTTTCAGTATTTACTTCAACATTTCTAAAACCATTGGTAGAGCTATGTAATAGTATCAAATATAGTATGGCAAGTAAGCTACACAGAAACGTTTGTGTTTCATCTCAAAAGGAATTCGTCAGGCTAAACACTAACTTCTCTCATATATATATATATATATATATATATATATATATATATATATATTGAATAAGCAATCAACCATACTATAATGATTATTATCATAAAATTGCTGATATGCACACACACACACACACACACATATATATAAAGATATAAATGTCACCTATAGCCATACTGGAGGCCCGTGAAACGGCGAAACAGCTGGCAATGGATGACTAGTTATATGGTGATTTATATATGTATATAATTCTAATCCAATCCCTCCACCTCCTCATCATAGAAGTAAAGGAGTTTGATGTAATATTGTTACATACCACTATACTTCTACTGCTATCATTACTTATATATATATATATATATATATTAGAGAGAGAGAGAGAGAGAGAGAGAGAGAGAGAGAGAGAGAGAGAGATTGTTAGGGCGCAAGATGATGGAGCAGGTTATCCTGACCTAGGTTAAAATAACACCAGCTTCACATGGTATCAACTCGTTTTCTTTCCGCAAAGAAATACACGTTAATGTGTTAATCTCATACACACACACACACACACACACACACACACACACACACACACACACATATATATAGTCTAAAGAAGCTTTAAGTCATTTTAACAAAAAAAAAAAAAAAAAAAAAAGAAGGTAAAATGCAGTTTAAATTCCCAGAGAAACTAACTAAATCCAAGATATTGCAGACTTAACATTCGTTGGAAAATTCATAAATAAAAAAATAAATAAAAAATAAGTAAATAAAATTTAAAAAAAAAAGAAAAAAAAAAGAAAATAAAAGGGGGGGGTTAAGTATCTAACAGTGAAACAAAAACAGGAGACCTTAAGCGTCTAATATTATATATATATATATATATATATATATATATGTGTGTGTGTGCGTGGATTTGGATTCTTGGATTAGATAGAAAAAATAGTAGCAGTGACTAAACACGAACGTTTGGATATTTTTGTTTGTGCTTCCTTTACTTATTTGTCTTCTATTCTCCTAATTTTTTTTTTTTAAATTTGGGATGAGGAGGAGAGTTTCTAAAAAGTATTTTATAGGCTTACTTTTTTGTCTTTTCTTCTTAACAAATCGTAGTAAGATTAGGAATGAAACAAAAAAAGAGAATGGTGATGCTTTCCGGCGGAGTAGATATGAACAAAACAACACAACAAAATAAAACATCAACAACAAAAACAAACAGAACAATAGCAAGTAACGTATTTGTTGACTTACAAAATAATAGATTTTTTTTTATGAGATGGTTAGGGGATTTTTTTTGGGGGGGGGGGTCGGAGTTTATTTGGAGGGATGGGATGAAATAAAAAAAGTAATGTATGAATAAAAATGAGAATTAAAAAAGAAAATAAAGGAAAATAAAGTAAAATAAAAAATAAAAATAAAAGATAATAATAATAATATTAATAATAATAATATTAATAATAAGAACTTACTACTTTTAATATTTTGCAAATTTTAAGTTGCAATAAAACGTTTGTAACCATAACAACCTTATCGAACACATTCCTAGATTTTAAATCGATTTAGTTTTTTTTTAGAAATAAAATGGTCATTTATTTATTTATTGATTGATTTGTATAATTTTGATCTTAAAATCTATATTTGTAAATAACAACTCCAAATTTGTTGTTTTATTTATTAAGTTTCCTTTTCTGATTTGCTAACAGATTGCTTCAGTTCAGTCATCATCCAATCCATTGGAACACATGCCGTCGAGGTATATTGGACCATCGCCATTTGTGGCATTGACACCTGCTCCACCCCTTCAAAGATAATCAAATCTTTTGTAATCATTTATACATTATTCATATTGGGAAAAGGTATGAACCTGCAATCTCCACTCCCTAAGCCATGGGTGAAATACAAACTTGTCTTCAAGTAATCGTATACAATGCAGCATTGCGTTTCGACATTAAATCACACTAAAAGAGTTGATTTGCTGTAAAACAACCAAACCAATGAAATACTTAGAAATTTTCTTTACAAAGTTTTCTGCTTTCTAGATTAAAAACATCTTTTTTCTACCCTTTTTTTGCAAATACTGAGCGTAGCACTTGGAGTCTTAAGATTGGATGTCAAGGGATTTTTTTTTGTGAGTGGGGGAAGAAGCGATTGTTTTTTTGGGGGGATAAGAAGGAATTGGATGGGATCGTCGGATAAGTTACTATAATGACTCTTTTTGGGGCGCATAAAAAAAATATATAAAACAGTTTCTCTTACTTTTACATCAAAATGAAAAAAGCAAGCATTACTAATAAAAACGGTTAAACAGAAATATTCCCCCCCCTTAAAAATGGTTTAAGTGTGTGTGTGTGTGTATGTGTGTGTGTGTGTGTGTGAAACCTTTCAATGAATCAAATCTGAAAAATATGCCAAAAAAAAGAAGGAATTAAAAAAAAATGTAGTCCTGTTTAAAAAATTAGGATAATTGATATAAAATTATCTCAGATTCAACCGAATAAAAATATTTATTTAAACAAATAACGCAGATGTAGTCATTCAAAGACAGCTGATTCCTCTTTTCAAGAGTCGTCAGTGTAGCTAGACGCAGCGAGATTTGAAATCCGGACCCCAGTGGTCGGCAATTCACCAAACTGATCTATCGAAACTGTTACTTCAATTGGGAGAAATTATATCGTATTAAAATGACATTATTCACTTATTTACATTTTTTTCGATACTCATAAACGAGAGTACTCAATTCTTTTTACGGAAGAGTATTACGTTATGCTAAGTAGAAACTATAATGCCCCCCACCAGAGTGTTACACCCATAGGGGGGGGGGCATATATATATGTCATAAAATACATATTGTAGATACTCCCAGGTCGGTAATTAGTGATGGAGTGTTTTCACTGCCGGTTTCGCGTTTTAAATCATCAGATCCGCCCCACCAGTAACCTCCTCGAATACGACGTCGTGCTAAAGACGTTTATTAATTAATTGATTAATCATCATTCATCATTATCATCATCATTATGGAGGTGACGGTGGTTAAGTGGATATCGACACGTACTGAAGACCTGAGTGTTCCAAGTTCGAATCCAGTCGGTTCCACAGTATCACTTTCACTTAGGGATGTTGGCAACCTTCTCGTGGTCCTTCCCGTAAGTACCCGATGTCTTTCCAGAAAGATTTCTAACTAGAAAAACATCGGGGAAACTAATGCCGACACCAGAATCATCTGATTCACACGAAAGAAGAAGATCATCATTATTATTATTATTATTATTATTATTATTATTTATTATTATTATCATTATTATTATTATTATTATTATTATTATTATTATCATTATTATTATCATTATTATTATTATTATTTATTATTATTATCATTATTATTATTATTATCATTATCATTATTATTATTATTATTGAAAATCTGTTTACAAAATAGTCTTATTCTTGTCGAGAGTTCGTATTGTACATGCTAAACTCGTTTCAGGCTGTGACCACATGATGAGATAGACATTCCTTAACGATATAATTAAAAATAAAATATTTTTGTGTGTGTATGTGAAGGGGGGGGGTGGGGTGAAAGGGGGGGGGGAGGGGCTGATAAAAGATAAAACAAACAAAAAAAGAACAGACCTGGTCTGCAAGGCTAAGAATTTCGTTCAACCAGTTCTTCTGTATGTCCATGTCCTTCCTTGTCTTTAAAGTTATAAAATAAAAAAAAATAAATAAATAAAAAAAAAAGATTTTTTTTCCGGTAATAAAAAGAATATAAAAAGTATGTGGAAAAAAACAAAACAAAAAAATTGTTTGAGGAAATGAAAATTAAATATGATTTATAAAAAAAAATCCGATATACTGAAAAAAAGTTTTGTCTCGATTTTTCTTTTTTTTGGGGGGTGGGGGGAGGGGGATGATGGGTTATTGTTTCGTCGGCCATTAATATTCCGAATAAACATGATCTAAATAATGATAATAATGAAACATGTAATAGGAAAATAAATATCACTGTCGATGAGAAGGACAATAGTCCGAAGAAAATACGACAAAAGCGTATCGATGATGTTTAACAATTAAAAACAAACAAACTTCTATTCACCGCAAACAAGACACACTTCCACTGAAACATAAGCGGCTACTGTGAATTAGGCAACAGATTTATAAGGTGGGAAGCTGTGCAGCGAAATGCTTGTTTACGTTACATTTAAATTTCTGCATTTTGGTACAGTCGGGGAAACAGGGAGCAGTGAGGGAATTCTAAAGGCGAGCGGTTCGAGGAAAGATACTATTAGAGTAGCAAACATCTACAGTGAAGGGGTGTAATTTTGCTGCTTGTCGAGTTTGTCGGGTTTTTTTTTTGTTATTATTGTAATTATTTACATCTTTCAGATTGTCATCCTCATCTTGACTGTCACGTAATTTTTTTTCTCTTTCTTTTTTCTGTTTTTTTTTTCTAAATAGAAATTGCTCCAGACACGGCATGAAGCCACTTGATGTAAGGAGCTAACAAGGACAAAATATGATTATCGCAAAGACAGGAGATGCATATTAGCCTTAGTCTTGAAAAGACCAACAAGTCTAGGTAAGAGGAAAACAGTCAGCAAAAAGAGAGTTCCACAAGCCTGCAATTCTTGGAAATAAGCTACTGGAATAGGAAGCTGTATTACAATGAGGTATCAGAACAGCGAATTGATGGAGACCACTAGACCAACGAGTCAAACGAGCTGGAACAAAAAAAAGCGGGGAATAGATCACATTATTCTTAAGAACACATGCCATGATAGTATTTATAGAAAAGACTGACACTAGCAACATTACGTCTGTGAGAGAGAAGGTGCAGAGACGAGGAGTGTAGCCAATCAAATTACAGATACCTTTCTGCACCTTATCAAGAACCCTCAAATGGGACAGATTCACCAGCCCAAATATGACAACAGTAATTAATGCTATTATGTGTGTTTTATTCAACTGCAAACATATCGGAATATAAGAATTTCTGGTATGTACTTATATTTAAAAGTCTTCACTGGGAGACAGGTAAATAACTAGCTCTTCTTTTTTCTTTTAAGGTCTAGATTGGTATTACAATGGACCGGAAGTTGAAGAACCATCCGAATGGTTTATGTTATATCTGCGGACATGTGACCACTGACCCATTAGCTTCTTTTTTGTGTTATACTTTTCTTGCTAACCAGTAGAAAGGTACTTTTAAACCTTTCGCAAATAAATCAGTGCTACCATATATTTAGAACTCTATTAGGATTTTCAGATTCAGCGACAAGAAAACTGGCTAGTATTCTGGTACCAATTTCTGGCAAAAACAAAATGCTAGGTCACCTCATATTTTGTGGTGTTTAACGAAAAAGCATACCGTCCCATGAAAAAACAAACAAACAAACAAACAAACAAAAGAACATAAGGCCGACAGACAGACAGTGAGAGTTTTTCGTATTGCCACTCGGACTTAGGGTTAATTGTAGGGTTAAAGAAGGGTATGTGTTTTTTATGACTTTTAAGTTAAAATTAAATTAAAGTTAATTCTTGTGTGTATCAATATTGTTCCACATTTCTGAGTTGTACATTGTTCCACGTTGACATTCACGTCAAAGTGTCTGTTAAAAGTCATAAAAGTAGATGCCATTCCTTAGCCCTACCACTAACCCTAAGTCCGGGTCACGAATGAGAAAAAAAAATCCGTGTCTTTCTTATGTGCTTTTTTTTTTTGTGGTGCACAGATTATTTCATAAGACGGTTTTTTCCATTAAATTTGGTACCACGATATCACCAGGGAGCCTACAAATATTGCGAAATGTTTTTAAAAGTGTTTATGTGTTAATCAACTCAAATCAATCCGAGGATGCGTCGACGTTTCAACAATCCATTGCTTACATTAAGAGGAAAGTCGACTTAAAATGGATTATAATCCATTGATAAGAGATTTGTTTTGGAAATATGTATGTATTTTCCCATAATCAGACAAAACACATAAGCCCATACAAACCATGAAAGCCACACATCGGAAGCCCTAGACTCTAGCTTGAGCTCTTCAATAGGACACATCCGAATTCAGGATTCGAAACCGGAGTAACTTGTTTGGGAGGAAGATACACTGCCACCCGAGCCACTCCGCCACGCATAAGAAAGTCTTACAGCTATCACAGAACACGCAAGTTACGGTGAACGGCCGATTGTGGGATCAGCCTACTCTCTCTACCAAGAGGTGTAGTCATCTAACTAGCAAGAACCCATCCCGATATCTTACAAGTATGATTTTGACACCCACTCGGCCGATGTGATCAAGTAGAACACAGTAAGTAAATTGAATAGTAAAATTGGATGAGGGATATTATATATATATATATGTATATGTTTTCTTTTTCACAATCAGACAAAACACCGCAGTCAGCACAAACCATGAAAGCCGTAGACCGGAAGCTCTAGACTCGAGTTTCACCCTCTAACTATATCACATGTAATTTTAATATTCAGTTTGTTCACTGTATTCTCTTGCTAGATGGCATCGTCGTAGTGAGTATAACATCGTAGAAACCAAAAGAGAAACAGGATCAAGTGAAAAATACTTGGATAGGACATTGAGAGTATAATTGTATGCTATTATCAATGCTGGTTTGGGAGATGGCTAAGTAGTTAACGATACGGACTGACAACCTAGGTGTGGCAAGTTCGAATCCAGTTCGTTCTCACGGAAACACTTTCACTTAGGATGTTGGCAACCTTCACGGGGTCTTTCCTGTAAGTACACGATTTCTTTCTAGAAAGAATTCTGACTAGAAACAACATATGTTGGGTTAGTTTTATAGATTGTGCTAGTCGATGCTTGTATAATAAACAACCGAAAAAAAGTTTTTTTTTGTCTTTTAGTGTTGGAGAGGTAAATAAGGGGCAGGTAACTCTTCACAACAGCTCTAGCTTTATAAAAAATATGTTTCTAACCCTAACCCTAAACCCTAACCCTAACATGTCTAAACGACGTTCTCCTTGCACAGTAGCCACATGTGCAACGCCAATTAAAGCCATCAGTTTTGATTACTGGAAAATCTTGCTTAAAAGTCGTGGTAAGAGTTACCTGCCCCTTATTTACCTCTCCAACACTAAAAGACAAAAAAATTTTTTTTTCGGCTTTTTATTATACAAGCACCTGCTAGCCTTCAGGAAAGCTGGGGAAACGTACCAGATTATAAGTAATTAGAGATTTCCTGTAAGTAAAAACAAGGGTCTGGTTTAAACACATAAATGCGTGTAGGATTAGAATGCCTTTTGAGCATTACATCGTCTCATTTACCCCTTTTTTTTGTACTGTTTTGGTCCTCCAACTCCTCGTTTCCGGATGACGATTGCAAACACTTCAATAGTCAACGTAGAAAAACGAGATAAAAAAAAATGTACAAGAAAATTAAAAAAAAATATCAAATAAATGAACGAAAACAACAAAAAAAAATATTTTTTAAATTTGAACTTTTGAAGCACTCGGAAAAAGGAATGGGTGAAGTATTTAAACTCTTTTTAAGACTAACTAAATGCTCGACAGTCGTGAAAAGGGATGAAGTAGAACGAGATGTGGGCGAAGAGCGGGGGGGGGGGGAAGGAGGGAGAAGGAGAAACTCTCATTACATGCTTAAAATAATAATGAAAAAATAATTAAAAAAATAAAAAACAAAAACATAATAATCGTGTTTTATGTTCGAAACTTTATCCCGGGAACAAACAGGACGCATTTTTTTGTAATTAAATTATTATTTTTTTAATTTAATTCATTTTTTGTGTTTAATATGAAATTAAAATAAAATAAAAATCACCGCCATAGCCGTAAACACGCGTGCATATATATATATATATATATATATATATATATATATATATATATATATGTCTCGGAAGTTTCTCAACCATTAAAACTATATAAAATAAATAAATAAATAAAACCTTAAGTCCCAAGTCGTTCAGTGGAAAATCACTCATGTAAGTCAATTTAGTTTTTACAGTTATTATATTAGTTTGTTTCTAACATTATTTAAGGGATCATCAGTTGTTTACCATGAAAAACTGTTTCGGGAATTTAATATATATATATAATATATAATAATATATATATATAATATAATAATATATATATATAATATATATATATATTATTTTAGAGGTACAAGATGATAATAAAGAATTGTAAAGATACGATATTTATTAAAACATCACGATAGATTATTATTATTATTAAACGATAATTCAATTATCGTTATATAATTCAACATTTAAATATATATATATTAAAATTTAGCACTTTTGAAAGGTATTGGGTTTGTGCATTTTGTTAATATTCGAACTTAATTAATTACTAATATATATATATATATATATAATTATATATATACTGGGAGAGTTTGAATTTCCTACTACACACCATCCTCGAGTATCTTCGGTCTCTCTTTACAAGGGTTTGTTAGGACCACCTGACATGAGTCTACTTCACCCTTCAAGTAAACCCTGACCAAGTATTCAAAATACCATAGTATTCAAAGCCCCAATAAGATCACCTCGACACGGCTATACACTGGCTCATACGAGGAATGGTGCACCTTTTCTAAGTCATGTTACCTGAAGCAACAACACTCAGCTGGATACCACACAAGACTAGATGAATTCTTGTCCTGGGATCCGGTAAGACCAAGAGACCACACGAAAGATATACTATAACATAGTTAACGGGTCAATTGGAGAGAGAAGAATTAATGTTCTTAACTTCTTTACTAAGTCAACGTTTGGGAGGAAGAGGAGACTCTTGTTTGACCCCTTACTCGGATATCTATCTATCTCATATAGAAATCAAGTGTTAGCCTTAGGAAGGGGCCCCTTGATTTCTGAGAACTTTGACTGAAGTAAAATGAAGCAAAAAAGTGAAATACCCTGCCTGGTCTGGTACCTTGTACGGCATTCACCATACGCGCGGTGAACCGACTTCATCTGAAGGAAGAAGTTTATAGGGAATATTAGATTCACAAACGATCCCCAGTCGCATGTATACCCAGGTCTCCGAAAAAATGGAATATCTTCGCAATAGAAGGAAAGCAACATTCTCTGTCCGTATTTCTGCTACTGGAATAACATACCAGAGGAGGTCGTGACGATGCCTACCATATCCAAGTTACAAAGTCGCCTTTGCCACACATTCACACTGTAGAGATACATATATTCTAACTATCTTGTTGCATTTTAGTATTTTCTTGCCAATAAATTTGATATGATTTGATGGAAGTAGAACACAGCACGCTGAAACCTCAACCTCCACGGTCAGTCGTTACACTATTTTACTCATTCGAACTACACGTATGAATTCGATCAGTTAATTAAGTTAATATAAATAAAATTAAGTGTCGATCTGTACGTTATAGATTTAGAAACTATTGTTTAGATTTCAACTAAACTCTGCGTGCGCATAGACTGTGACACAGGGTGTGTTATATATGTTAAGTTGACCTAGGTCAACACTGAAGGTTCATGAAAACTAACAAATGATATCGAAGATGCCGTTTCTTATGGGTTTCTTATAATAATAATAATAATAATAATAATAGTGAAGACCAATGGTCGTTGGCAGCGAGAAATCAATGGTAAGCGGCTGTTGCGATAATGCAAAGTCATTTGCAAAGGTTATCGAAAGGTATTGGAAATCTGGGGAGACTTGGCCTTTTGGCCAAGATCAAAGTGTAGTATCTGTTCCGATGGATACTGCACCCCATAGACCGGTATCGTCTTGGCCTTCATGACTTGATTTACGCCGGTCTATGGGTCTGTCCTGTGCAGTTCTAGGAGGTCCACCCTCCCAGGCTTCGCCTCCCCTCTTTGGGGAGGAGTAAGTTTATTGCTTATTGTCTGAGGCGCCCCTACCGGGGAATGCCGACGGGGCTGTCCAGGCAATTTTTAATGGCCAGAGTGCTCACCTGGCTTTTCAAACCCCACTTTCCCACCCGACCTTGTGTCACATCTTGTGGGAGTAAGATAAAAACTGGCCTTCTGCCTAACTCCTGGAGAGGAGTAAATCAATACTCCAGGGAAAACCACCGGTTATTATCAGTGAGTGAGTAATCTCTGATGATGGCCTGTGTGAGAACTCCCAGTGAGTACAAAAAAAATAAAATAAAATAAAATAACTAAATAAAAAAAATAATGTTAAAATGAGTATTATAAAATAAAAATACGTAAAGTGATCTTGATAATGTGTGACACGATGCGATGAGAATCTACATTGTTTTTTTTTTGTGATAATAACGTGACGTTCGCGCTGAACATTGTAAATGAGCAACTATGATATTTAGAAGGTCTGAATTCCAACCTGGTTTGACAGTGGTCAGTACTTGCAGAAGACAATCTGTCTAACAGATGGAAACTAAAGTAATAATTAAAAAAACAAAAAACTAATGGCATTTTAGTATAAAATGATGTTGGTTTATTCTTCTTTTGGGGTCAATACTGATTTTCCCCAGGGAATGAGTTTGATGAAAAGCAACATGCACGGAAAACACAGAGCGTGGCGGTAGCCCTTATCTGATTGATACACTTAAATATGAATCAATGGCCACCTTACTAAATATATTTACAACACCCTTGATAATAATAAATGTTTCCATGTCACACACACACACACACACACACACACACACACACACACACACAGACGATATGGGTTCGAGTTCTGTCAAGGCTACTGCATCACTTTCACGCATACTCTTGGGAAAAGTATAAATCCATATATCCTCCCTGCAACTCAGAATTAAATAGTAGCCCAAACTAGACTATCAAGCCTTGGATTTTGCAACTATTCATAAAAAAGAAAAACTCCGAAATAATATTAGTCTTTCTCTGCTTATCTCGGCATTTTTTTTCAGTCGTCCTGGAGCTGTGCTTGCCACTGCGCTCAAGTAATTCCGGTTCAGGAGAAATACAGTTGAAGATTGCGAAAGCCTTGCTTAACTAGAATCACCACGCAGCCAGGGATTATCCATTATGTCTCGAGACATAAAGGAGGGATAGCACCGACCAGTCTTCTACTGGATGGGCACGGAGAGTATTGGAACCATTGGAAGGCTAATTGACACTCAATTTCCAGAGAAGATCAACGGTTGTTATTAGTGATAAATCAATGGTAAACGGCTGTTTCAATAACGCAAAGTGATTTGTAACGGTTATTGAGAAAAGCGGAGAGTGTTGAAAATCTGGGGAGACTTATTGTCACTCAGACTCTAGGAGGTAATCAGTGATAATAACCCGTGTAAAATCTCTCAATGGATATTAATCAGCTGGTCTGGATAACATACCGACCCGTCAGCGTGACAGGACGCTAGTCCGTCGTCGGTTACACCTTCAGCAATTCAATTATGGAGTGTTTTCTTACAGTACCTTGTATTACTCAAATGGTTACCAATCTAAGTAATGACTAGACCCAACGTCACTTAACTTTAATAATCTGACGGGAACCAGTGTGTCAACGTGATTTAGCCATAAGGATTTTGCGGCTATGCATCACTCTTTTTTTTTGGGGGGGGGGGAGGGGAGGGTATTTAATATCGAAACACAATACCTATCGTAAACAACTCATTGTATACGAATCATTCAACCTTTCTTCCTTCCTTTCGCAACTACCCGATGTGATATTCGCCCTGGGCGGACATTCGGTTTCTTACCGAAAGAAGAAGTTTCTAGGGAATATCAAATTCATATGCGGTCCCCAGCTGCATGTCTACCCCGGGCAAGGGAGATGACATACAACGCCTAGTATTCCCAAATGGTCACTCATCTGATACTAACCAGACTCTACGTCGCTTAACATCGATGATCTGATGAGAACAGCCGTGTCAACGTAATTATGCCGTATATAATCGGTGAACACAAATTGCGATTTTACAACATGTTACCCAATAGTATTAGTGTCTAAGTAGATCCGATGGGAATACCACCCGATTTAACCTATTCCATAGTCTACGTCAGTATCGATTACACGTCCCTCTACATTGAACACATTAAATTGTATACAACATATTTACTCATTTAGAAACACTATCCGCAATGCTAAGCTTTTTTTTTTAGAACCATTTTTATGGGTGGCCCGTCGCAAGCGATTTTTGTTCTAGGAGGGTAATATAAACTCACGTTTGTAATGCACTGACAGTGATATATGACCTGCACTATTGCATAAAACATGTTTAGAATTTAATATAAGGGCACCTGCACAGTATCAATCTATCTGTTGTGGCGTGGCTGCATGTTTAAGGATAGAGAGAAGTTTTTTTTTTTTATTATTTGTTAAAAACGAGTACAAAAAAAAAAAAAATCAACCTAAAGTTTAGGTACGAAAAAAAAAATAAATAAAAAAAAATGCTCCCCATCGCCTTCGCCCAAAGACATTGTTTACACTATTTTTAGTATTGGATTATAAAACAGAAGTAAAAAGAGCTACCATGAGCAGAGTTTCTATCCTAGAACTACCCGCCCGTGGAACACAATACCGCGGGGCTGTTTTCCAGATGAATACAACATAGATGTTTTCTAATCCAATGTAAACCAATTCTTGTTGAGCCGTCCTCTTAAATAATCAAATTCTTCCGAATTTCAACCATCGTTACCAATCATCATGATGTTATCACACCGTCCACCTGAGAAACTCATTAACCCTTATCCTCGAGTTGCCTCTGTGCCTTGATAAGTAGTGACTTCTTAGTAAAAATAAAAGAATAGCGGTTTATCTAAATTATGATGAGGGCAACTGTTGACATTTTTTTTTTTTAGTTAAAACGAAAACCAAAAATTCGAATAAAAAGTGTTTTAAGTTTAGAGTTTGCATTGCTATTCCCTCTACGATCAAAACGTGCGATTATTGTCGCTGAGACTTTCGTAAAAAAAATAAGACGCTATTTCGTCGCATCGAGTCTTGATAATTGTTCCTCTTCCATATATAAACATTTTCAATCGCCATCATGAAAAATAAAATACGTCATAGTATTTTTTTTTTTTTAAAAGAGCATACCACGGAGCACATCATGCTGGGTCACGGGTTGGGTCATTCATTCAGAAATTGTCCAGTTCCATAGCTATTATCACGGGCATCAATGCATGCCGCTTCTGTCTGTCTCTTTCGATGCAATGGGGGGGGGGGGGGCGGGGAGAGCTTCTGCCTGGGGTAATGGACCCCCAGACACTATGTTTAGATTAGTTATTAGTTCCGAGCTTCAGCTCACCGGAAAATAAGGAGAAAGAATGGAATAAAAACGATACACTACACGGCGTTATGCTGTTGAGATCATCACGTCTTCCCCCAAACAGTAGTAGCAGCAGCAGTCATCGTAGTGGTGGTACCACGTGGGTGAAAAATCGAGTTTTCCCGCCTTTTTATATCAAATTTACGTGTAAAGTGATTTTTATGTCTCCACATTAATGATTTCGCTTACATTTGGTCGCTAATGGAATGAATAGCATTTCGTTTTTTATTTAAATATTTCCCATTTTATAATAAAGACCAACATATATATATATATATATATATATATATATATATAGTAAGCAATGAAATATATATGGCAATCAAGTTACACAGAGGCTCCCGTGTTTCATCCCCGGGGGGAATCGTCAGGCTAAATGCATTTAGCCTGACAATCCCCCCCCCCTCTGTGTAACTTGATTGCCATATATATTTTCATTGCTTACTACCTAGCTCTACTTACGTATCGAACACTGTTGAAGTAAATACTGAAAACTGACACATAAAAAATTATATCTCCTTATAATATTTTATGTGGATACATGAAGTACTAATATATATATATATCCCGTCACGCAAATGCTAGCAAGTAAAACACGCGCCTTTTCTAGTCCCCGGGGGAAACCATTTCAAGTGGTAAAAGAAGTGAGAAAGCAAATATTAGGTCAGACAACCATCTCAGACTTACCCCGCCGCCTGAAACGAATTCAGAAAGAAATCACCCACTCTATAATAAAAAAAGTCAACGGTGGGTGTGTTTTTTCTTTAGGTCATCAGAAAAGATAATAATAATTTTTATATATGAAAAATTAAATTACTGACGTAATTCTTACGATTTTATATGAACATTTTAGTAATATATCTAGATAAATAACGAGTGCGAACACTGGGGGAGCATAATTTTTTTCTGTCATTTTCGACGGAGTGTATACATTACTAAATAAATAAAATGTCTATAAAAAAAAAATAATTTTAATTTTGCTTTCTTCCGGTTTATTGTTTATCCGCGGTGATGTTTTCCCCTGTATAGCTGTTGTTGATTATTTGTGTATTGTGTCGGCTTATGTTTTCTTGCGTTCTTAAATCAGATTAGAGTGCACAAGAAACGTCAGCCTACACATTACGCGAACAATCAACAACATTCATATTTGAATACCGGAAAATAATCACCGTGGATGAAGAGAACACACGAAGAAGGCCGGAACACACATCGGCCAAAACGTAGTGGAAAAGAAATAGTAATGGTGTAGACAACAGTCCGAAGAAAAAGAATGCAAATAATAACTGCTTATCCTCTCAAAATCAGAAAATAACTCTGAAAAAAAAAATGTTTAAAATTATGTCCAAAATACGTTTTGACGTACCCATTTGTGAAAAATAAACTACCCCACCCCCCCAAAAAAAATAACAGGTTTTCCAGTTTTTTTCTCTCTTTTCTGAGTATTGATTTACTCCTCTCCAGGAGTTAGGCACAAGGCCAGTTTTTATCTTACTCCCACAAGTAAGATGTGACCCAAGGTCGGGTCAGGAAAGTGGGGTTTAAAAATTGCCTGGGCAGCCCGGTAGGGGCGCCTCAGGCAGTAAGCAATAAACGTACTCCTTCCCAAAGAGGGGAGGCGAAGCCTGGGAGGGTGGACCTCCTAGAACTGCACAGGACAGACCCATAGACCGGCGTAAATCAAGCCCCGAAGGCCAAGACAATACCAGTCTATGGGGTGCAGTATCCATCGGAACAGATACTACACTTTGATCTTAGCCAAAAGGCTAAACGGCTCTCTTTTCTGAGTTTTATTTACTCCTCCCCAGGAGTTAGGCACAAGGCCAGTTTTATCTTACTCCCACAAGTAAGATGTGACCCACGATCGGGTCGAGAAAGTGGGGTTTGAACAGCCAGCGCTCGAGAGTTGAGCACTCTGGCCATTTAAAAATTGCCTGGGCAGCCCCGTCGGCATTCCCCGGTAGGGGCGCCTCAGACAGTAAGCAATAAACTTACTCCTCCCCAAAGAGGGGAGGCAAAGCCTGGGAGGGTGGACCTCCTAGAACTTCACAGGACAGGCGTGCAGTATCCATCGGAACAGATACTACACTTTGATCTTAGCCAAAAGGCCAAGAACTTTTCTGAGTAGTTTGTATCAAAACTGATTCAATAGATACCAACGCAGCCAACCAGTCAAATAAACACACAGTTTTGATAATATTTAGATTTATGCATTTGGCAGAATTGCTATTGTAAAATGAGTCGTTTTACTCCCAAATTAATAGTTGAATAAATTCAGTTGATCTGATGAAAGCATCAAAATTTGCATCAGAAAGAATTGGCCACTTTTATCCTCATTGAATACATAAGGGGACACTAATTCGGCTTTTTATGCAATAGGTATCCTCATCAGAAGGCACGGCGAGAGACTTCCTCGAGTTGGCTTTGTTTCTAATTTTCTGTTTGTTTGTCTGTAAAATCGTAAGTAAACAATGTTTTAGTATTATTTTAGAGTACATCAACTGTTTATAAAAAAAAAAAAAACACTTTTTGAGTTTTAATGAATTTTATTTTGTAGTTTCGGAAATTTTTTTTTTAATGTTTGATGTCTTTAAGTAATATATTGAATTTTATCTTAGTGGTAATACTTCCGGTGATTTATCTTCAGCCGTTAGAAGCAATTTTATATCAACCTTTCAAGTAAGAAGTTCAATTTCTACAAGAAGCAAGAGCTTATATAATTGTATATGTTGGTTCAGAGATGCATCGCCACTAATATGCTTATATATATATATATATATATATATATATATATATATATATATATTTCATGTATCCACATACAATTTTATAAGGAGATATAATTTTTTATGTATTAACGTTTAGTATTTACTTTAACAGGTCTCAATACGTAAGTGGGGCTAGGTAGTAAGCTATAAAATATATTCATGGCCATTAAGCTACACAGAGGCTTCCGCGTTTCATCCCCGTAGGGAATCGTTAGGCTAAAATGCCATACGATTTACTACGGGGATGAAACGCGGAAGCCTCTATGTAGCTTAATTGGCATAAACACAACTTACTATCTAGCTCTACTTACGCATCGAGCACTGTTGAAGTAAATACTGAAAATTGATACATAAAAGATTATATCTCCTGATAGCATTTTATATGGATACATGAAATAATAATAATAATAATAATAATAATAATAATAATATTCCTATTTCTCCTAGTCTTTTCTTTTTTTTGTTTTTTTTTAACACGGAGAAAAGACTAGGAGAAATAGGAATCAAAGGGATAACTGAGACCATACAAAAGACAGTAATGATCAAAACAGCTACAATCCTGAGAAATGTCCTCGAATGCGGAAACCAACCCACATAAGCAACGAATGGGAACAACACATGGAAGCACAAGACAACAGAACCGGGGAAAATACAACCGCACGAGAGAGGCGCAAGCATAGGCTGACGCCACGAAAATTATGAACAGAGGGTCGAGGAGGGAAAGCGCAAACCAGACTTCCACTGGAAGAGCGCGGACAGCTCTGGGACCTTGGGGAGGCTAGTTGCCACTCGGGCCCCAGAGGGGACCAATGGCCCTTATCAGCGGGAAATCGTTGGTAGGTGGCTGTTGCGATTACTGCAAGGTCATCAGCGGTGATGAACGAAAAGAGGTGGAGCATACTGGAAGTCTGAGGAGACTTGTTGTCACTCAGACTCCAGGGAATACCACAGGTTGTTGGCAGTGGGCGATCATTGACGATGACCAGTGTGATAACTCCTAGTGAGTAAATAATAATAATAATTATATATATATATATATATATATATATATATTAATAACACTATATCTCTTTCATATGTCAGAATCACATAATATTTTTTTTTATCTCATTCAGTATAAAAAAAACTAAAAAAAGAGCAAGTTTTAAAAGTACAACTACTATGGTATACTAATACACGCTAACAGTAGAATTGACTAAACCCCCGCCAGTTCAAGGCAAAGCTGGTAGTCATAATAAAACTCCCTTCTTCTCTTTCCCTCATTCAAATGCATCACAAAGACAGACGTCTGACATTATTTAAAAAAACTCTCTTCTTGGTAACAGATCCACTTTCTTTATTTCCAACGGATCTTAAAAAATACATCTTCATCCCCCACTTTTCCTAATAAAATTTTGCAGTTTCCTTTTTTTTTTGTGCGGCGAGTGATACTTTTTTTTTTTTACTGGGATTTCTTTTATTTTCTTTTATCCTTTTTTTTCAAACAAATTTAACTCGGATATTTTTTCTTATTCTGAAATCTTTCTTTTAGATCGACTAAACAGAAGTCTCGCAATTGAATCATTTTCATGAGTTCTTACCTATGCCCCATTCGATTGTCTCACATTTTAAAAGTAGCTTTCAGTATCTTATCTTTTTATTTATTCACTAGGAAGCACATCCTGTGTTTCCTAGAAATGAATGAAGACCCGTTTGTACGCCTGCTCCAAGCCCTGAACGCAAAATTACCGTTTTAAATTCTTCAAGTTAGAAGCAAAATGAATAAATAAAATGAAATAAAATAAAAATAAGATAAAGTAAAACGTTGTAATTACTGTTCATGGATATTCGACGCGAAACCATACCCCACGACATTATTGTACCCCCAATGTACCCCCATGCCACCCTACATAAAATTAATACCACCAAATTTGACTCGAAAAAAATTTTGTTTGGTATCGGGCTTCGTTTTCAATTGCATCCTCGAACAGAGACACGATACATATCGTATAGAAATATTTATCAAGAAGGCCAGTCGATTGGTTTAAACTATACCCCTTTTAAAAAGGAAGAGTCTGCCCCCCTTTCGAGGTAGGGCCTAAGGATCCTATACACTTTTTTTTTTAGAATCTGGGGTACTTCTCCTTGCATTGCTTTTAGATATTTTTGTTTTTGTCCCATTCCAGAAAGTGCATCGTTTTGGTAAGATGTTAAATATGAACAGCTACAAGTGAGTTCGAATCTTACCAGGAGCTCTATAGTTCCGGTTGTTATAATTTTGAAACTGGCATCGAGCGGCGAAAGTTTGTTTTGTCTAGTTTACGTCATATCGACCTTTTTTTTCGGCTTATTATCTGGAGTACCCCGGGAGTTATTATTCCAGCAGAGTCCTGGAGAACCCCCTTAGTTTTAAGGGGGTTCTCCAAAAGAATAATATAGAGTCGCTTTTAATAGTAACAACAACACAAGCATCATGACTGAACATGCGCGTTAATCTGGCCGAAACTGAAATTCCGTCCGTCTTCCATTCCTTTGAAAAACACTCTGATGTTTAACTTGAAAACTTGCATTCTTTATAAATACATATTATCTATCATCATCTATCATCCGAGGCAACGCCATGTCCATTATGACGTCATCCCTCAACATCTAAATCTTGATGAAGAAAACAAAAAGCTTTGACCCCCAGGAGAACAGTCATTGTTTCTATTTACTTGCCTCCCCACGAGGGGAAAGTTAGACACGAGGTAGGTTTTTATTGTGGGGAAAATCCAGCTCACCAAAATAGGAGCACACTGGATTGGAACAAAAATTTAAATTGCCTCAATCTAGAAAGATTTCTCCCTCACTGACCGAGGAAAGAATAGACAAAGTGTAGCAACAGGACAGTTACTACACTCTGTTCCTAGTTATTGTTTTTAAAAGATTTAAATTGTTATAATTATTAGTTTTATCAATGAATAAACAGTTGTTATCTAGTGGTTAAATAAATGCTGAAAACTCCATTAATGATTAAAAAAAGATAACCCATTACCAAAAATATCTTCCTAAAATTATAACTTTGAAAGGGGCCACGGGTTCCTCGTGCGAGTTCTTTGAACGCATCTCCACTGGTTAAATTTCAATTTAGTTTGTTCGTTGGGTTTAAGGTAGACACACCATTTTCTCGGTTATTTGACGTCGAATCCAGTAATTTTGATAAAAGTGCTTACGTTTCAAGTTCTTTGTACCTTCGAATAAGTATTTATGGTGTTTCATGTTAACGAGTTATTCATAATGCATATGTATGCATATACCAACGGAAGCAATTCTGTTATTTCTAAAAAGGATTATATATGAAACATTAAATACAAATTTGAAGATCAATGATGTATCTTTAAATGATAATCTATCGTGATAATAGAAAGCTCAATATATTGGAGAGGGCAATAAATTCAGAAAATGAATGATAAAAAAAAAATTGTACAATTACAATATTTATTAAATCATCGGAAGTTCAAAAGCAAAGAGGGATCTCATTATCATTAATCCATGAATTTTCAAAGAAAAATTATTTTCATCAGAGGATAAAAGCATTTATTTTATATAGATGAATTAATTTTCAAAGTTGAATACTTACATATCGATTTTTATCTTCTAATTCAGGATAATGAGATCTCTCCTTGTTTTTGAACTTCTGATGATTTAATAAACATTGCTATTGTACAACTTTTTTTCATCATTCATTTTCTGTATATATATATATATATATATGCATATATATATATATATATATATATATATATATATATGCAGACTATATATATATATATATATATATGCAGACTATATATATATATATATATGCAGACTATATATATATATATATATATATGCAGACTATATATATATATATATATATGCAGACTATATATATATATATATATATATATATGCAGACTATATATATATATATATATATATATATGCAGACTATATATATATATATATATATATATATGCAGACTATATATATATATATATATATATGCAGACTATATATATATATATATATATGCAGACTATATATATATATATATATATGCAGACTATATATATATATATATATATATATATATATATGCAGACTATATATATATATATATATATATATATATATGCAGACTATATCTATCTATATATATATATACAGACTATATATATATATATATATATATATATATATGCAGACTATATCTATCTATATATATATATACAGACTATATATATATATATATATATATATATATGCAGACTATATATATATATATATATATATATATACAGACTATATATATATATATATATGTATATATATATATATACAGACTATATATATATATATGTATATATATATATATACAGACTATATATATATATATATATATATATACAGACTATATATATATATATATATATATACAGACTATATATATATACAGACTATATATATATATATATATATATATATATATATATATACAGACTATATATATATATATATATATATATATATATATATATACAGACTATATATATATATATATATATATATATATATATATATATATAATGTCTTTTTTCTGATGAATTTAGAGAGGATATACCCGATATTAACATACAAATGCCGATTGATCTACTGGTGAACGACGCGGAACCGTAAACATTGTACCAAAAGGGACTGTTTTTGAAAACATTTTTCGTAAGATAGATAAAATCTTGGCCTTTCAAATGTAACAAACACACACACCCACACACACACACACACACACACACACACACACACACACATATATATATATATATATATATATATATATATATATATATATATATATATATATAACAATACTGCTGCCACTCCATACCTATGCTAGCCAATATTTTAATTCCCTGAAATATCTACTGGTTTACCTTATCAGAAATAAAAGTAGTAGATAGAGAGTGATATCCCATTCTATTAAGCCGGATGCTCATAACTTTTCAGAGTTGGAATTCAATCCTACTCCAATCAAAACGTTCCACTAGTGTGCTACTAACGCTGAATAGTTGTACTAATATTTACGTGCGCCACCAGTGTCGGATAGTTGCACTAATAATGACTGACAAGTAAACAAACGCACGTGGCATATTCGGGAAGCCGGTTACAACTGATCATTCTTTTTTTTTTACCACTCACTCACGGTTGCTTATTCGCACTGTTATAACATACTTTGAGGGCAGTGACAAAATGTAGCATAACCCATATCTACTTTCTCTCAACTATTCGTCAGGAATTGGGGATTAACCCTGACTCTTTTTTCTCTTTGATGCGTGGAAGAAAGGCCTCTTGGAGTCGAGAGGTCTAATATCGAACGTTCCTCTTACCCTAAGGCCCCACTCTATTTACCGAAACCAATCTGGTATTTATCCCATTGCTTTGGATTCAATATTTTAAAAAAATATGAGAAAAACTATTGGCACGTTTCTTTTGTAATGTGTGTGTGTGTGTGTGGGGGGGGGCGCGACTGGCCCAATGGATACAAACGCAGACTATGGAATTATCTAGGCCGAGTTAAAATTTTGCCTCAGATCTGTTGTGGTTATTTATGTTCTAATACCATTTAAGAACCTGTAATACATGGTGCGGTATTAGCTCCGGACGGGCTATTCCGGCTCCACCCAAAGGAGGAAGTTTCTAGGGAATATCAAATTTACAAGTGGTCGCCAGCCGTATGTAAATCCCAGTCATGAGAAGATGACATACAGCACCTAGCATTCCGAAATGGTCACCCAACTGATACTGCCCAGGCTCAACGTCGCTTAACCGCGGTGATCTAACGAGAACCGGTTTGTCAAGACAATTATGCCGTACCATTGGTGAAGGTATAACTCCCCCTCCCCTTAAAGTTAAGTGCAAAATAATGACTACACAGCTAGATGGAGTTCCCATCGAATGCCATTACATTCGCTTACACTGTAATAAGTGAACGGTGTAAACATCCCCTTATCATGTGTAGAATCACAACTTGATGAATCGTTTGCACTAAATCATTTCTTACTGGTAGTGTGTTTCGACATGAAATAACCCACCATTATGTCGAAATGCGAGACGAAACAAAACAAACGTTTCTGTTTGTCTTCATTCGTTTCTACTCAAATAGCTTCTTTCCTCGTGCAGCTGGCCTCAGGAACTCCCTCCCTGCCCCCTGTTTCTCCGACGGTACTGACATGCAGAAATTTAAGACTAATGTAAACAGTTGCGCAGATCCCAATTTAGGTTGACCCCTCCAAACCTTCTCCCTTTTTTTCTCAGTAGCCCCTTACGTCTACAGTGGCGGCCTGCCTTGTTTAGAGTGAACTATGTAAAAAAAAAAAAAATAAATAAATAAATAAAAAAACTAAAAAACTAAAAAAACTATATCTTTAACTCTATAATAAAGACCAATGTGTATTTATTTGTATATAAATAGATATACGTACTTCTATTCCGCCACGCAAAAAGTTAGCGAGTAAAACACGTGTCTTTTTCTAGCCTCCGGACGAAATCATTTAAAGTGATGAGAGGAAGCGAGAACGGAAAGAGCAACTCAGACACCCACTCCAGACTTACCACGCCGCCTGAAATGAATTTGGAAAGAAATCACCCTCTCTATAATAATAAAAAAAAGGTCAACGGTGGGTACTTTTTTCTTTAGGTCATCAGAACTGATAATAGTAATTTATATATGAAAAATTAAATTACTGACGTAATTCTATGATTTACTATGACTATTGTAGTAATATATCTAGATAAATAGCGAGTGCGAACAATGGCGAAGCATACTTTTCTTTCGTCATTTTTGACTGGGTGCGTGCACTCGTCATTAACATGATTGTTAACTCACTGTATCGCCAGAGGAGCCATATGTTTGGTGGTGTTTCATGATATTAGTGTCCCGGAGTG
>OY744533.1:94197077-94207077 GCA_963556195.1 Sepiola atlantica
TAGTCTTTTTTTCATAAAACTTTTTTCTTTTGCGTGTAACTCTTATTTGTTCAACACACGGTGTGATTTCCCCCCGTGTCCCATCCGAGTAAATGTTCCATTCCAAGGTTTTTTTTATTTTCTGCAGTTGAAGAGAAAGGCAAGCGTGGTTTGGTTTCTAGGCCACTCTTAGCAGTAGTACGATTCCATACCTCGGTAGTAAAATAGTTCCACGTATGACCCCTTTTATCAAAACGAAAGCCATTTTCTCGGTGTGCGTTTTAAAATTTTAACGAAGACAATCAAAATGATTTACATTGCACGGTCGGAAATATAGTTTCATTGTTTTCATTAATTTAGGAGAAAAAAAAAAGAACCATAATACTTGACTACCGCATCTTGACTTTAAATGCAGCCATAAATTACGTTTAAAACGACAGTTTAAGGCTTCAAAATCACTTTCCAATTTTGCACGGTCACGAAATCATAATCGTGCCGGCTATTGTAATCTATTATTACTAAATATCATTTACTGTATATTTATTACTGTCAATTATATATATATATATATATATATATATATATATATATATATATATATATATATATATGTAGATATATATGTAGATACATGTGAATATATGTAGATATATATGTAGATACATATATGAATATATATATATATATGTGTAGATATATATGAATATATATATATATATGTATATATATATGTATATATCTATATTATATATATACATATGTATATATATGTATATTATATATATATTATATATATGTATATATCATATATATATATATACATATGTATATATATGTATATTATATATATATATTATATATATGTATATATCATATATATATATATATATATATATAGATATATGTAGATACATATATTAATATATATATATGTGTGTGTAGATATATATGAATATATATGTATATATATATGTATATGTATATATGTATATTATATATATATATATATGTATATTATATATATATATATATGTATATATATATTATATATATACATATGTATATATATGTATATTATATATATGTATATTATATATATACATATGTATATATATGTATATTATATATATATTATATATATATTATATATATGTATATTATATATATACATATGTATATATTATATATATGTATATATGTATATTAAATATATATATATTATATATATGTATATAATATATATACATATGTATATATTATATATATGTATATATGTATATTAAATATATATATATTATATATATGTATATTATATATATACATATGTATATATTATATATATATGTATATATGTATATTAAATATATATATATTTTATATATATATATAATATATATATTTCACTACGATATATTAAAATATCCAATATCCGTTTATTTCGTGGTGGTGCATAACAAGGAAAATGATTTTGTAAAAAATATTCCTTGCTATAATTAAAGGTAGAAGTAAAGTATTATTGTTTGTTTGCGCTAGTATTTTTTTTCGATCGAACTTTTATCGCATCATTAGACCTACATCGCTGCTATTGGTAGCCTACCAGCTTTTTAAAAATCAATACATCGTTCCCTTTTATTGGGCGGGCTAACATTTTCGACAAGCTCCTTAAAAAATATTTATTCCTGCCAATTAAAAAAATATAATAAACATAATCGTTGTATTGTATACAATGCCAGTATATAATGATAATGTTATCAAATAAAGCTTTTATATCATTATTACATCACAAATATCTATATATTATCAATGTATCATTCTTATATAGACACACGTGTGTAGAACACGAGTAAATACAAAGCAATAAGGTAATCTGTAATTGTTTTGTTGATTAGTTTAGTTTTTATTTCGTCCGGACTTTATGTTGGACTTTTATTAATACATTATTCTATTTTATTTTATTAGGTTTACCGAACATTTTTCAACCTTTATCACCGTCATTAGCCGGTATCGGCATTAAGGTACATTTCTCTTTAGATGAG
Source organism: Sepiola atlantica (assembly GCA_963556195.1). Classification (NCBI taxonomy): domain Eukaryota; kingdom Metazoa; phylum Mollusca; class Cephalopoda; order Sepiida; family Sepiolidae; genus Sepiola; species Sepiola atlantica. The sequence goes on from OY744533.1 coordinate 94,199,093, forward strand.
GAAGATGATAGGTTCACCGACAATTTTGAATGAATAATAAAATAAAATAGGATGATATACTTATACTTGCTTTCATGTGTAAAACCAAGAGCCGGACAGAGACTTAATAACAAAACAATCAGTTAAGGACTGATGTATTTAAATGTTTTTGATTTTCTCGAATGCCGATGTAACACACACACACACACACACACACATATATATATATATATATATATATATATATATATATATATATATATATATATATATATGTATATATATATATAACCTGTTCTGAAGAGAGAACTCGATATTAATAAAAAAAACCTATATCATCTCTGATACGATCGTACACATACTGTTGTTTATGTTGAATTCTTGGAGCGAAAATAAATGATCATGGAGTAATAAAGTTTACCTAAGATCTATATCATATATATATATATATATATATATATATATATATATATATATATATATATATATATATATATATATACTAGTGTATACCTCCATCAAAAATGATTGGGAACAATTACGCTTCACCGGTGTTTACGCTAATATTCATATAAAATCATACAATTATGTCAGCAATTTAATTTTTCATATATAAATTAATATTGTCATCTCTGATGACCTAAAGAGTAAAACACACCAACCATTGACTTTTTACTCAGAGTCGAGAATTTAGTTTCGAATCCATTTCAGGCGGCGAGGGTTATATGATTGCTATTTGCTTTCTTGCTTCTCCTTACCACTTGGAATGGTTTTGGTCAGGGAGGGGGGGGGGGCTAGAAAAGGGCACGTTTTTACTCGCTGTTGTGTGACGAGACGGATTTATATTTATTTATATAAGAATAAATACACATTGGTATTTATTAAAGAGTGAAGTATATATATATATATATATATATATATATATATATATATATATATATATATATATATATAGTAAATTATAAAAATATATTTATGGCAATTAAGCTACACAGAGGCTTCCGCGTTTCATCCACATAGTCTTACGATTCCCTACGGGGATGAAACGCGGAACCCTCTCTGTAGCTTAATTTCTATAAATATATTTCATAACTTACTACCAAGCTCCACTCACGTATTGAGCACTGTTGAAGCAAATACTGAAAATTGATACATTAAAAAAATTATATCTCCTTATAAAATTTTATGTGGATACATGAAAAAAAAAAAAATAAAATAATAATAATAATATATATATATATATATATATGATATAACAGAACAAGCGAGCGGTCATATTATGTCATACAGTATAAGCCACTTACTTTTTGGTTGTAAGAGAATAAATGTCCGTACTATTTTTATTGGATTTAGTACGATCATTTGGTGGATGTGGGGGTGGGTCAAATAGTTCCGATTTCCTATATATAGTATAGCAGTTGCAATACGCTCTCAAACATATTTTTGTTAATTTTAGATTACGCATACGAAGCCAGGATATAAAGATAATATATAAAGTAAAGCATTTTATATAATCACATCGCCTTTAAAAAAGAATCACATATATAACCAAGCGAGCGTCGATATTATGTCATGCAGGCCATATTTTCGTTTTAGTTTGCACTATAATAAATATATGTACTGCTATTTGCATTTCATTTAGTACGGCCACTTTCTGGTTCGGCGAGTCTTCTCATAGTTCCGTTATTTCCTCTATATACGAACTGCATGTATATGTACCATTTTGAAGATCTGTCTCTTCTTTCGAATGTTGTGCGCATTTTCTGATTGCGTTATCTATTTTTCATAGATCATTATTGAAGCAAAGAATCTCTCGTTTGTCGGATATTATAACGCACCGTGTGATTTCTAACGTGTCTTTTCTGACGTTGTCAAAGCCACTTAGAACACAGAGCTGACCTTATTAACTTCATTGAACAGGTTGCTCCAAATTGAACAGGTTGCTCCAAATTGAACTCCTCTCCCCGTTCTGTAGTGGTCTACTTTAACTTTACCGACCGAAACGGATTTGGAATCACTGATTCAACAGAAACGTTTGACCAATTTATTTTTATTGCTTCCATCGAAGAGTTCAAAGTTGAGCAAAAAATCGTACACGATTTTGCTAATAAAAAAAAGAAGGCCCCAAAAGCTACCTATTGGTGAAAATTGTATACCTGCTACTTCGCCGTCAGTTAACTAAACTGTATTACAAAACATTCAGACTTAATAAAAAGCAACTAACTTTTATTCACCCCAAACAAGACATTTCGCCACTAAAGCATCATTTCGGTGAAACAGGGGTCAGAAGGGAAATACGTAAATTCACTAGACCAACTCGACAATCGACTAAATCCCATCCATTCACTGTGGAGGTCCCCAGATGCCGGAGAGCTTTCTACTCAAATAGCTTATTTCCTCGTGCTGCTGGCCTCTGGAACTCCCTCCCTGTCCCCTGTTTTCCCGACAGTACTGACATGCAGAAATTTAAAATTAATGTAAACAGACATCTCGCTGCGCAGATCCCATTTTAGGTTGACCCCCCCCCGAACCTTCTCCCCTTTTCTTTCTTATCAGTAGCCCCTTACGTCTACAGTGGCGACCGGCCTTGTTGGGGGGGGGGGGCGGGGAAACTACGTTAAAAAAAAATTGTTATATAGTACAACTATTTAGAAATATGATTACTATTCAAAAATGGATACCCATTAATGTGATTGGTGACCAGCAACTCGCACAGATTGACCTTTGTTGCCATTTGATTGTTCATTAAAAGAAATGCTCCCAAAACTGGTTTTAATTGTATCGTTACCCACAAACCAAACATTTTTCTTATCCCAGAAGTAGATTGGCCCAGGTAGTCGTTCCCTACCAAGTCGGCCCATTGTTAATTAATGGGTCGCATATCTGAGAAAATAGAGATATTTTATAGCTATTTTATACGAGCGAACATATCCGGTGTTGCCCGGATGTCAAATATGTTGATTATATATATATATATATATATATATATATATATATATATATATATTTCTCTCTCTCTCTCTATATATATATATATATTTCTCTCTCTCTCTATATATATATATTTAAGTATATATATATATATATATATATATATATATATATATATATATATATATATATATATGACAATAGAAGCTGAAGAGAGCCGGATGGCTAAGTCCTTCTGTGCTTGAAACCGACGGTACGAATGTTGTACTAATTTTTCTATACTAAAATAAATAAATAAATATATATATATATATATATATATATATATATATATATATATATATATATATATATATAATTTTGTCGTGTGAGAAGATTTGAAGAGTAACCGTTCTTGGGGGGGGATAAAGAAAAACCATTTTTTTAATACTCATTGTTTTTTTTTGTGTGAATGTCGGTTTTTGTATTAAAACCATTGAAGACACCTATTGAACATACCTTGATTTCATCGTAATCAATAAAAATGTATGGATTAAAACAGGGGAAACAATCGTATTTAGAAAAAAATATCATAAATAAAAAGAAGTGCTTTAAACAAACATCTCCGACTCAATTACTCAATTATATATATATATATATATATATATATATATATATATATATATATATATATATATATATATATATATATATATAATATACACACAAACACACACATACAAACACACGCGCATATATATATATATATATATATATATATATATATATATAAACAATTAAATGATATTAGACGCATTGCCATTATCTATAGTGAGGATTTTAAAAAAATAATTTATATTATAAGAGAGGAATCAAGAACCACGAGAAGGGGAACAAAGATGAATCATTTTGTAACTTTCTTATTTTTTCTCAATGAGGATGTTTATTTTTTTTAAACGAGTATTGAGGAGAAAAAACAGGAGATAAAAAATAAATCAAATTACCGAGACGTCTTTCAAACGACACTTTTCAAGGAAATCGTCGACTATGAAGGGGAATCACGATTAAAAACGTGGTCAAAAGACCATAAATAATTATCGAGGGTATATAAAAAAAAAATTTAAATTATAAAAAAGAAAAATGGGAAGAGACGTGTGTATATATATATATATATATATATATATATATATATATATATATATATATATATATATATATATATGTGTGTGTGTGTGTGTGGGTGTGTGTGGCTGATGTTTAATGTTACCGAACATTTAATCACAACATTAACGCCGGCTCAACATTCGCTATTAAACTACACTGAAATACAATTTAAATTTAAATTAGTCTTATTATTTCATTTTTAATTACACTGAAATGCGGTTTCAGTGGACCCGAGAGTTTCCAAATGACCACAAGATTCAATTTTAACCCTAACCCTAATCCTTGTAAACTCATGCCCCTATTCAACCTCATGGGGATCTTCTAATTGCGACCATATCGATTTATATAACCGACAGACAAACTTCCTCGTTTATATATATTAGACTATATTTTATTTTGTCGACAGACGCTTTCAATTTTTCTGCAGCGTGTATGACTTCACTTTAGCGAGTCATCTTTTCGCAAATATTCATATAGCAAGTTCGCTTCTGTCCCATCCCAAACATTTTCCGCACTGTCCGATGGTGCTGTAGTAATCGATTGCTGCCTCTTGCCACGTGGTCATACCTTTTCAGCAGTGCCAATGTCAGAATTGGGAATCGATACAGTAGCCGAGCGTAAGGAACCTGACACGTTGTAAGGTAATGCATTACCTTAGTTTAGAAACCACATGAAAAAAAAAATCGTTGTCACATCTGGGGAGATGCCGTTCATAGCACTCTTTTATTTCATTGACAGAATACAAAAATCGGTACTTTTACAGATTAGGATCCACGAGACTGCTTCCCTGATGACTACAACCGGGTCATCTGCAAATACTTGTCATAATCCGTCCTCATCAGTAATCAAACTTTGTTAATTTCCTTAATCATTTTCAATCTTCTCTTAATATGCTTCCTCATTAAGCTGACAATTCATCCATCCATCCATCGTATTATCCGGTAACCTCGAGTGGCTGTTAGCCTTGATAAGTGGTGACTCATTAGTAAAATAACTGATGTTGATACACATTGAATTTGGATTTATTCATCTGTTACCTTAAACTGTATAAACCCAAAATGTCCTCCCATCCATGGGTAAAATAATGACTTGTGTTTAGCTAATATATACATTTAATATTTGTCAATATCTATTGCGTTTCGGCATCAAATAGCAGCAAAGGGGTTGATATGTCGTAAAACCAAACAAATCAAACATCACTCCGGACCTGTCTTCAAGCTCTGACCACACGTTTCACCCCTTTCTTTTAGCAGTGGAAGCGTGCTGAGCCCATCACCCAGAGGTCCGTAGATCGAAACTACGCCCCGCTAAGAAGAAACATCATTTTAATTGATCGAGGCAAGTGTCGTCCAGTCTCCGAATCTTCGATGGATCGACGCGCCAGTAGAGTTACACTCGTTCAGACGGGGTCAAGAATGAATTCGGGAAGTTTTGTCGACACTGGATCGATTCTGCTTTCGCTTAATGTTCTAACACGAGTATCAAGGTCAACAGAGAAAATAATAGTACCCCCCCCCCTCCCCCTCCCAAATATAATATTTGTTGTATAGCAAAGAAGGTTTAGCAAACAAAAGATATAAGGTGAACGGAATAATTTCATGGTTACGTTGAGCTAGCAAGTCTCGTTGGATCGCGTAAATTCTCGTTATTTTCATAGGAATAACAGATGATTTCTATTCTCATTATTTAAGCGTTATATGGCACTAGAATTAAGAAATCCGTTCGGTAATACCCGGTGTAGTATTCGTCCTGGATGGACACCCGGCCTCCACCGGACGAGGAAGTTTGTAGAGAGTATCAAAGTCACATGCAGTCTCCAGCCACACGCACCCCCCACACACACACACATATATATATATGTATATATATATATATATATATATATATATATGTATATATATATATGTATATATATATGTATATATATATATGTATATATATATATATATATATATATATATATGTATATATATATATATATGTATATATATATATGTATATATATATGTATATATATATATGTATATATATATATATATATGTATATATATATATATATGTATATATATATATATATGTATATATGTATATATATATATGTATATATATATGTATATATATATGTATATATATATGTATATATATATATGTATATATATATGTATATATATATGTATATATATATATGTATATATATGTATATATATATATGTATATATATATATGTATATATATATATGTATATATATATGTATATATATATATGTATATATATATATATGTATATATATATGTATATATATATGTATATATATATATGTATATATATATATGTATATATATATATGTATATATATATATATATATATATAAATATGTATATATATATATATGTATATATATATATGTATATATATATATGTATATATATATATGTATATATATATATGTATATATATATATATATATATATATATATATATATATATATATATATATATATATATATATATATATCTCCTGCTCAAGAGAGATGCCATACAGTGCCTTATATTCCCAAATAGTCACCCATCTGCTACTGATCAGACTGAACGTCGCTTAACTTCGGCGATCTAACGAGAATCTGTGTCAACGTGATTATGCCCTATCATGACGTTTTATAAAATCGAAATATTCGACCCGCCGAATAAGATCACAAAAAAAAAAAAAAAAAAATGGGCTCTGAATTTCGTTTCCGACTTCTTTTAAAATTACTGACTCCTAATTTCGAAAAAGTCACCATTAATCAAAGGGGACACGTGTGATGTAATTGATACAGAAATGGATTATGGAATCGGGCTAAGCCGAGTTCAAGTTCAGTCGGATCTTTTGCATTCACTTACATGGTTATACTACTGGGAAAGGTATGAACCTCTTTCTTCCAAGCTAGGAGCAAAATAACCTTCTGTGATTAATAGTTTAACAAAACACCGTTTGCAATGGTTACTAAACAACAGAAAAGGGTCGATATGCCGTAAGACAAATATACTAAACCGCATTTTCCAAACTGGCATCTTTTTTGCTTCAAATTTTCTGGCTCCGAAAGTAGGGGATAGGTTTATTCAGAATCTTTTGCTTATTGTACTCTAGCAAACACACCCGACGTTACCCGGAAATAAACAAGGACCCCTGTATACTCTTGTTTCTATCCCTAAACGACATGCTATCATTATTTGTATTCTTATTTTTGTAATTTCTATGATTTTCAATTTTCAAGTTATAAATAAATAACAAATAAAACATCATAATATACAGTAAACGTTTCGAATATCTGGCGCGAAAGCAGACCCCACGTTATTATTGTAATACTCGCTCATACAAGATTAATACCACCAGTGGATTTCACGTAAGATCGTACTTGACTAACGCTGTGCTTGATCTTGACACAGAGCCTTGTTTTCAATTGCATTACCGGACAAACAGACAATGCAACTACACATATACAATAGATCTCCAAAACCTTCGGAATATAAGACACGCCGTCATTTTAAGTAGACTTAAAAAAAAAAAAGACGGAAAGTGTAAAAATTAAAAATATAAAAATTTAGACCGAACAAAACGATAATTGATTTTCAAAACAATTATATGTATTGTTTCTTGTGCGCACGTGTGCTTAATCTATCCAGTGGATTCTTTTTTTTTTAATAAGTTGTAATATGAGACATGGTAAAATTTAAAAAAAAACTCACGGCAGAAGTGATATATGATAAGGTGTACAAGTCGTGATGTAATAATATACAATATATCGTTTGTTTGTCTTCTTTTTTTCTGTGTGTTATTCAGTTATGTCATCACGAAAGAATTTTTATAATTTCTAAAATTTATACGGTTTCCTCTCGTTCAACATGATATGAATGGTTAAATAAGCGAGAAACGAAGAAGAAGAAGAAGAA
>OY744533.1:94209577-94212077 GCA_963556195.1 Sepiola atlantica
ACACACATAGGTATTTTTTATTTATATTTAGAATTTTTTTTTCATATATATATATTCAAATATAAATTTTATAACATAAAGTAATTATAATAGTTCAATAGTGTAAGGTCAGAGCTATGCTATATTCAATATTTTTTGTGTAATTTTAGACCATATCAATGTTATAAAGGACAGATTCACGTCATTTTATGTATATATATATATATATATATATATATATATATATATATATATATTGACATTCAACATTAATGTACTACTAAGCTCTACTCACGCATTGAGCACTATTGAAGTAAATACTGAAAATCTATACACAATATATTATATAACTTTATAATATTATATGTGTACATACGAAATAATAATAATAATAATATATATATATTTACAACCCGGACAATTTGCATATCTTTTTCACGGAACTTTTCTTTTCATTCAATACGTTTTTTTAACAAAAATTATTTTAATAATTTTTAATAATAATTTTTATATTTTTCAAATATTTGAACTTTGGTTTTTTCGAAAGCCAACTTATCCATCTGTATTTTCTCCTCTGATGATAAGATTTCGATCTTTGAAAAGCCTTGGCTTAAGGAAAGAATAATAAACACTAGTTTATTACTGAGGACACCTTGCATTGAACAATTGAAATTTGAAATAAATTTGGACAATCGTCGCATATTTATCACTCTTCTTTCTTCTAGCTCTCTCGCTCTCTCTCTCTCTCTCTCTCTCTCTATATATATATATATATATATATATATATGTGTGTGTGTGTGTGTGTGTGTGTGTGTGAGATAAATCATAACAGAGCCGTAACACACAAAAAGGGCTCAATATTCTTTCAGATAGAGCTTTATAACACTAAGAAGTGATTACTATAAGAAACAATTAGTCGTTAAGCTAGGCCCGTGTAATAATCGGTATGTACCAAACTACGAGATTTAATGAATTCAAATTTCGCACAATATATTCAATTGAGTATCGTATCTCAATATTTAAAATAGATGTATTAATTTTCCGTTAAGGATACAAATAAAACATGTAATTTAGTTGCAGTTGTACGTCGCCGAATTAATCTATGTCTATATCGTATACACTACAAATGATAAAACCGCGTTTGTTTCTGCGATTTCTAACAATCTGATTGGTTAATTTGTCATTCGTCAGCCAGTAAGAACGCTTATGCAATTTGGTATAGAATGATCCTTAAGAATCCTTAAAGGCAACGGTATGGTAACGATAGATGATCGACATTCTTAGTTGTTATACATTAAGTATTACTAATGCTACCTAAGATGGCAGAATTTATTAAGAGCAGTTTGTCGAATCCCCATCGCGGGGCATGCTTTGTCAGCACAACACGTTGGGCCATGTGTACGATTCGCACATGTTTTTTTTTTGTTGTTGTGAAAAAAAAAACAATGTTTTGTTTCTCGTCTCCTCGTAATACTTTCTCGTTGTGCAGTTAACATTTTAATTTAGTAATATATATATAAGAATTCTGTCATTTTTTTTCGTTCTTATGTTAGGAAATAATAATAATGTTGCTAAAAATTATATTTGATTAAAGAAAGAAAAAAAAAACTATACAGATAGTGCGTAATGTTGTGTTTCTAATCTAATCTAAGGAAAAGTGACCAGAGTGCTCAATTACGTGTGCAAAAGAATATATTTTTATTAAAAAAACAAACAAACACTATACATTAGTCTCTATACGTGCGGTTTTGCGGAAAAATTGGAAACTCAGCCCGCAGGGCTAAATATACCGCATTTATCCGTTCTTTAGTCGATGTTGTAATGATAACATAACGTGTTAGATCACAACAATATCGACTGAAGTACGGATACATTTGGTAACTTTAGTCCTGTGAACTGCGGTTCCAGGATTTCCATAAAACCGAAGGTATCGATGGCCGATCAAACTAATGTATAGTCGTTTTTAGATAATGTATATATATATATATATATATATATATTATACGTGAAGGCGAAAAAGTGACATTGAAAATAATAGCTTTAATTGTTAGGAGGAAAATGGATACTTTTAGTAGGAATCTAATACGCACGCAGATTAATATATATATATATATGTATATTTGTAATATCATGTATGCTGTGTATATGTTTATGTGTTTATATTTTGTGCGTAATACATCATTGAAACATAGAGACATTCTGAAATTAGTTCCTTCTTTGATTGGCTTCTTTTTTTTTTGCGAAGAGAATCGAAACTTGATTTCTCATATCAGAAACCGAAAGCCCTAATAATCGGTAGACCACTTGGGTCAATCAAGATTTGTGGATCTGGATATACCTCAGATTAAACCATCTTGTGTCATACCTAGCCCTCGTGGTGGGTGGGTGGGGGGGAGCGTTAAATAGTTGAGAGGATTCAGTTTCTTTTAATATAAAATTAATTCTTTTCAATCTTATGGATTGACTGTATATGTTTATATATTTGTATGTACAGGATTACTGTACTAATTACTAATTAACC
>OY744533.1:94219577-94222077 GCA_963556195.1 Sepiola atlantica
GTAAATGTAAATCCGTAGAAACTCAAGTGTTTATAAAAAGTGCTCAATAACAAGTAGAGCTGTTCTTAAGTATACATTTTTATTTATACAAACATTATTGGTTAAATATGTGCATATATGTTTCGGTTGTACTCTTCGCAGAGAGTGAACCTCTTCAGACCAAAGATTATATATATATATATATATATATATAGGTTGATAAAATTGGTAGAAAAAATGTAACAGAGTGCTCAATTACTTAAAATCATTCAACATTTTTCAAAAGTGAGTGTTCGAATCTCACCGGCTATCCTCCGTCATAGATGAGAAGTTCTGTTTGTTGTTCTCAACTTTGACTGAAGATAGCCCGTGAGATTCGAACCCTCCCTGACTTGAAACCGACGGTATCGTGTGTATTTGACTTGATCTTCTGTAACACCATTATATATATATAAAACCACTATATATATATATATATATATATATATATATATATATATATATATATATATATATATATATATATATATACATTATTTACCCTCTCCCCAAGAGGTTAGACACAAGGTCTAATGGACTTATACATTATTTACCCTCTCCCCAAGAGGTTAGACACAAGGTCTAATGGACTACAAAAATAAAAATGCCTGAGCAGTCTCGTCGGCATTCCCAGGTAGGTACGCCTCGGGCGATTTTAAATCACCTATCCCCTTCTCAGGGAGAAGGTAAAGCCTAGGAGAGTGTATCTCCCAAGGCTGAACAAAACCATTCTCTAGCGCGACAGCAACACAACCACTGTTGGACTGATTTGTATGATAATTCAATGATACAACATAATCGTTGAAATGTGAGCTTAGGGGCATATACCCTTAAAGTTAGATATAATACACACTATCAAAACCAATACAACATGCAAATTGTCAGTATCATTTGTAGTAGTAGTAGTAGTAGTAGTATTAGTAGTAGTTACATCATTTAATGTTAGAAGTTGAAATGGAATTGTCCTTATTAAAATTGCATAATCGAGGACTAACTGTGAAGACACTATCAGTAGTGGCAGTAGTCAACGAGAAGTAAGCAGTTCCTGCTAGTGCCAACAAGCGAACCCTTGGAACCTACCACGCACGCACGCACGCACGCACGCACGCACGCACGCCTAATTACTTGTCTCCCACTCCCACCCCCACCCAAGGTTTCCGACGCTGCATGTGCTCGTCGCTTGAAACCTATGTGCATGTAAGTTATAAAACACGCGCATGTGTTACAACAAAGACTCACTCACTAAAATAATTACTTGCCCTCCTCTTCCCCCTCCTCTTCCTCCCCGACACTTATTCAACGCCCCTGTGTCCCCATCCCCCATATTTTAGCGATAACAACAACAACAACAACAACAATAATAATAATAATAATAATAATAATAATAATAATAATAATAATAATAATAATAATAATAATAATGTTGTGGTGGTCGCTGCAAGTTAGTTTTTTCTTCTTCTTCTTTTCTAAAGCTACTAAATAGCGATTGACTGAATGTGTGGTGTGTGTGTGTGCGTGCAAGCGCGTGTGCGTTTCAATAACAATGATGAAGGCAGCCAGCTGACTGTAACTAAGCAACGAAAAAAAGCCTTCTTTAAACGATTGATTCGTTCTTTCTGTCTTTCTTTAGGTTACTTAGAATCAGAGAGAGAGAGAGAGAGAGAGAGAGAGAGAGAGAGAGAGAGAGAGAGAGAGAGAGAGAGAGAGAGAGAGGGGAGAGAAGGAGGGATTTGTGACAAGATTGGGGAGTTGAACAGAGAACTGAGTGGGGAAATTAGGTAGCTACCTATATAACCTTTCTAGATAGATCAATCGTAAAGGTCTCTTTCTCTCTCTTTCTCTCTCGCTCCCCTCCTCTCTCCCTCCATCCCTCTCTCTCTCCCTCCATCCCATCTCTCTTTTTTCTTGTTCTTTAGTGAATGCTTAAATAAATAAATAAATAAATAAATAAATAAATAAATAAATAAATAAAGCAATATGCGAATTAAAAGTTTATTTTCTTAAATGTGGGATTTCTAGTCAATTTTTCTTCTCAATTCAAAAGTCGAAAAATGAACTAAAATGCCTTACATATGCAATAAATAATCAAATATAAATAATTACAGCAAGAACGACGTTACCTTCTTCTGAATCTCACCCTTCAGCTCCAATGTTTTTAGTTTTCTGGATGCTTGCCAATGTCTACAGTAGTTTTTTTTCGACAAATTAGTCACGTGACCAAATAAAACGCTTACGTTCATTATTATTATTATTATTATTATTATTATTATTATTATTATTATTATTATTATTATTATTATTATTATTATTATTATTATTTTATCATTATTTTATTATTATAATCATTATTATTATTTTGATTTTTATAATAATAATAATAATAATATTATTATTATTATTATTATTATTATTATTATTATTATTATTATTATTATTATTATTATTATTATTATTCTTATTCTAACTATTATTATTATTTTTA
>OY744533.1:94227077-94234577 GCA_963556195.1 Sepiola atlantica
GATTGTTTACAGTAAAAACACGGAACTGATAAACAGATACATTGGTTTATCATAGATATTATTTCGTATAGTTTTCGATAGAGTTTTAAAGTGTTCTAATCGAACAGAAATGATTGCATTTTCTCCCCGCTCTAAAACGATAAGGGTTCGGTTCTTTTATACAACGGTGACGCGTTAAAAAATGATGTTTTTTCTTTAGTTTATCAACCCACATACATCATAACATTTAACGCTTTTCTGTAAACGTTGAGAACGATTTTCTAACTTCACTTCCGAATTTCGAACGTTCACGTCGGATATTTTAACGTTCAAGTCGGACATTTTAATTGATTATTAATGAATAAATAAATAAAATAGCCGGCATATGTTTTTGCTATCGTGACTCTTCGAAATTCGGAAGTGATTGTGAAGTCTTAAAGGTGTCGTTCAGAACCACTCATTTCTGGCTTGAATCACAGTTTAAAGGCAGAACTCATATTGTATAGTTCAGTTGAACTTCTAAAAACGAGAGGCAAACGTGGATTTTCACACGCGCCCCTGTCGTATTAAAGAACGTTAAGTCCTTCTTATCGAGCAGAAAGGCTATAAAATGGTGGGAGTTAGGGGGGGGGTCAATGCACTAATAATACGCGATGAAAAGAAACGCAAAGCGTAGACAAGAAGGGGATAAAAAGTCACTTTTTCTCTTTTCGCGTCCTGGTTCGGCTGTGCTAATAAAAACGCAGGTCTCGGTAAACAGGACGCAGAGGATATATAGCGGTGGGCTACGGTTACTTTTATTAGACTTCGTTAACTCTTTTTCTCCTCTACATGAAATTCGAAGCAGGCAGAGAGAGAGAGAGAGAGAGAGAGAGAGAGAGAGAGAGAGAGAGAGAGAGAGAGAGAGAGAGAGAGAGAGAGAGAGAGCCCAGCCCCCCCCCCCTTCATTTTCTTCCAAAATAAATAACAACCTGACTATGGCTTAGCGCGTTTTACGACAAATCCACCCCCCAAGAAGTGTACATGTATATAATAATGTAGACAGTCGTTGGTTCGGGGGGGGGGGGGGGGGAAGGAACGAACAGTACAGTCAGTCAATTTGGCAAAGGGAGTTTGGGTTTGCCATTGCAAATTGTCCTTCACACTAGCGACATAGAAATCTGCACTTTACATAAAGTACATAACGGTAGACAGTTTTCAAAGTAATTGAGCTTTGAGGTTTTTTACATTATATTCACCGGCTTTAAATCTAAACAATAAACCACAAATAAATACTGTGTTTAAAAAAAAATGGACAAAGAAATAATAATAATAATAATAATAATAATAATAATAATAATAATAATGATAATAATAATAATAATAATAATAATAATAATAATAATATCAATACTAATAATAATAATAATAATAATAATAATAATAATAATAATAATAATAATAAGAAGAAGAAGAAGAAGAAGAAGAAGAAGAAACCCCGCATGAACGCAAGGGTACTGAAACTGCAATAAATCTTATAACTACCCCCCCCCCCCCACAAGGTATCAGCCTCGGCTGACACTACGCAAAATAGCCGTGAAGAGTCAAGGAGACTGGGAAGACCGAGGAGGGAGAGCACTGCCCAGACCTCCACTGGAATAGTGCGGAGAGTACTGAGACCTCGTGGAAGCTTATTACCACCCAAATCCTAGTGAAGACCAATGGCCGTATCCAGCGAGAAACCAATGGCAAACGTCTGTTACGAAAAAACGCAAAATGATTAGCAACGGTTATTGAAAGAAGCAGAGAATACTGGAAATCTGGGGAGACTTGCTGTCACTCAGACTCCAAAGAACACCACCTGTTGTTGCCAGTGAGTGATCAGTGTTAATGACTCGGTTGGCACCATAGATAATTATCACAGAAAGTCTGAGAAGAAGTAATAATTGAGGAAAGATAGAAGTGCACGGAGAGTGCTTATCTTCACTCCAATTCCAAAGAAAGCCATCGGCCAGTATACGTGAGAACTCAATGGTAAACGGCTGTTACGAAAACGCAAAGTGAGTTGCAAAGATGATCGAAAGAAACGGAGATGACTGGAAATCTGGGGAGACTTGCTGTCATTCAGATTACAGGGGGCACCACCTGTTTAAGACACGAAGAAGAAAAGACGTGCTTACTCGTAGACATGACCGTGCCATCTGACAAAAAAAAAACATCTCCGCAAAAGAGCAGTTGAATGTATCCAACTCTAAAGAAATGAAAGTATCAGAATGGGTCAACTTCGCATGCAGTTCATACCTGTAGTGATTTGGGAACTATTAAGAAAAATGGGCAAAAAAATATCTTGACAAGACATCCGAGAGACCTAAGCCTAAGCCTAACCCTAACACCTTTTTTTTAAATAGAAGAAAACGTTCTTAATACTGCACACACCCCTTCGTAAAATCTTATCCTTGTAAACCTGTATATAATGCCCATTCTAAGCACACCCTTGGAAGCATATACAGACATTTTCGGGATGGGATCAAAGTGTCACTGCAGATGTGAAAGTGATGGATAAATTATGAAATTGCGAGAGAAACAGTGTTAAGACGAATGAGTCAAAATGCATATAGATAGACAACGATGACTAATGCCCCGCTCATCCCCTACTTTTGATGGCCTTGTGCCTAATTTTATTAAAAAAAATAAGCCATACCACATGTGCCCTGTTCATCAGTCAGTTGTCTAATTAAGATCTCCTATGTCCTATATCTTTACAAAGCCACCATCCACCCATGCATGGAGTATTGTTGCCACATCTGGGCTGGTGCACCATCCACTAGTCTTTCCCTCTTAAACAAGGTAAAAAAATGAGTCTCTAATCTAATAGGTTCCTCACTATCCACCAAGCTCCAGCCCCTGTCCCATCGCCGCAATGTTGCATCCTTGTGCTTGTTTTACAAGTACTTCAATGAAATGTGCTCCGATGAACTTGCTGCTCTGGTGCACCCCCCACTCCCCCCGACGTAAATACATTCGACCAACCCGACAATCAGCTAAATCCCATCCATTCACTGTAGAGGTTCCCAGATGCCGGAGAGTCTTCTACTCCAATAACTTCTATCCTCGAGCTGCCGGTCTTTGGGACTCCCTCCTTGGCCCCTGTTTCCCCAATTGTACCGACATGCAGCAATTTAAAACTAATGTGAACAAACATCTCGCTGAACAGCTTTCAATCTAGGATGACCCCTCTATACTTTCACACTAATCCTCAGTAGCCCATTACGTCTACAGTGGTGGCCTGCCTTGCTTGGGGTGAACTAAATTTAAAAAAAAATCAACAACCGTGAAACCACAGGTGTCAATGTAAAATATTACGAGAAAGTATCAAATGTAATAAATATATTATGCGCGTACAAACAAATGTTATTCTGAAGCGTTTTGTGAACGCAAGTAAAAAACGCTACATTCTTCCCGAAATGGGACATGGCTAAAAGAAATGCCGATGCAATTGCTTATCTCGGCAGTAAAGTTGCAAAGGACGAACCTAATGTGCAAAGCAACAAAACTGGACAAGGTGAAAGCAATCTAGGAGTCAAATCTTCCTACAAACATACAACGTAACTGAAGCCATTGTTACAGCAGCTCTGGTATATGGAAATAGCACAGTGACTGTTACCAAACAACTAGCAAATAAACTGTACGATGTGTACACACGGATGATAAGAACTGCTCCAAACATTTTCTACGAGCAGCATCCTACAAAGGAGCAACTCCACGGACGCCCTTCTCAGATCTCAACCTTGATTAGAGAGAGAGAGAGAGAGAGAGAGAGAGAGAGAGAGAGAGAGAGAGAGAGAGAGAGAAGAACCAGATTGCTGGCCACTGTTGGAGGACTAAGGATGAAATCGTCAGCGATGCTCTTTTGTACATGCCCAAACAAGGATGTGGTTCAGAGAGATAGAGATAGATAGATATATATATAGAGAGAGAGGGAGAGATAGATAGATAGATAGATAGATAGATAGATAGATAGATAGATAGATAGATAGATAGAGAGAGAGAGAAACCAGATTTGCTGGTCACTGTTGGAGGACAAAGGATGAAATCGTCAGCGATGCTCTTTTGTACATGCCCAAACAAGGATGTGGTTCAGAGAGATAGAGATAGATATATATATATAGAGAGAGAGGGAGAGATAGAGAAATAGATAGATAGATAGATAGATAGAGAGAGAGAGAGAAACCAGATTTGCTGGTCACTGTTGGAGGACTAAGGATGAAATCGTCAGCGATGCTCTTTTGTGGATGTCAAAGCAGGGATATAATTCAGTGGTGAGACCTCACAGAACTTATTTTATGTGCCTAGCAGAAAACATACAATGCACACATGAAGACCTACCTGGTGAGATGAAGGATAGAGAGATATGGCGTGCGAGACCCAAGAAGATCCGTGACTAGCACGACTGTGTGGTGATACTAAAGCTGAATTAATCAACACTTGTTTGTCTAAGAGTTTTTTCCCCTATATAATATTTTAATCACACAAAATACATGCTAAAATATTCCCCAGTTTAGGGATGGAGTTATGTAAGATAAAACTCCCATTTTGATTGCTCTAATTACCTAAATGATACATTGACCATTCTCTCAATACGTGCATGTCTATCGCTCCAACATTTTAATCAATCCACCATAAACAACAGGAAACATCCCCACAACTAGTCATACTATTTAACCCGCATCTGAAGAAGGAGAGAGAGAGAGAGAGAGAGAGAGAGAGAGAGAGAGAGCAAAAAGAAATTAATTTTAGATTTTTTGTCATTTGATTAAAAAAAATTTTTTTACTGCCTTTGCAAACTAACTTTTTCCTGATTCAAAACATCTAACCTGACTTCAATGGGCGACCAAAGGGGTCACATTTTTTTAGTGTATATATATATATATATATATATATATATATATATATATATATATATATATATATAGGGTAAAGTACACGATAATTCATGAAAAAGAAATGTCGTAGTGGACAAAATGTGTGAAAAAAAATGACAAACGGAAAACAAGTTAAAGTGCAGGAGAAAAACAAAGTACTGACTCAACATCGCTTATATATATATATATATATATATATATATATATATATATATATATATATATATAAGCGATGTTGAGTCAGTACCAGATGGGTGACCATTTGGGAATAGCAGGCGCTGTATGTGGACACCTTACTATGGGACAAATAGCGTCGCCAACCCGCAGTGCTAAGCGTGGCGACTATGGCAACCCCCCTCCCCCCTAAGTGACAGTCACCAGTAATATGGACGGAAACTAGGGTGGAGTTCCTTCTCCAGGAGTGACTTAACACGGTGATGGTGATTACATATATATATATATATATATATATATATATATATATATATATATATATATATATATATATATAGTTTTCTTATTTCAACTTAAGAAAAGACAGATCTGCGAGTTTTGCTACATTCATTTATCTTGAAACCAATGGTACTCTATACGCCCACTAAGCATATTATGTGTTAAGAGCACGTTTTATTTCTCATATAAATTATATTGGAAGAACTCATTCAATCGATCTATCTCAGATTTTTTCATAGGTATCTGTTAATGTACATACTACTATATAGACTCCCAGCCACCGCTATCTATCTATCTATCTATCTATCTATCTATCTATCTATCTATCTATCTATCTATCTATCTATCTATCTATCTATCTATCTATCTATGTTTTCAATTTCATAAGATACACACATATATGTATATATCAATTCATCCATATCTCATAACGTCAAGGGACGTCGTCGGTGAGTCAGGCAGATATTCTATATCTCCTAACTTTTCATTGATCATGATAGAACCTGGTAGAGCCGATGTCTTCTCTAGGCCACATACAGCATTTGGTATTCCCCAAATGGTCACCATTTAGTACTGGCCAGGCTCAATGTGCCTATAGATCTGTGTCGATAAATATATACTATTTCTTATATACAATTAAGATTCTTTTTTTTAAACCATTCACAAGTAACGTTCACTATCGAAGTTGTCAATATAACAAGAAATGAAAATGGGGAAAAATATATACTAAAATTGTTAAACAAATTCTCGTCTCTCTCTTAAATTGACGTTCAAAATGTAACTAATATAACTTCAAAATGTAACTAATGTAACTTCAAAATGTAACTAATGTAACTTCAAAATGTAAATAATGTAACTTCAAAATGTAAATAATGTAACTTCAAAATGTAACTAATATAACTTCAAAATGTAACTAATGTAACTTCAAAATGTAACTAATGTAACTTCAAAATGTAACTAATGTAACTTCAAAATGTAACTAATGTAACTTCAAAATGTAACTAATGTAACTTTAAAATGTAACTAATGTAACTTCAAAATGTAACTAATGTAACTTCAAAATGTAACTAATGTAACTTTAAAATGTAACTAATGTAACTTTAAAATGTAAATAATGTAACTTTAAAATGTAACTAATGTAACTTCAAAATGTAACTAATGTAACTTCAAAATGTAACTAATGTAACTTTAAAATGTAACTAATGTAACTTTAAAATGTAAATAATGTAACTTTAAAATGTAAATAATGTAACTTTAAAATGTAACTAATGTAACTTCAAAATGTAACTAATGTAACTTTAAAATGTAAATAATGTAACTTTAAAATGTAACTAATGTAACTTTAAAATGTAACTAATGTAACTTCAAAATGTAACTAATGTAACTTTAAAATGTAACTAATGTAACTTTAAAATGTAAATAATGTAACTTTAAAATGTAACTAATGTAACTTTAAAATGTAACTAATGTAACTTTAAAATGTAACTAATGTAACTTTAAAATGTAACTAATGTAACTTTAAAATGTAACTAATGTAACTTCAAAATTTAACTAATGTAACTTCAAAATGTAACTAATGTAACTTCAAAATGTAACTAATGTAACTTCAAAATGTAACTAATGTAACTTTAAAATGTAACTAATGTAACTTTAAAATGTAAATAATGTAACTTTAAAATGTAACTAATGTAACTTTAAAATGTAACTAATGTAACTTCAAAATGTAACTAATGTAACTTTAAAATGTAACTAATGTAACTTTAAAATGTAACTAATGTAACTTTAAAATGTAACTAATGTAACTTTAAAATGTAACTAATGTAACTTTAAAATGTAACTAATGTAACTTTAAAATGTAACTAATGTAACTTCAAAATGTAACTAATGTAACTTTAAAATGTAACCAATGTAACTTTTAAAAAATCATAATAAAAAAATTATCGTAATTTGACCGTAAGTAATTTAATAAAACTTTATAAAGATCCGATAAAAAAAAATAGAGGGGAGAAAGTATTGGCGTGCAACAGTTGTTAGAAATATTTCGTACCATTTCAATAAAAGAAAAAGAAAATCTTAAGTATTTATAGGATTTAAATTTTAACATTTCGTTAGGCGTCCAATAGATTTTGTTGCAAAACCGACATTTTGTGACATATATTCCTTTGCC
>OY744533.1:94242077-94249577 GCA_963556195.1 Sepiola atlantica
AGCAGTGGTTATTGCATCTTGTTAGAGGGGTATAGGGGGTGTATGATACTTTGTGCAAGTTGCAGTTGCAATATAAAAGAAGGAACACACACGCACACACACACACACACACACGCACACACACACACACACACACACACACACACACACACACACACACACACAGCATGAACTACCAATACGACAAAATAAGAATGAACACATTTTGTAATTAACAGTAGTTAGGGTTAGATGAAACATAAAAGTAGTTTGTTTTAAACTTTAAAAGCGTCTATACTATATATTTTAATTCATTTACTAGAGTGCGTTATAGTAGCCTACAGTTATTAGAAGGTGTTTAGTGTGGGGAACGAGCACCACTTTCTTACGATGGTCCATTTCAATGCTGGGGAGCTGGCTTGCAAAAGTGATATAAAACTTTGTGCATATGAAATTTAAGTTCGGTAATCGGCATTAAAATAATAAATAAATAAATAAATAAATAAATAAAAACGATTACAAACTGTTTTTATAAACACAACGTGTTTTCGGCCGTTGTGTATTTTCCCGTTTTTCGAGAAGACCAAAGAATACAACGGCCGACACGTTGCAAATATAACAACAACCAACCAAGCAACCAACCAACCATGTTTAGAATGAAAACAGCCCAACACACGTAAACAATGCAAATAATAACAAAAACGCATCTAAAAAATATCGTAACAAAAAATAAAAATAAACATTTGTAAAAGTTGTACCGATTAGTTGCTGCTCTCACGACTTTATTGTGGTCATTTACGTACTAAAAGTGTTGGAAAAGGTATGAACCCCACAATATAACCTACAAGTAAATAGAAACTTGTGTTCCATTAATCGAATATAACGAATCGTTTTCAATAGATAATGAAGTCTGGTATTAAACAAGGGTTGATATGCCGTAAAACAGATATAGTAAACGAAATAGTGCTATCATAATCGAATATGATTGTTAACATTTTGTAGCTGTTCCCGTGAACATTCACGACAGCTAAGTTACTTACGTAAGTAGGGTCAACGGTATTATAGTCCTTCTAAATGTAATCTGCTTTTCACATGAACTCAAACGACTTATATGTTGTTATTGACGTATATTTAGTTTGTTTGAGATAGTTTTATCCGTGTTATATAAAGTTAAGGATGAGTGTTCGAATCCAGGAAGGAGCAAACAGATTGAAATTCAAGACATCTTGTTTAATTGACGTCTAATGACTATGAATCAAATTCACTGCGAATTTGATATATTAAACTTTTGAAATCGGTAGTGTGCCCATATTATCTCCCCTAAGCCCCCTTTTTAAAGAAAACAACAGTTTGGAGAATATTTATTAATTGATGTCGAATACCAATTGTATAAATTTCGCTAAAATCGGAATTTTCAGGAAAGGGCATTCACGCTCTTCCCCCCCCCCCTTTGCATAAAACTTAATCGAACTAAATATAGCCCACATTAAGACGCATTACGCATAGAAGCTGTATTCCAAACTTCATAATGATCGCTTCATTAATTTAGAAGTGAGTCCTGTACATATAGATATGTAAACATATAAACATACATAATGAATGGATCATTATGAATTTTGGAATATATATTCTAGACAATACGGTGAGTGACATGTTCACATTGTTTTCGTTTTGTAAAGTTTAACATTTAGGGGCTGCATATATATAAAGTTGTTTTGTTTTAAATTTATATTTTGTTTTTATTTTTCATGAACCGATCACTATGAATTTTAGAATATATATTCGCGACAACTCGGTGAGACACGTGAGCACATTATTTGTTTTGCAAACTTTATCATTCAGAGGGTACGCTTATCTAAACTCGCAGCCGCTCTAAATAAACTTTTAAATAAGTTCGATAGAAAATATATTTAATAAAAGACAAGAATGTTTTTGGCTCACATTAAATATTTAGCCGATAAAAATCGTACATATTTCTATACAGAGCGTCTTGGTCCGATGGTAAAACGCTGGACTATAGACATCAATATCGAAAGATTCGATCTCTGTGTAAGTTAGCCATGCTGATGACGGCTGTGAGCCAGAAACACGTGTCCATGGATTACTTTTATGTACGTATAAAATAAATAAAAATATATATATATTAACGAAAAATGCGTCCTATAAAGTTGAGGGCGACTAATAATGCAATTTTCTGCATCTTAATCACTTAGGAAAGTGAGACAATCGAAATAATAGTAAGCAAAAAAACAAAAAAAACAACGAACGCTGCAATCACCAATAAAAATAATACATTTATATATATAAATTGTACAAAATTAAGAATCAAAAAGTATAATATTGTGTTAAGATCGGGTGCAAAAGGACATAGGGTTCTTCATTCAACCCAGTTGACACCGGCTCTTCTTGCACTTATATATATATATATATATATATATATATATATATATATATATATATATATAAGAAACTAAAAGTAAACTTTTAGTAGAAAGAACCTATAGTGAAATGGTAAAAGCTCAATATACGAGATAGAGCAATTATAAAGATAGATGGACGAAGAGTGATAAACATGCACGAATGCCCACATTTAGTTCAAACTTTAATTGTTCAATGCAAGGTATATTCTGTAATAAAATTATGTTTATTGTTCTTTCCTTAAGCCAAGGCTTTTCAAAGATCGAGATCTTATCATCAGAGGAATTATACAGATAGATAAGTTGGCAATAGAAAAGCCAAAGTTCAACATTTGAAAAAATATTAAGAAAAAAATGGGTGAAAAAAAGTTCGAGTAAAAAGATACTGGGTTCGTCCAGGTGGTAATTGTCCGCCGATAAGGTGTCCAATATATATATATATATATATATATATATATATATATATATATATATATATATATATATATATATATATATATATATATATAAGAGCAAGAAAAGCCGGTGTCAACTGGGTTAAATTAAGAACCCTATGTTGTTTTGCAGCCGATCTTAACAAAATATTATACTTTTTTATTCTTAATTTTGTACAATTTATGAATTTTGAGGGCGGGGCTCAAGGATGTACTGTAATGATCAGTTGAAGTTAAAATGACATTAATTGAAATACATTTCGGTCAATTTGTAGCACCTAACCTTCTCAAGACACATCTGAAGTTGAGATAGATAGATAGATAGATAAATAGATAGATAGAGAGAAAGAGAGAGAGAGAGAAAGAGAGAGAGAGAGAAAGAGAGAGAGAGAGAGAGAAATAGGTATGTATGTATGTATTTAAAAGGCAAACGCCAAATAACATCAGATAAAATGCACAAATCATTGACAGAATTCAAACTTCTACTCCCGATGGATCTTCCATAATAGTTAGAAATCGACCCCCCGCTCGGAAGCCTGTAGATTATATAATTTCTTCACACACGCTCTCTGAATTTAAATATTGATTTAATTGTCTCTTTTTTTGAATATTTCTCATCTTTGACTTTATAAACTAGCCTCCCATCCACTCATTTCGATTGTGGTTTTAACAGTAAACGCCCGCCCCATCGCCCTCTTCAACTTTGACCACCTTTATCACCAACAGATTAAAAAAAAAAACAATGGACAGTTAAATAAAAGTACGTTTGATCACTTCTAGAAGGTCAACAGAAATCAATGTCTCCTTAGCTTCTATTTTCCGTTCTTCTGTGCTTTTCTGTTTCTTTTAATTTTGCATGTCAATTGTTTTTCTTTGTTCGTGTACAATGCTAAAAACGATGTTAAAACATTATTTTTCTTTCTTAGATTTTATATATCTGAATAAGGTATGTAATAAACCGAAATGTCATATGGAGTGAATAAAGACTTTTTAACGCCTTAAGAGTTTCGAGTCATATATATATATATATATATATATATATATATATATATATATATATATATATATATATATATATATATATATATATATATATATATATATATATATATATATAATAATCCAGGTAAAACATCCACAGAAATTCTTTCCAAATATGATCTACGGTTAAGATTGGATTCTGACTCTGCCTGATGAGATCTCAGTTTATACTAGCTGTTGATTGATAACATCAACATGCCAGTGTTGCAGGTTTTGTACATGTCTGTGTAAATAAAAATAATCATATATATATATATATATATATATATATATATATATATATATATATATATATAGTAATCCAGGTAAAGTAAACATCCACAGGATAGGAATCCAAAGAATACACGGAAGGATCAGATTCTAATTCTACCTGATGAGCTATCAGCTTTTAACAGCTGTAGATCGATAACATCGGCATGCCAGTGTCGCAGATTTTGTACATGCCTGTATGAATAAAAATAATCATATATATATATATATATATATATATATATATATATATATATATATATATATATATATATAAATGTCTCATTAAAGACGACAGAATTTTCTCTTTTCAATATTTTCTTTATCGGTGTCTCGACTCGGCGATTAGGTCTCCGAGTCTTTGGTGTTAATTCATGAAGCATGGACTGGAGAGATTTTTCGGCCATCTCAAGCGCTTTCGATCGTCGCGATCGTCTTCACAAGAAACCCGGAAATTAGCTCGGCGAGTTGAAACAACGATTAAGAAAATCACGAAAAGAGAAATTCGTTTAATATTAAAATAGATTGTTTTTAAAAAGGTAGTTTCAAATATTAATATTATGACGTAAGAAAATCTGTAGTGGCAAACAGTTTAATGGGTACATCACTAAAAGTAGCGCATGCATACCCAATGAATTACTGTATTAATTTAACTCTTTTTTGATTGAATAGAAATTAATATAGTATTTATTAAAATAAAATACTATATTATTTTTTGACCTCTGTAAAATAAAAAAAATGTATTTTGATATTATTATTTTCATTTACTGCAACGATCGAATTGTTTAAATATCTTCCGGCTATTTTATTAGTGGCAGTAGGAGACCTTCGAGTGTGGGAGTGTTAGTTCCTCCCACTCACTCTATAATGTATATGTTTAGATATTTGTATGTACAAGGTTCACACCTAAAATAATTAACCGATCATTATGAATTTTAAAAGACAGTTTTTAGGTGTAGATGGTAGCAATATCGGCTATATTTTGTTTATTTAAATTTTTTTTGGCAAACTACGTTAAAAGGGAGTGGAAGTCCTTCGTACAAATTTAAATCACATCAATTTTTCTAAAATTTTAATAATAGGTATTAGACATCACTTAATAAATATATCCTAAATTTCAATTTATTTAGAGTTTTTAAAGGGGTTGTAAGCGGCATAATATAGTCACAACCTCTCATTGGATAGTTCAGAGATATCAGATTTGCATTGAATTTGATCCATGAATTTCAATTTTTCCTTTATATCCCTTAAGCTTCATGCTTCTGAATTTTTGAGATGAGGATTGATAATTTGTATAATTTCGATTATTCGGACTACCGTTCTCATCTTGAGTGTTATCATACCAACGTTTCGGCTGCTGTAACCTCCGGGCTTCTTCAGGTGTATCTTTTCGAACTCTGGAATATTTCTGTCAAACTCGGGAATCTGGATGGAATTTCGAACGGTACCCTTTATTTAATCCATGGGGATAGCAAGCTCTCGTTCCGTCAGCCATGACTGGGAGAGGTCTTCAGTGATCCACATGTGGCGCAGTGGATATAGCACTAAGTAAAATTTAGTTCTAAGTGATAGTCATCTGATGGTTGAAGGTTCAATCCTCGGTGCGAGCGACACGAAGAATTGTGAATTACTGAAGACTTCTCCCAGGCATGGCTGACGGAACAAGAGCATACTACCCCCGTGGATTAAATAAAGGATTCGTTCGAGATTTCGTCCAGATTCCCGAGTTCGACAGAAATACCTCGGATTTCGAAAATATACACCTGAAGAAGGTTACAGCGGCCGAAACGTTGTTATGAGAACAGTAGTCCGAATAATGGAAATTATGCAAAGCTTCAGTCTTTAATATTAGACATTTTCTTGAATCAAAATCATGTATTAGATTTTGAACAAAATTAGAATAAGGATTCTAGACATAAGATTTAGTATCATTATATTTTGATTTTAATCTTCGTCAGGAGACATAAAAGTGGTGCAAAACTGTTCTGTTCGGGGAATTAATTAATTTTACCCGCCCCGGGACGGGTATTCTAGTGTTATACTTTAGTGACTTCATCAACATTTTTTTCACTCATGCTTTTTTCCTAGATACTTACATAACACATAATACATGATAATATATACCTTACTTCTGGGATTGAGTAATGCTTTAAAAAATATCTTTTAATTGTTCTAATGTGCCGTAATTTATAATTAACTGGACAAGTTATCTATCTATTTCTCTTAGATATCTTTGTATTTCTCTCGCCTCTGCTCATTCTGTGTTGATTCAACCACTCTCTAATATTTCCTAATGTCTCTGTGAGCATTTAAGGAAAGAGTGCCTCTCTTTTCGTCATCTAATTTACATACGTGTTTGGTGTGTACAGACACACGTATATCAATTAGATTTCAAAATAATAAGTTTCCTTACTTCTCTATGAGAATAATAAACAATGATACTTCTCTATGAGAATAATAAACAATGATACTTCGAAATAATAATAATAATAATAATAATAATAATAATAATAATAATAATAATAATAATAGGACAGTAATGATCAAAACAGCTACAATCCTGAGAAATGTCCTCGAATGCGGAAACCAACCCACATAAGCAACGAATGGAGAACAAACACACGGAAGCACAAAACAGAACCGGGCGCAAAATACAACCGCACGAGAGGCGCAAGCATAGGCTGACGCCACGAAAATTATAGACAGAGGGTCGAGGAGGGAAAGCGCAAAACCAGACCTCCACTGGAAGAGCGCGGACAGCTCTGGGACCTTGGGAAGGCTTGTTGCCACTCGGGCCCCAGAGGGGACCAATGGCCCTTATCAGCGGGAAATCGTTGGTAGGTGGCTGTTGCGATTACCGCAAGGTCATCAGCGGTGATGAACGAAAAGAGGTGGAGCATACTGGAGGCCTGAGGAGACTTGTTGTCACTCAGACTCCAGGTAATACCACAGGTTGTCAGCAGTGGGTGACCACTGACGATGACCAGTGTGATAACTCCTAGTGAGTAAATAATAATAATAATAATAATCCCTTCCCCTTCCCCTCCGCCCTTCAAGTATAAAATGGTACCGGCCTAGGCTGACACCAGACAAAATATTTGTAGAGGGTCGAGGAGGACGAGAAGACCGAGTAAGGACAGCACAAACCAGACCTCCACTGGAAGAGTACGGAGAGTGCTGGGGCCTTGGCGAGGCTTATTACCACCCAAATCCCAGAGAAGACCAATGATCCTTACCAGCGAGAAATCAATGGTAAGCAACTGTTGCGATACCGAAAGGTTATTTGCGGTGGTTATCGAAAAGATGTGAAGAATACTGGAAATCTGGGGAGGCTTGTTGTCACTCAGACTTCAGGAAATACCACTGGTTGTTGTTGGTGA
>OY744533.1:94257077-94262077 GCA_963556195.1 Sepiola atlantica
TCATAACTTTCTTGTAAACAAGAAGCAGAATTTTATCCATTTTTTCTTATAAACAAATAAACGTTTAGTCTTTGGAGATTCGGATAAAATATAATTATCATCGTTTAAATTCGACCGTAAAGAAAGGAAAAGAAAGAATAAATTGTCTTTTTTCACTTGCAATTTAGAAGTAGATCGCAACTTTTTGAAAATCCAGTGCACCAATCTAGAGAAAACACATTTGAACAGAAACGCTTACTATTTGAGTGGGAAACAACACAATATAACGAAACAACATTTTTTTTATATTATAATCAAAATAATCATTGTATTAGAAAACAATAACAAATAATTGTTAATTAATAAAATGTCATTTTTACAAAAGCCATATGCAAATTTGTTTAATTTGCGACTCATAACGCCTATACATGGGCAGTATATAACATGTTTGTGCGGCAAATGTGTAGAGTTGAATTAACTTGAAAGATGGCGCTCTGGCATTACCGTTATTGTGAGAAATTGGCCAAACTTTGGCATTCAATATATACATGGACGGCGGCACCGGGGGTGGGGGGGGCTACAGCCCCCCCCCCACTTTTTGACATGCCCCCTCCCCCACTTTACGGTCATCAATTATGAAGTTATATATGCATGTGTTTAACCGCCCCCCCCCCCTTTTTACGAGAGCCCCCCCCCCCCCCCACTTTTATAACTGTGTCGCCGGTCCTGATATATATATATATATATATATATATATATATATATATATATATATATATATATATATATTTGTGTGTATTTAGGAATCAACATTCTCATTTATGCAAACATTCTTAAAAACAACAGAATTCGTCTGTTTAATTATACAATTCTGATGGTCTTTGCGTATTAAAATTAAAAAAATAAAAATAAATGTTCCATAGGTTTCACGAACGTTTTCGATTCGTTGTCGAAAAAGCAAATGAATAAAAAAGCTGGAGAAAGAAGAGAATTTTAAAAAGACGGCGGAGAAACGCGCAGATAACGTTTTCGCATTGTTCCAGGAAGTCGTTTGACGATTTAAATTCAGCAACGGGTGATTCGACGAATAATCGAAACCGTTCGTGAAACCTGTGAAACCTATGGAACATTTATTAATTTTTTTGATTTTAATACAAAAAAGACCATCAGAAAAATTGGAAAAAATAAAAAAAAGGTATAATTAAACAGACGAATTCTGTTATTTTTAATAATGTTTGCATGCATATATATATATATATATATATATATATATATATATATATATATATACATTATAAGTACTCGTAACCCGTTGGGTCTGAACGACTACCACTATTTATTCCATTTTGTTTCATTCGAATACCCATAAACCGTGACATATCTGTTAAGACATTTTTTGTATAACTAAAAATAATTAGTCTCCTTACTTCTACATTGTTATTTTTACACGAACAGTTTCATCCCCTTTTTCATCCCTTTTGTATAAAACGAAATTAAACTAATATAGCTTACATTACGACCCCTTACGCCTTGTAGCTGTGTTCTAAATTTAGTAATGTTCAGTTAATTAGTTTAGCAGTGGATTTTGTAAATGCCAATATAAACATATACACATATCTAAGATTATATAATAGAGATAAGGAGACTTATTGTTTTGTCATCTAATTTACATACGTGTGTGTGGTGTGTACAGACAGTCGTATGTAAATTACACGACGATGGTACAGAAGAGAATCATCTTTTCTCTAAATGCTTACTGAGACATTAAGAAATATCAGACACTTGTTGAATCAACAAAGATTAAGAGAGAGAGAGAGATTGAGAGAGAGGGAAAGGGAGGGAGAGAGGGAGAGAGAGAGAGAGAAAGAGAGAGGGAGAGAGGGAGAGAGGGAGAGAGAGAGGGTGGAGAGAAATGGATGACTTATTCAGTTAATTATAAATTACGCTTAATTAGAACAATTAAAAAATATTTTTTTCAACATAACTCGATCCCCGAACTGAAGCATATTTTCCATGTATGTTGTATCTTTAAAGTATATAGAAACAAGCATGAGGATAATCAAACATTGCTGAACTCACATTTAGTATGATGATGATAATGTGATGATGATGGTTGTGGTGGTGGTGGTGGTGGTGGTGGTGGTGGATTATGAAGAAAGTTAATATAATACCAATAATTGTAGGAGCACTAGGAACAGTCCAGAAAATAATGAAAAAAAACAAAAAAACTATGAGAAATTAGAATCAAGGGGATGACTGGGATTATACAGCGGACGGCAATGATGGCAACCGTTGAAATCTTATTGAAAATCCTCGAATGCGGAAACCAACCAACATAAACTACGAACACTATATATATATATATATATATATATATATATATATATATATATACGGTAATGTATTTTTACAAAGGATAACTTCAATAAACTTTTTACAAGATTGATAATATAATACACTTAAAGATGCTTAAAATGTCGTTCGTGCAAATCGAAGAAGTGAATAAGCCGGACGCAATAAAATTCAAACAAAATAAAATTTAAAAAATAAAATTTACGATCTCAAATTTTCCGCTTATCTAGCGACCACCCTTCTCTCTCTCTCTCTCTCTCTCTCTCTCTCTCTCTATATATATATATATATATATATATATATATATATATATATAGATATATAGATATATATATATAGTATGTGTGAAAAAAAGACAAACAGAAAACTGATTTAAATATAGGAGAAAAACAATAAACGAGAGATTTGACTGGTTTTGTTCGTATCAACGAACGGCATCAGAAAAAGTGAACGAAACCGGTCAAATCTCTCGTTTCTTATTTTTCTCCTGTATTTAAATCTGTTTTTCATCTTTTTTTCGCACATTTTGTCTATCACGGCATTTCACTTTCATGACATATCGTGCATTTTACTCTATATATATTTTGTTTTAGTATAGGAGAAATGACCAGTTTGTTTAATTACGTAGAGAATATATATATATATATATATATATATATATATATATATATATATATATATATATAAGACTAAGCTAATATTTTGAGCACTATTGTGAAAAATACTGGCAACATATATACATACATATTATTTTATAACATAAGTGCATGTATAACAAACACGCTGCTAAGTAGAAAAATAATAGATATTTATACGTGTATTTTCTTTTTATACGTTTATATTTTACTACGCTACCAAATATTTGGTAAACATTTTTATTTTTACTAACATTTTGGCTACATATCTGCAGACATATTTCAGCCATAGCTTTACTTTGGCTTAGGTTCGTCAGGCCAGTTTGTAAGTATTTCTTTTTATCTTAACAAATTGGCCTGACAAAGCCAAGCCAAAAGAAGGCTGTAGCTGAAGCATGTCTGCACACTTAAAATGTGTGCATAATTTAAAATGAATACTAAATATATAGCTCTATTATTGAGCGGATTGTACACTATTATATAAACACGGCAAGGATTAAATGGATTATCGTTTACGAATAGACAATTACCAAAATTATATATATATATATGGGCTGGTGCATCATCCACTAGTCTCTCCCTCTTAGACAAAGTCCAAAAAAGAGTCGCCTACTTAATAGGTCCCTCACTATCCACCAAGCTCCAGCCCCTGTCCCATCGCCGCAATGTTGCTTCCTTGTGCTTGTTTTACAAGTATTTCATTGGACTATGCTCTGATGAACTTGCTGCTCTGGTACCCCCACGACGTAGATTCACTAGACCACCCCGACAATCTTCCAAATCCCATCCATTCACTGTGGAGGTACCCAGATGCCAAAGAGCTTTCTACTCCAAAAGCTTCTTTCCTCGTGCTGCTGGGCCCTGGAACTCCCCCCCTGCTCCCTGTTTTCCTGACGTTACTGATATGCAGAAATTTAAAACTAATGTAAACAGACATCTCGCTGCACAGCTCCCAATTTAGGTTATCCCTCCCCCCCCATAAAAACAAAAAAAAAACCTCTCACCCTTTTTCTCAGTAGCCCCTTACATCTACAATATATAATATTTAATAAAAATATTTATAGTATATATATATATATATATATATATATATATATGACCATATTTTAGACACACACACACACACACACACACATATATATATATATATATATATATATATATATATATATATATATGTGTGTGTGTGTGTGTGTATGTGTATACAATAACTTTTATAACATTTATGAAAATATTTCCTTCTATCATCCGGTTCCCGCGCTAGGAGTCTATGCCCCCTCAATCTATGATAAGTGCTCCCCACTAATAGACCCGCCAATATAATATTTTTTCTAATCACAAAAAACAAATACAAACCAACAAACAAAGAGAGCGTTATCCAATTTTAATTAAATTTTTAGAATTTATTAAAAAATTTGTATATTTTTTCCGGAAGACAATTTTACGAATCTCAGCGATTTTCTAAAGAATGGAAATTTGACTGAATTCAAGTTTGTGCCAGATATAGGAATACATGCAGTAACGTTTAAACACAAATGTTACTGTTAAAAGCGAATGCATATTATTGCTTTCCGACAATATTATAAGTAGGAGGCGGGGACATAAACTAAAACTAAAGAGGCCTCCAAGGTGCTGTTGAAATCACCCCTTTCTGCCTCCAACCAGTGGCGTTTCTCTCTCTTAGAAAGTTTGTGCGCGGGGAGGCGGCACTTGGGAGATTCAAAAATTGGAAGCAGTGTGTGTGTGTGCGCGTGTTTGTGTGTGGAGCGGTTAATTTGAAAGGCATATGGCGAGATTTCCATTTTTCTTTTTCTATTTCTCCACTTTAATACACGCAGATTAAAAAAAAAAATGATTTTTATAACATAATAGTTTTCCTAAATGTAATAAAATGCTACCAAGTGAAAGTATTGATTTACTCCTCTCCAGGAGTTAGGCACAAGACCAGTTTTTATCTTACTCCCACAAGTAAGATGTGACCCAAGGTCGGGTCGGGAAAGTGGGGTTTGCCTGGGGTTTTACCAAACTTGTGAA
>OY744533.1:94267077-94269577 GCA_963556195.1 Sepiola atlantica
ATAATTTTCATAAACAGATAACAATATCTTCCCCAAAATACGAAACTAACATCACTATATAAGTATTTTTTTTCGTTTTTTATTTTAATGCTTCAGCTGCAATAAATTCAGTTTTAAGCGGTTTCGTGTATATTGTTTTGTCATTCAATGTAATATTATCGTTCCACATGTCTAGGGGTTCAAGAAATACGTATGAAATGGTACATGTTTCACCATCCAATATTATCTTTTACAATTACGATATTACCTGCCTGATAAAAATCGATGACTTTTATTCCTCTCTTTACTTAAAACATTACTTTTACACAAGATAA
Source organism: Sepiola atlantica (assembly GCA_963556195.1). Taxonomy (NCBI): domain Eukaryota; kingdom Metazoa; phylum Mollusca; class Cephalopoda; order Sepiida; family Sepiolidae; genus Sepiola; species Sepiola atlantica. The sequence continues at coordinate 94,267,392 of OY744533.1, forward strand.
TTGGAACTCGATAAAAATACTTTTTATATCCAATTTAAAACTATTCTTTAATTACATCCTTCGATACAATAACATTTGAACATATAATAACAGTTTGCAACACACGCTGCAGATCAGTGGATGGAGATATTCCAACAAAAAACTAATCACCAACGCTCTTCGCGGTGCTGCTATAGACGTTTGTGTAGTCTACATAGATGTCAACAAATTATCTCGGCTACAGTCTCTTAAAATAAAAATAGAATAAATAACACCGGTCAACAACAAAAAAAAAATGCTCTTCTGTTTGAAAAAAGTAAATAATTCTGGGTAATTCAAAGCCGCTACATTTAAATATAAAGTCAGTTTTGCTCAATCAGGTCAAGGTTTCTTGCTTTTGTAATTGGTATTTTTTCATGGATTGGCTTATTGTACGATACTTGATTCGTTCAAGAGGACTGTTTAATGTGCTTTTAAGCAAGTTTCCATTGTTTCCAACAGAATTGATAGCGTTTACATAAATCATATTAAATTAAATTGTATGGTTTGTATGATTCATGTAGATATATAACATTAAGAGATTGTATTAGGATGAACAGCCTTTTAGCACTTGAGCCACATTTTCCATGTAATTTTTCTGTTATTATATGAAGAAAAGATATCTAGTTAATATAGTTCTTCAGCTTGATGTACACTTCCTTTGAGATCTAAATTGGTAAATTTATTCATTCCATGAATTTCTTTTAACTCTTTGATTCGTTGCTTCCAGGTGACCAGAGCAATTCTTCTTCTTCTTCCCGAAACAAGTTGTACAATGAATATGCAAACATCATACCGGAAACGCTCGAACAACACTAATGTGTTCTGTTATATTCGTTGTCAATTTACTTTGGTGGAAGACAAAATGAAATTTGACGATTTAGTAAAAGCATTTTATTTTGCATATTTTGAAGTGATGCTTGGAGATCAGGATAAATCATGGGCACCTCACATAGTATGTAAATCTTGCCAAGATGGAATGAGACAGTGGGTTAAAGGTTTACGGAAAGGTTTAACATTTAGCGTGCCAATGGTTTGGAGGGAGCAGAAAACCAATTATGATGACTGTTACTTTTTCTGTGTGAATTTAAATAGAAAGTCAATATAGTATCCACATTTACCATCTGCTAGAAGGCCAATATCAGATAGTGACGATTTACCCACACCTGTGTTCACTACTTTGCCTAGTCACCCAAGGGACACTATGGGTAAAAAAAAGGTCGCAAAGCCTGGACGCGCACGAGTGTCGTTGCCGACATCGCACAATGCCCATGGCCGTAGCGACGGTGATTTGTTAAGAATCACCGTGTCTAGGGTACAGCATATGGAGGGCGGAGCCCATCCCTCTCCTTCTGCTGCCTTGAACTTTCCCTGAGTTTTAGTCAGGTATCCATTTACTGCTGGGTGGACAGAGGGAGTTTTCAGACCCGAAAGTGGGATCGAACTCGGGTCGTCCAGCCCAAAGACAAGTGCTATAACCACTCGTCTACAGCCCCCCCCTACACTATGGGACTGGATGATAAAAGATTTCAATTGAGGAACCTTATGATCCTGATTTTCATTCAGGTATAAGCTCTCAAATGCTTAAGCTATTACATTAGGAAGAACTAAGCGATTTAATAAAAGACTTTGAATATTTCAAAGGAATTATCAGAGGTTCCGGAATCAAGACTGAAATAAAAAAATAAAACTTATTGCAGAAAAACGCAAAAAACTTTTTATCGACACCTGGTAAAAAGTTTATTACCATTTTCTATTGAGAAAGACAATTTAGTTAACATTAATGATATTGAACATCTTATACACATGACTGTTACTGAATACAAGCATGAACAAATGGCGGCTCTTTTTGGACAGCTTTAAAAGGAGTTTAAAATGTGTACATTTACATGGCGGTAACAAATATGGGTGTATTCCTATTGGACATTCTACAAAAATGAATGAAAATACCAAAATGTGAAACAAGTTTTGGATAAAATGCGTAAGTCAGAGCACTAATGGGTAAGTTGTGTTGATTGGAAAATGGAGAACTTTCTATTAGGGCAACAGTTGGTTATCCTTGCTTTTTGTGGGATAGCAGGAATAAGCGCAATATTGGCCGACGAAAAGATCGGTCTGTAAGAGAAACTTTGGAGATTGGTGATCGTAACATCATTAACGAACCACTT
>OY744533.1:94274577-94282077 GCA_963556195.1 Sepiola atlantica
AATAACGAAATCCAAAAAACGTGGGGTTCAAAAATATTGGAAAATCCAGAGGAGTCTGTATAAAACTCCAACGACGGCGATTCTATTCAGGTCTGTTGTCCACGGAGAGGAATCAAATAAAAGTGGCCATTTCAAGGAAAACAATATTCTTCCTGTTTTCAGTTAAGCGTATTCCAAGGCAAAAGCTTCAATGGGATCAAAAACGAATTGTCGCAATGTATTAAAATTATTTGGGAATTTTGGGATAGCATAAATAAAGAAAAAGAAGAAGAAAAGAAAGGGGTGGTAAAAGAAAAGGAAAAAGAAGAAAAGAAGAGAAAGGAAGAAAAGAAAAAAAGAAAAAGAAAAGGAGAAAGAAAAAGAGAAAAAAACGATCGGGAGTAGAGTGTAATCTAACAAGTGGGGGGTGGGTGGGTAAAGGGATTCAGATCAAAATAATATTTAGGCAGAAAAATTTATGGAAAGTAAATCTCAAACTTTTTCAAAAACTTTTTTAATTTTTTAATTGTAAAAGAAAACTTTTTCAAATTTGGAACTTTGACAGTCCTATCCTGTAAACTTATCAATCATAATTTTTCCTCTGATGATAAGATTTTAATCTTTGAAAAGCCTGGTTTAAGGAAAGAAAGAGATGAAAAATAAATGTTTTTATTAACCAAACTGCTCCTTGTTTTGAACAACTGAAAATATCGATTTGCTTCCATTTGCAGGTCTTATTAATTTTCATTGACGTACTATATATATATATATATATATATATATATATATATATATATATATAGAGAGAGAGAGAGAGAGAGGCTCCCGCGTTTCATCCCTGGGGGGAATCTTCAGGCTAAAATGCATGGAGTTATTTTTGCCGGGTGTTTTTATACATACACGGCTTGCTAGTTAACCAATATAAATTCTTTGTTGTTCTCTCAGCCAATCGTTGGGCTTTCCGCGAACAAATGCTTTGTTGGTGTCACTCCCTATATCATCTTATATTGTTTGTTATCAATGGATTTGCCTATATCCTGTTGTTTCCTTTGTTGTGTCAATGTAATGGGTGAATTTATTTTAACACGTGGTTCCTGGTATTTCTATTTCAGGTTTTAATTTTTAAATTGTTAAGTTTTTTTTTTTTTAATCTATTTATTTATTTATTTATTGTGAGCCTAAGGTAAATTTATTTCTGTGTAAGCAGCTGTTTGCTATTTCACGGGAGCCTCTGTGTAGCTTGATTGCCATAAATATATTTTCATAGCTTACTACCTTGCTCTACTTACATATCGAGCACTGTTTGAAGTAAATACTGAAAATTGATACATAAAAAATTATATCTCCTTATAAAATTTTATGTGAATACATGAAATACTAATATATATATATATATATATATATATATATATATATATATATATATATATATATATATATATATATATATCTTCGTGACAACATAAGGATGGGCCAAAATCTTTTCTCGACCTTACTTCTCTAGATTGCATGAAGTATTCCCGAACTTATGACATGGAAACGTTGATAATTGAAAAAATATTCATCCGATCATGCTAGAATGTTTGCATGGTGGTTAATGTTATCAAAGAGCATCACATCCATACATCGAATTTGAAAAAATTGAAAGTTGAAATCCCGTAAAAAAATTCGACATTGACCAAACTTTTCAAGATTTTCTTACAATGTCAAATTCATATATGCGACTACTATGGTTCAAGTAACGAGTTACTACAATGAACAGAACCAAGTTATCGCCAAAAGTGCGACTTCACAATTCTGTGATATCGACCTTGACCTTTGATTTAGATATCCCAACATTTAATCAGTTTTTAGTTAGAGCATGACGGATATTTTAACCGACGATTGGTCAAGCGATATAGATGCTAGGCTATGCACACACAAACAAACACACAAACATACACACAAACAAACATCGTGACAAATTATTTAAAAAAAACTTGATAGCAAACACAACCTCCTTGATAATGACTGGCTACATTTCTTCGAAGAGCTAGAGATTCGAGTGTAGAATATAATTTAAGGTTATCAAATCCAAGAGGGTGGTGTGTTTTATTTTTTTAAATACCTACACTTACAATAAGAATGAACGAAGCATGCCAGCTATGGCAGCCATATTTCATGGTAGGGCAGATTTGACACTCGTAGAAATAACAACTAAATCGAAGAAGGTGAATGATATCCGCGGATGCGATTGAAATGAAGCGACCATTTTCGATGCATTTTCTTCGCAATTAATTCGTTCATTTATTCCTCAATTGTATTTCTTTGTTTTTAGATGCGTCCATGCATATCTATAAGGGGTTCCGTCCGTCTATTTGCTACGTTTAAGTTTTTAAATACTATTTTTGGATGCGTCCACGTATCTTTATGAACGGCTTCGTCCGTTTATAGGTCGGTACGTCCCTCTGCCATGCTCTGGTTTGAAATAGTATTTTTACATGCATTCACGCAGGAGCGTTTGAATTACCCATCAGACACCATCTTCGAGTGTCTTCGGTCTCTCTGTAAGAGAGTTTGTCAGGACAACCTGACATGAGGATACTTTACCCTACAAATTGACCCTGACCAAATATTCAAAATAACATAGTATTCGAAGCCCAAATAATATGCCCTCAACACGGCTATGCACTGGCTCATACGAGGAATGGTGCATCTTCTGATGATGTTACCTCAAGTAATAGCAAGTAGCTGGATACTACACCAGACTAGATGAATTCTTGTCTTGGAATCCGGTAATACCAAGAGAACACAATAAATATATACCATAACACAGTTAACTGGTTAATTTGGGGGGGAGGGGGAAATGAATGTTCTTAATTTCTTTACTAATTCAACGTTTGAGAGGTAAAAGAGAACTTTAATGGAATATTCGAATATTTATGGATCTCAAATAGAGATCAAGTGTTAGCCGCAAGAAAGGGCCCCTTGACTTCTGAGAACTTCGACTGAAGTAAAATGAATAAAGAAAATCTCTATATAAAGTTTTGTTCGTTGGTCGGTCTTTATTACTATTGGGTCACCATTTATGAAGGCCAACAGCCACTCGAGGATGATGCTTAATGAGACGGAATAATTGTCAGTCGAAAAATAAGGAAAACTATGAAAGTACTAACATTGATCAACGGTAGGGACTGCGTTTATGACAAGAGTTTGCTGACATGTGATTTAAAGACGACCGAGTTGTAATCAGCAGGGAGGCAGTTCAGCGGTAATGTGTTCCACAGGCGGGACTGTAATGCTTAAGTCTGAGATAGCTTTCCAGCACTAAACGCGCAGATTGAATGGACGCATCTCAAGTGTATCCCTTCCTGTTATAGTTAGAAGTGGGTTTTAATAAAATCTATATCAATATAGAATGGAGTCGCGTTTCGATATGTGCAACAGAATGGAAACGTTCGGTGTCAAAGTCGACGGAGTGTCAAATAAGTATATGATGCAGTAGAACACGTGGAAAACACGTGTTTCAAAGGTTCGGCTCATCTTTCTTTCCGGGGAGGCGCACAATGGGTTAGTGAACAGTCAAGGCCTAACTGATAATCAGTGAATAGCCATGTTTATCCCTATCAACATAAAAGGGCATAACCCGCTAACTTTACTGTATTATCTTTGACTTTTACTTCAAAGTGTAGTATCTGTTCCGATGGATACTGCACCCCATAGACTGGTATTGTCTTGTCCTTCGGGACTTGATTTACGCCGGTCTATGGGATTGTCCTGTGCAGTTCTAGGAGGTCCACCCTCCCAGGCTTTGCCTCCCCTCTTTGGGGAGGAGTAAGTTAATTGCTTACTGCTTGAGGCGCCCCTACCGGGGAATGCCGACGGGGCTGCCCAGGCAATTTTTGATGGTCAGAGTGCTCACCTCTCGGGCGCTGGCTTTTCAACCCCCACTTTCCGACCCGACCTTGGGTCACATCTTACTTGTGGGAGTAAGATAAAACTGACCTTGTGCCTAACTCCTGGGCAGGAGTAAATAATACTTCTTATCTTTCGGTCTGTCCTAGATCGAAAAAGGAGAAATCCATCTTTGACTGGGATCATTTTTATGTTTGATCTCATCCAGAGTGCCCCTTTTTTGGGGTGCTGGATATCGTCAAACATAAAAACCGACATTGTGTCTAACTTTATTCCCGTGGGTAGGCAACTAAATAGGGACTTTTGCAACTATTTTCCCGTTATCAGACTTTAATCTCTTTTGCCTGGCTTTTATTTATATATCATCCTATTTAATGTTTTTTACGGCATATCAAACTATTTAATGCTGGAAAAATACCCATTGTCAATAGTTAAATGAGCACGAGTCACTATTTTACCAATAGTTGATACACATTGGGAACTCATACCTTCCCCAACGGCGTACATGACTACAATCATAATCGTATTTATTAAATGTTCACGTTGGTGTTTGAAATCATGTGTATAGGTGTGTGTTTCTACACATCCGCCTGATAAGTGCAATATGGAAAGAAAGAATGACAGAAATAAATATCGGGGTTTTATATATCAAAGTATTAAACCAATACGAATGAAACATTGTATTATAGGATTAACATAGCTTTAAAGTCCTATATTTATGAACCAATAGCGTGATTACAAACAAATAAGACACGCCTCAAAATTACATCTGAAAAAGCTCTCACATTTCGGTTTAAAAAACAGAGGCTCCAACCAGATTATTACTAAATTATCGAAATAACAAGTAACGTGATTGTCTGCAACTATGTCAGCATACGTTAAGGTACAAGACAAAACGATCACAAAAAAAATAATGAAAAAAAAAAATAAAAATGATAAAAAAATTTAAACAAAAAAATTTTTAATTAAAAAATATCCATAATTGTTTTTCCACAACGATACCAGTAGATTATTAATTCAAACTGTGAATATTCATAACTTTTTACGAGGCAATCCTAAAACACAGAATTATGTTTCTATCAGTTTTCAACAACGATACCAGAAGATTCAAAATTAAAACCGTGAATATCCATAACGTTTTTTCACAGCGAGAGCAGAAGATTCTAAGTTGAAACCGTGAATATCCATAATTGTTTTTCCACAACGATACCAGTAGATTATTAATTCAAACCGTGAATATCCATAACTTTTTTCCACAACGATACCTGAAGATTCAAAATTCAAACCGTGAATATCCATAACTTTTTTCAACAACGATACCAGAAGATTAAAAATTCAAACCGTGAATATCCATAACGTTTTTCCACAACGATACCTGAAGATTCTAAATTAAAACTGTAAATATCCATAATTTTATTTCCACAACGATACAAGAAGATTCAAAATTCAAACTGTGAATATCCATAACTTTTTTTTCCACAACGATACCAGAAGATTCTAATTTCAAACCGTGAATATTCATAACTTTTTACGAGGCAATCCTAAAACACAGAATTATGTTCCTATCAGTTTTCAACAACGATACCAGAAGATTAAAAATAAAACCGTGAATATCCATAACGTTTTTTAACAGGTATAGCAGAATATTCTAAGTTCAAACCGTGAATATCCATAATTGTTTTTCCACAACGATACCAGTAGATTATTAATTCAAACTGTGAATATACATAACTTTTTTCCACAACGATACCAGAAGATTCTAATTTCAAACCGTGAATATCCATAACTTTTTCCACAACGATACCTGAAGATTCTAATTTCAAACCGTGAATATCCATAACTTTTTTCAACAACGATATCAGAAGATTCTAAATTAAAACTGTAAATATCCATAACTTTTTTCCACAACGATACCAGAAGATTCTAAATTAAAACAGTGAATATTCATAACTTTTTACGAGGCAATCCTAAAACACAGAATTATGTTTCTATTAGTTTTCAACAACGATACCAGAAGATTCAAAATTAAAACAGTGCATATCCATAACGTTTTTTTCACAGCGATAGCAGAAGATTCTAAGTTCAAACTGTGAATATCCATAATTGTTTTTCCACAACGATACCAGTAGATTATTAATTCAAACCATTAATATCCATCACGTTTTTCCACAACGATAGCAGAAGATTCTAAATTCAAACCGTGAATATCCATAACCTTTTCCACAACGATACCAGAAGATTCTAAGTTCAAACCGTGAATATCCATAATCTTTTTCCACAACGATACCTGGAGATTCTAAATTCAAACCGTGAATATCCATAACTTTTTCCACAACGATACCTGGAGATTCTAAATTCAAACCGTGAATATCCATAACTTTCTTCCACAACGATAGCAGAAGATTCTAAATTCAAACCGTGAATATCCATAATATTTTTCCACAACGATGCCTTAAGATTCTAAATTCAAACCGTGAATATCCATAATTTTATTTCCACAACGATACCAGAAGATTCTAAATTTAAACCGTTGATATCCATAACGTTTTTCCACAACGATACCAGAAGATTCTAAATTCAAACCGTTAATATCCATAACCTTTTTCTACAACGATACCTGAAAATTCTAAATTGAAACCGTGAATATCCATAAATTTATTTCGACAACGATACCAGAAGATTCAAAATTCAAACCGTGAATATCCATAACTTTTTTTCAAAACGATACTAGAAGATTTTAAGTTCAAACCGTGAATATCTATAACTTTTTTCCACAACGATATCAGAAGATTCTAAGTTCAAACCGTGAATATCCATAACCTTTTTCCACAACGATACAAGAAGATTCTAAATTCAAACCGTGAATATCCATAACTTTTTTTAACTCTTTTTAAACTTCAATTTAATATAAGGAGTTATCGTCCTAACATTGTTTGAGTTATCATAACCGGCTGCTTAGATAATAGGAAATTCATCTTTCAGGATGAATAAGCGACATCGTGTATTATTTCATATACAAAAAAATCTGTCAGTAGATGCTAAGATTAAATATTTAACCACGTATTATGGTATACAATAAATTGCAAGAAATAAATAGCTTACTGTTTATTGTAAACAAATGTATTGTAAACAAATGTAGCTGTTTATGTAATAGCCGAAAAAGATAAATTAATGTAAAAAAAGATTTTTTATTAATGTCGCGTGCGGACGCAGCATTATAGGTCATTATTGAGAATTAGTTCAATTGTAACAATCTATTTCATCGGAAAAAGTATTTGTCTAAAGAAACTGAAACGAAATATATTTTATTATTGCAAAGAACATGCTGGAATTTAAATAAAGACAAAGTGGATAGACAAAATAATATATGGATTTGTCAGATGCAATCTTATAGCGGTCTAAATTCGTGCACCCGACTGATTTTTCTTTGTATATACTGTGACCATATGGCGTTGAAACCAACAACTATCGTCAAATCACCGAAATTAAGCAACGGTTGACGCTTTGGGAATACCAAGTGTCGTAAACAACGCCCCCCCCCTGCGAAGTTATAAAGAGGTGCCTAAGAAAGAGACCGCAAAAAGGAAATTGCCAACCCTACGGCATGACATTTCGGTCAAGGAAGTC
>OY744533.1:94287077-94289577 GCA_963556195.1 Sepiola atlantica
ACACACACACACACACACACACACACACACACACACGTGTGTGTGTGTGTTAGTTAAATTGGTGCGATGGCCCAGAAAACTGTATTTCGAACAAGATCGCAGCTGAAACATGTATGCACATATGTAACTAATAATGTTTCTATAAATGAAGGAATCTATACTATAATAAAGCTCTATCTGTTATTGAGCATTATTTTATAAACACTGGAGTTTTATTGGATTAACCTCTAGGAAACAACAACGATACAATCACTATATATATATATATATATATATATATATATATATATATATATATATATATATATATATATATATATATATATATATTGGCAGCCATACTTAATAAAGTAATTCTTTTCCAAACATTATATTATAAGGCAGATTGGGTATCTATTATTCAGTCTGACTATAAAACATCCTTACTAGAATTACTTTACGAAAATAAGATATATATAGTTATTGATGGCCCACTGACCACTAGCCCAATCAAATAATACTACATCAGCAGTGATAATAAGGTCATCAACGTAGAATATACAGTATATATTTCACACCTGACATTATACTATATCTCTACAAAGCCACCATCCGCCCATGCATTGAGTATTGTTGCCACATCTAGGCTGGTGCATCATCTGCTAGTTTTTCCCTCTAAGACAAGGTCCAAAAATAAGTCGTGAACTTCATAGGTCCTTCACTATCCACCAAGCTCCAGTCCCTGTCCCATCGCCGCAATGTTGCTTCCTTGTGCCTGTTTTACAAGTACTTCAATGGATTGTGCTCTGAAGAGCTTGCTGCTCTGGTACCCCCACGACGTAAATGCACTAGACCAACCCGACAATCTGCCAAATCCCATCTATTCACTGTATTGGTCCCCAGATGCCGAAGAGCTTTCTACTCCAAAAGCTTCTTTCCTCGTGCTGCTGGACTCTGGAACTCTCTCTCCCTGTCCCTTGTTTTCCTGACGTTACTGATATGCAGACATTTAAAACTAATGTAAACAGACATCTCGCTGCGCAGCTCCTAATTTAGGTTGACCCACCCAAACCTTCACCCTTTTTTCTAAGTAGCCCCTTACGTCTACAGTGGCGGCCTGCCTTGTTTAGGGTGAACTATGTTAAAAAAAAATAAGTGAGAACAACTGACAGTAAATGCGTAAGATAGTCAAATGTGGGCAAAACGGACGCGCACGTATCCGAGGCAATGACTGAATCCTTAGAAAATTACCTCTAGGCTGTTGTGGATTGAGGTCATAAATGGTTGGTAACTTTTAATGCCGCAAAGACAAAGCTCCTTTCCTTCAATAACTACAAGAAACCTCTTAAACCACCGATTGTCATGGCAAATAACACCCTACCTGAGAGTTCATCATTCAAACTCCTCGTCCTAACATTCACAGGTAACATGAATTGGAACAAATACATTGAAGACAAGGCTGCAGCAAAGAAGGTGGCTTCCTCTACCGTGCTAGTAAACTCCTCACACCTGACATTATCCTGTATCTTTACAAAGCCACCATCCGCCCATGAATGGAGTATTGTTGCCACATCTGGGCTGGTGCACCATCCACTAGTCTCTCCCTTGTTGACAAGGTCCAAAAAAGAGTCGCCAACTTGATAGGCCCCTTACTATCCACACAGCTCCAGTCCGTGTCCCATCGCCACAATGTTACAACCTTTGTGCTTATTTAAAAAATACTTCAATGGATTGTGCTCCGATGAACTAGCTGCTCTAGTGTCCCCCCCCCTCGACGTAAACACACTAGACCAACTCGACAATCAGCTAAATCCCATTTATTGACTGTGGAGGCCCCCAGATGCCGCAGAGCCTTCTACTTCAATAGCTTATTTCTTCGTGCTGCCGGCCTCTGGAACTCCCTTACTGCTCACTGTTTCCCCGACTGTACTGACATGCAGATGTTTAAAACTAATGTAAACAGACATCTCGCTACACAGATGCCAACATAGGATGACAACCAAAACCTACTCCCTAATTCTCAGTAACCCCTTACGTCTTCAGTGGCGGCCTGCCTTGTTTAGGATGAAATATGTTATAAAAAACAAAGTAAAAAAAAAATAGTGCCTACTTCTCGAAAAAAATAAAAACATCAGAGAATACATGAAAGAAATCAGCAGCAGAAGAAGGGAAACCGTACGAAAACAAGACATTTGAATAAGATTATATGTCGTTGTCACTGCGGATTTAGCATTATTAGACTGTATCAGTTTTCAAAAGATCTGGAGAAACATATAACATATAATTTTTTTTTAAGTGATGGATCACCATTTATCAAGACTAAAATTCACCCGGGAATAAGCGTTAATGAGATGGAATGATCGTCAACTGAATAACGAATAACCTTATGAGAGGATTGGGAAGGATTGGTGGGATGGACCAAGCTCGAATTATATGTGGGAAGGTTTTTTAAAAAGTTGAAAATCCATGGATTAAGGTAGGAAAAAAGTTTTTTGATATCCTTTGTTTGAACTAACAGATG
>OY744533.1:94294577-94314577 GCA_963556195.1 Sepiola atlantica
TAAATATTAAAAAAAATGATAATTCAATGTGTTATAATCAAAGTTATTATGATGCGAGAATCACACACACACGTGAAGTTATCTCATAACTGTATCAATATAAAGACTACTAAAATTGAAGTTTGATGGAATTTAAGTTTGAGTCAGGGTAACGTGCATGCGCAGTAACGTTTTGCAAACATTGTTACTGTTAAAACATGTTTTCCGACAGTAGTTCAAGTTAGAAGAAGTACACTAAAAATGAAAGGCCTTCAGAACGCTGCTGAAATCATTCCTGTCTTGGTGCAGCACGCACCCTAGACGGGTTCAGTCAGCTCCCCCCCTAAAGGGAAGTTTCTAGAGAATATCATATTCATAAGCGGTCCCCAGTCACATGTGTATCCCGCTCAGACGAAATGATTTTAATTACGTTAATTTTTGCAGGAAGGTGTCGTCGTTCTCCTACATACAATGCCAGGTGTTGCCAAATGGTCACCCCTCTAGTACTGACAAGGCTCAACGTCGCTTACCTTTCTGTGATCTAACGCGTACCTTTGTGTCCACGTAATCATGCTGTTTCTACTGCCCTCCTCCTATAAGTGGCTTGGGCTAATCTCGGTTGCGGGTTTGGCACAGGTTTTATTTGATCTGAGTACTAAATAGGCTCAAAGTCTCTCAATTCGGGTAATCCGATATATTACCCAACGTGCTTTGACCGTAAGATGCTTTGCGTGGTGCTGTCTTATAATTTCTCTTGCATCTTTTTATTTTATTTTGTTGTGCTTACTTTTACCAACACCCTGTCTACCCTTTTCGAGCTTGTCTCCAAGGAATAACATAGCCAATCTCTAATCCAATCAATGTACTTATTTCCACTGTCAAAGAATAATAAGAGAGGATTTCGATGCATGAATTACTTACCGTAATCACAGATTTCGATAACTCTTTTTCCGAATTGCGATAAAATATGAAAAAGTCGACATTCCGTGGATTCATTCATTTTAGACGATTTGTCAATTTCACTTTATGCAGAAAAATAAATCCAATTTTCTTATCAGGTTTTAACGATGACATGGATTTAGGGCGTTTTGAAATTACACTGAATCGGCCTAAAAAGAATAAATTAATTTGATAATATTTACATATCACTTATTATTGAGATACATAAGACATTGTCATATTTGAAAAAAAAAATCACTTTCAAAGATCTTTTCTATTTTATGCACAGTTTTCTTTCGTTTTCCTTCGCTTCACAAATTCGAAGTTCTTGTTTATTTCAAATGCGAAAAATATGTTCCGTCTTTGAGAATATTCCTCAACAATTAGGATACTTTTATCTTTTCATTTTATGAAACTATTCTGAAGCTGTGGAGATAAAACATTTCCACTGATATCATTGCATGAAAATACGAAACACCCTCTTATCAAGTTTCGAAATATTCTTCTGCTTTTCAAATGGGCTTCTTTAGACATTTATAAAATCTCGAAAGAGGTCGCTTTCGTCTAAGAACAAGAGCAGTGTGATAAGATTCTTCGTTATATTTTCGCGAGATTATTCTTTTATATTTAACAATAAAAGAAAAAGTATCTGTTTCTGTTATTGGATACAATATCGTTCGAGAGGACCCAGAAATAAAATATATCAATTGGTAATGGCGGTGCCACCCACTACGGGGTTAGAATACAATGGTGGGTGTTTTTGAAATGATGGTGGCATTTACGATCAACCCTTTCAAAGAGGACCATTTAAGAGATCATAGGTTTCGGTAGTCAAACGGTAACGATGATGCTGGCCCCTATTTGTAGGCGCAGGTTCGAGCACGTCTGAGTCTGATTTTTACTGTTTATGGATTTTCTATGTTTCAACTCCGTAGGTAATTATTATCCGTTTATACAGGGTGGGCCAAAATAAGGGTCCTATCTTTAAATTTGAATAACTTGAATTTGAATAACTTCCACAAAATAAAAGTTAAACTCACCAAACTTTATGTGTGTGTAGACTGACCCTTCCGAGATTTTTTGAAATAAACAAAACAAATTTTAGCCGAAAAACACTTCTTAAAACTTACAAAAACTAAAGTATTGTTTTTTACACTGTTTTGAGTTTTTTAAGCAAAAATAATGTTTTCTAAATGAGGGTACGTTCCTTAGGGCTAATACGGCTCATGCTTGCTTCGGAAGGGGTCCTTTACTTATTCTAAAAAAAAAATTTTTTTAAATCAATAAATAAAAAAGTTATGAATTTTTAAAAATAGGACCCTTATTTTTGCCCACCCTGTATAATACGATATTTGTCTTTGCAGCATACGAGTATTTTTTAAGATGCAACGTTTGCTACTACTACTACTACTACTACTACTACTACTACTACTACTACTACTACTACTACTACTATTACCTTCACCCCCCCTTCTCTCTCTATCCGTTGACACGTCCGTTTTAATCTCACCATCGAAGTTAAGCGATGCTGAATTGGATTTGATTTTTTCTTTTCATATTTTTTTGTCCTCTTTTCACCTCCTGCTTTCCGGCAATTTCAATGCGTTTTGTTTCTCCACTTTTTTATCTTTATGCAGTCTTGAAGAGATGTAACGTCAGCGAAACGTTGATAAATTAACGTTGACTGATCCAGTGTTTATTTAATTTTATAAATGCTCTACTCATCATTGAGCCCTTTTGAATAAATATCGGTTTTATGTTTATTTGAACTTGATTAATATATATATATATATATATATATATATATATATATATATATATATATATATATATATAATGTTACACCGGCCGTTCTTACACAGGAGAAACTACATCAGTTGTCACTATAAATAGTGCGAGTCACCAGAGACACAAAAGACAAAGCACAGTCTTGTAACTGTCTAGCCAAGAGCTAGTCACTTTCTTACTTTGTTAATACACTTGTTAAACCAACCCTCGACTTGACTTCCTTTATTTATTATTTACTGTGGAATAACTTCACAACAATATATATATATTAAATTAAAAATCAAAAAACGAGACAGCGAATTGAAAATTGAGATACACTTATTTGGGGAGGAAGGGGAAAGCGTTATCATTGTCAAACAGTGTTCAACGCTCGTACGTGACTCGCTTTGTCGTAAATGACAACCAACTCATCTCAACTTCACGTACTTTCAAGACTTACATCTTTAAAGGGGCTTTTAACTATAAATATTTTAAAAATTAAATATTAAAGTGTTTATTTCCTACGGACGATATCGTTTCGGACTTTTTGCCCTAATCAGCACAGGAGTGGTGTGCAGGCAGGCTAGATTCAGGCTAGCAGTACGAGACAAACGCTCAAGACCAAACGGCTACCGTCATATATATATATATATATATATATATATATATATATATATATATATATATATTTGAAGATCATACTAATTTTACGACAAACTTGTGCTAGTAATTTTGATTTATACTATAGTCAAGTTAAATCAGTGAAAAAGGTCAAACTAATTGCAACACAAGTTCTTTTTTGCACAGTTCATTTATATGAGGTGCCTATATGAACATATTAAAAGCCTAGAAAAATCTACCGATTTGAAATATGAACATTTTACAATTATCGATCTGCGAAAATAATGTGTGTTTATGACAAAGAAATGTAAACAACCTCGTTTTTATTTTGCCTTTTTTTTCTAAAATTATCGATAAAATTGATTGCAGATCTTAAATGTATTTCTTGTCACGAAATAAAGTTCTAATTTACTTTGTAAAGTTTTGGGAATCGAACTTGAATTTAATGTTTTAATCGCTGGCGGCCATTTTTGTTTTCATGCAGCAAAATATTTTTACGACGTAAAAGTTTTATTACATAAAAAAAGACAAAGTTTGTGATACAAAATAAAATTTGAACATTTTTTACAGAAAAAACAACAATGATGATGATGATGATGATTATGATGATGATGATGATGATGATGATGATGATGATAATGACGACGATGACGACGATGATGATGATGACGACAATGATGATGATGATGATGATTATGATAATGACGATGATGACGACGATGACGATGATGATGACGATGACGACGATGATGATGATGATGATGATTATGATTATGACGATGATGACGATGATGATGATTATGACGATGATGATGACGATGATGACGATGATGATGATTATGATGATAACTATGATGACGATGATGACGACGACGACGACGACGACGATGATGATCATGATGATGATGATGATTAAAAAAAAAAAAGAAGACTTACGCTATTTTAATTAGGAGGTTAAAATTGTAGCGGGGGGAGGGGAGGGGGGAAATATTCGGATATATTTTTTTCGACAGTGTATATTATTTAGATTTTTTTTTACAGAAGTCTTTAAATTAATAAAATCACATAATTATTTGATTTTCCTTGTAGAATTTTCATTTTAGTTGATTTCACTTTTACAACTTAAGTCACATGTGACACGTTTTTATTATTTTAACCTTGTAAAATGTATTGACAAAATTAAACTGTTTAAATTGCTTTGAATTAATAATATTCTATATGCGATTTTTTAAAGCTAGTTTCATGATAATACAGAAAAATTACGCTGAAGTATTTTTATTTTAGGAGTTTAAGTTATTTTTGCTACGAGGTTTAAGAAACTTGTGAAATTCTGGTTAAATACTATTTATATATATATATATATATATATATATATATATATATATATATAAACATAGATACTTATATATTGAAATGTGTATTAAAATAATATAGAAATGTGTACACAGACACAGACACACACACACACATATATATATATATATATATATATATACATAAAACGTCTTTTGAATATTATATTCCACGTCCTCTCCCCCCTCTACATATATATATATATATATATATATATATATATATATATATATATATATATATATATATATATATATATATATATATATATACGATTGAACAGAAATATATATTCCGAAATAAAAATTGTAGAAACATGTTAAATATTCATATTTGAAATGTATTCTATATTCAATACACGCGTTTCAGTTATCAATAACCTCTTCAAATATCAGTTTAAGAAGATGTGTTTGAAGTAGCCTACTAAACAGAACAGAGCGCTATCGCATACACTCGCGTGCAAACACATGTATATATACTAGACTGACTTTAAGTCTCACAGAAGATAAATTCTTAACTTCATACAATAACAAACAACGGACGTTTACGGTAAAGCGATGATAAATGTTTGAAATCTTCCTTAACACCAATTCGGCACGCTTCGTTAGATTTATAACAGCCTCGTATAATTTATTTCTTATAATTCATTCTATGCCGAGTTAAAATCCGATTGGATCTATAGTTCTTGAGTTCAATGAGCAGCTGTGATAAGGCGAAATAGCTGCATGCGGATGACACTAATATATATATATATCGACTACGAATCAGTGGCGATTTGTGTTCGGGGTTCGCGCCCACCGACCGTCGGGAATTAGTTCCTAGACTGAAGATTGCGTTAGCATGAAACATCGATGTCTCTAGGTATTTAAATATTTAATATTTATTTATTAAAATATTATTGTATATATATACATATATATATATATATATATATATATATATATATATATATATATATATATATATATATATATATGGTAAGGTACACGATAATTCATGAAAATGAAAAGCCGTGGTATACAAAATGTGTCAAAAAATTACAAACGGAAAACAGCTTAAAGTGCAGGAGAAAAACAAAAACAAGAGATTTGACCGGTTTCGTTCGTGTTAGCGAACATCTTCAGAAAAAGTGAAGATTTGGAAACCGGTCAAATCTCTTGTTTTTGTTTTTCTCTTTCACTTTAACCTGTTTTACGTTTGTCATTTTTTCACACACACACACAATATATATATATATTTATATTTATACAATATGTGTTATATAATAATTAAACGATGCCATATATCAGTCATG
Organism: Sepiola atlantica; assembly: GCA_963556195.1. Classification (NCBI taxonomy): domain Eukaryota; kingdom Metazoa; phylum Mollusca; class Cephalopoda; order Sepiida; family Sepiolidae; genus Sepiola; species Sepiola atlantica. Next base: position 94,300,531 of record OY744533.1, read on the forward strand.
AGACTGTATACTTATGCCTGACAACGTAAGGATGGGACAAAGTCTTCTGTGGGCCTTACTTATTACTAGTTATGCCATGGAAACATTGATAAGTCAAAATCTATTTATCTGACTAGGCTAAAATTTTGCTTCGTGGTTACTGTGATCAAAGAGCATCAGCGACATACATTCAAATATAGAAGTTTAAATTATGGGCTAAGAATTTCATCTCAGTTATGTGTATAATAGCCACTTGTGTTTATCTAATTGTATACAATGAATTGTTTGAAATAATTATTGTTTCAACATTACATAAAGCCTTAAAGGATTTAATCAAATTTTGTCTATTCTATCCATTGGTTTAATCTTCTCCTATCATTGTTTATCATCCAACTAACGATTTCATTAACCTTTATCCTCAGGTGGCTTTTGGCCTTGGTAAATAGTGAAATATTGGTATAAAAATATATGTCGTAAAACATAAACCCAAACTAAAAACAATTTAATATACCTTATACATAAAGTAGAGTAGGATTTGGTTGATCGGCATGGCTTCATTAATAAAATCTGCTAAAAAAATCTTATTAATATGTTAAGACAGTTCATAAATTGTTATGTGTTCTGTAGACCAACTATTATTTATTTCCATTTATGGTTTTTCTCTTCATATTTAATCCGATCAACAGTATTCGGTTTGATTAGTAATGACATAGAGATAGTTAAAGAAGATACCTCCTGCAAGTCATAACTCCTCTTACTGCTACTCGTATGAGCTACGTTCTTGGCCTTTTGGCTAAGATCAAAGTGTAGTATCTACTGGTATTGTCTTAGCCTTCGGGGCTTGATTTATGCCGGTCTATGGGTCTGACCTGTTCAGTTCTAGGAGGTCCACCCTCCCAGGCTTTGCCTCCCCTCTTTGGGGAGGAGTAAGTTTATTGCTTACTGTCTGAGGCGCCCCTACCAGGGAATGCCGACGGGGCTGCTCAGGCAATTTTTAAACCCCACTTTCCCGACCCGACCTTGGGTCACAGCTTACTTGTGGGAGTAAGATAAAAACTGGCCTTGTGCCTAACTCCTGGAGAGGAGTAAATCAATACTCGTATGAGCGGGTTCAAATATTTCGTAGGATAAATACTTTTCACTTCACCGCTTGTGAACTCTACAGATGCTCAAATATGTAATAATCATTGACATTTTCTTACATCAAGGCTTATTATTTGATTTTAACAAACGCGGAATATTCATGTTTTATATGATACAAAAATGTCGATTTCCCCGTGCAAATTCAGTCATTATGAGAAAATAACAGATCACTTTCTAAGATAAACTGTTCCGCTAAGCAATTAGCCTAGGTCATCATGGACGTTTCTTAAAATTATACATTACTATTCCATCCTTTCAAAGATAATTTTAGAAATATCTTAACCGGTAGTACATCCATCCTGGCTGTGTCATTTTGCGGTATTCGCCTCCTCATAATGGAAGCATTGTTCATTCAATTAAAAAAGCCCAACATCAACCATGTCCGTTATGAGGGGTGCGAAGGCGTGTTTAAAGGCTGTTGAATGTTTTTAATGTTTTTAATCACATGGAAACGTCTTCTTGAATAAATTCACCAATTTTATTTTGCATTGATCAATCATCCGCCTGAAGACGACCAATGATGGTCGAAAACGTTTGCGTCAAATATGGAGATTTCCTACACTCCATGGTTAATAGTACAAGATCTATTGTTCGACGAATAGAAAGATTGAATTACAAAAGGAATAAACAGAAGTTGGCAGTCCTGTTCAACCAGATATATATATATATATATATATATATATATATATATATATATATATATATATATATATATCCAGGTAAAACATCCACAGGGTAGTAATCCAAAGAATTTCAACCATGTTTATAAAAAGTGCTCAATATCAAATAGAGCTTTTATCTATGATTATTTTTATTTACAGTTAGAATCCGATCTTAACCTTAGATCATATTATAACTGAGATCTCATCAGGCAGAGTTAGAATCCGATCTTAACCATAGATCATATTTGAAAAGACTCTTTCCAAATCTGATCTAAGGTTAAGATCGGATTCTAACTCTGCCTGATGAAATCTCAGTTATAATAGCTGTTGATCGATAACACCGACATCGATTCCCCCACTATCAAACCACAATGATGTCGTGTGCATGGCCACTGATAAGGCTGAACTACTTGCCCAGCGTTTCGCTTCTAACTTCACTTTGGACTCAGATAACCACCCCCTCTCCAAATTTCCTTTGCGGACCGAAGCCAGACTTGATAATCTGGTCATCACCCCATAACAGGTCAGAGACATCATAAAAACCTTGACACCTCCAAGGCTTGTGGGCGTGATCTTATACCTGTAATAGTAATAAAGAAATGCTCTGCTGAACTGGCCCCTGTCCTTTCCAAACTCTACAATAAATGCCTAGCTGAATCTTGCTTCCCCGATAGCTGGAAAATTGCTTCTGTGGTACCAGTCTACAAGAGTTCTGGGAATAGAACCGATCCTAAGAACTATCGCCCAATCAGTCTACTGCCGATCTTTGCTAACATCATTGAATCCTTAATCAATCTAGCGATAGTGCGGCACTTAGTTAATGCTAAACTTTTTTCTGACCGCCAGTATGGATTTATACAAGAACGATCTACTGCAGACATCCTAACGGTCATCTCTGAACGCATGTATCATACACTCGACTAGGCAGGAGAAGCTAGGGCAGTAGCGCTTGATATATCTAAGACCTTTGACAAGGTATGGCATAACGCGCTTCTCCTGAAAATACGCTCATACGGTATTACTGGGCAATTACTTCATATAATTAGATCCTTCCTAAACAAAAGAAAAATCTAGGTTGTCCTGGATGGCCGTTCATCTAAGCAACATGACATAAATGCTGGTGTACCCCAGGGATCTATCCTTGGACCTTTGTTGTTCCTGATCTATATAAGCGATCTCCCTGATGACATAGAGTCTGAGATTGGTTTATTTGCTGACGACACCACGCTTTACTCTCGCCATGTTGGTAAAAACCGACGCGATCATATCCGAAGCAATGGCTGAATGCTTAGAAAATGACCTCCAGGCTGTAGTGGATTGAGGTCATAAATGGTTGGTAACTTTTAATGCCGCAAAGACAAAGCTACTTTCCTTCACCAACTAAAGAAGCCTCTCCAACCACCGATTGCCATGGCAAATAACACCCTACCTGAGAGTTCATCATTCAAACTCCTCGGCCTAACCTTTACAGGTAACATGAATTGGAACAAATACATTGAAGACATTGCCAAGGCTGCCGCAAAGAAGGTTGGCTCCCTCTACCGTGCTAGTAAACTCCTCACACCTGACATTATCCTGTATCTTTACAAAGCCACCATCCGCCCATGCATGGAGTATTGTTGCCACATCTGGGCTGGTGCATCATCTACTAGTCTCTCCCTCCTTGACAAGGTCCAAAAAAGAGTCGCCAGCCTAATAGGTCCCTCACTGTCAACCAAGCTCCAGTCCCTGTCCCATCGCCGCAATGTCGCATCCTTGTGCTTGTTTTACAAATACTTCAATGGATTATGCTCCGATCAATTGGCTACTCTGATGCCCCCTCGACGTAAATTCACTAGACCAACTCGACAATAAACTAAATCCCATTCATTCATAGTGGAGGCCCTCAGATGCCGCAGATTCTTCTACTCAAATAGCTTCTTTCCTCGCGGTGCTGGCCTCTGGAACTCCCTCCCTGCACCCTGTTTCCCCGACAATACTGACATGCAGACATCTCGCTGCGCAGATCCCAATTTAGGTTGACCCCCCAACCTTCTCCCCTTTTCTTTTTTCTCAGTAGCCCCTTACGTCTACAGTGGCGGCCTGCCTTGTTTGGGGTGAACTATGTTCAATATATATATATATATATATATATATATATATATATATATATATATATATATATATATATATATATATATGTTAGTGTATGGTGAATGCGTACGTATTCGTTTTTTTTTTTTTTTTGCATATCATACGACCCCGTCACCTCCGTTTCCCCCGTCCTCGGTGCGGTTTCGTGGAGGCTTATTTCCTTGATATGCATCAGTTTACTGTTTCCCTTAGCAACCTGTAAATGACACCAGAATGCACAATGTAGATAAGAAAGCTTTAGATGCACACATTTTGATTTCAATAAGACTTAAGTATTTTAATCCATTTTCATAGCCATATGGCTTTTCGCGCCTTTTCTGTAATTCCCTGCCTTGTAGCCTTCGTAATGTCGAAGATTGTTATGTATTTATATATACAGTGTTCATTCTGTTTTTTTAAAAGCCTTTTTAATGATTCATCTTTTGGAACGTCTAGTTCATTTTTCAGTGAATTTTAAATCAACTTTAAAAAGCCTTACATAAAAACACAATTCATATTCGAATCATGTTATTCCTTATCTGTAATACATAGTGTTCAGCTGTGATTGTGGAAATGTAACGGTGTTAATAAACCAGTCATATTTAATACGTACATATGTAGTAATGGGCGAATTCATAATTAGATTGCTTTAATGGACGTTTTGTATACGTATTTTGTAACCAACATTCGAAATATTATGTAAAAGAAACGCCGTGTTAGCTGATACCGGTCTCTATATGTAACTACATAGGTGCATGCGTATAATGTTTGGTGTTATTTAACAAGTTCCTTTGAAATGATAATCCGAGTTTTGCTTACAAACATGTACGATATCTCTATTATAGTAAATAATAATAATAATAGTAATAATAATAATAATAATAATAATAATAATAATAATAATAATGTGATGATGATGATAATGACGACGACGACGACGACAACAACAACAGCAATAATAATAATAATAATAATAATAATAATAATAATATGATAAAAACAGCTGCAATCTTAGGGAAAAATCCTGGAATGCGGAAACCAACGCGCATAAACTACAACTGTTAACCAGTCACATAGATGTTACAACCGGAAGAAAACAAAACCACAGGAAGAATACTACCACATGAACCCAAGGAACAGCAAGAAACTTCATAAACTGACCCCCCCCCACCCAAAGTGATGGCACCAGCCTCGACTGATACCTCACAAAAGTCATAAAAGCTCAAGGATTATGGGAAGTCCGAGAGGGGAGAGCACTAACTTGAACTCTATTGGAAGAGTGCAGAGAGTGCTGGAATTTTGGGGAGGCTTATTGCCACCCGGATCACAGAGGAGACCCATGGTCGTTACCAAACGAGAACTCAATTGTAAGCGGCCGCTGCGATACCGCAAAGTCATTTGCAATGGTCATCGAAAGGATGTGGAGATTACTGGAAATCTGGGGAGGATTGGTGTCATTCAGACTCCAGGGAACACCACCGGTTTCATCAGTGAGCAATCACTGACAATGACTTTTGTAAAAACTCCTCGTGAGTGCAAAAAATAATAATGACGTTTTTAGTCATATTTTGGTAATTCCTTATAAAACTGAGGTTCTGGACTTTTAAAATTTAGCATAATACTCAACTTAACATTCATTTCAAAAGTAACATTTTTCAAGGACTTTGGTGCAATTCTTCGTTTAAATACTAAATTTAGTTCAAATGTATATTTTCTCTAAAATGTAAAAAAGAAAATTAAACACTTTATCTTTGATGATTCGGCCTCTTTTATTCTAATCAGTATTTCCATTTCAACTTTCAATCAAAAATAAAGCAAAAAAAACTATATACAGTTTCACGGAATATAAAGTGATGATATAAAGATGAAATTCTTTTAAATATGTCATCAGATAGACTTCAAAAATACCCTTATAAATTCATTCTTCTTCTAACATTATTTCTGAATTCATCCAGTCTATTTTAAACATGTTATACGCAAGTGCCATTTAAAAGTTTATCAGACAATTTGTTCTAACAATTTATCGATTCTTATATTAACACGATAGTCTTTTTGGCTTTATATGTATAAATTCCACGTAATCCGTTCCAAAATACCAACAAAAAACAAAGATAAAACAAAAAGTACTTTTCTTTATATTTTATGTTTAGGTTAATCTAACTTCTTAATATAATCTCTTTTTAATATATAATACCCATGACTCACACAACTTATATAATCTTATTTATACATTTCCATTTTTAAAATATTGTCTGATTATTGTATAGGGTGGGCCAAAATAAGGGTCCTATCTTTAAATTTGAATAATTTGAATTTGAATAACTTCCACAAAATAAAAGTTAAACTCACCAAACTTTATGTGTGTGTAGACTGACCCTTCCGAGATTTTTTGAAATAAACAAAACAAATTTTAGCCGAAAAACACTTCTTAAAACTTACAAAAACTAAAGTATTGTTTTTTACACTGTTTTGAGTTTTTTAAGCTAAAATAATGTTTTCTAAATGAGGGTACGTTCCTTAGGGCTAATACGGCTCATGCTTGCTTCGGAAGGGGTCCTTTACTTATTCTAAAAAAAAAAAAAAAAAAAATCAATAAATAAAAAAGTTATTAATTTTTAAAAATAGGACCCTTATTTTTGCCCACCCTGTATTTGTATTAACTTCCATTTCTAGTGTCGGGGTTCTGGTTTCAAATTAGGACACACAACTGTATCCGGTTATAACAACTCCATTTGGGACCTTTGAAGAATGTTGTGTCACATTGAAGTTGCTATTACCCCTAGGCACATCTTGACCTGTCAGGGTTCCATCTACGACCCAAATAAAGTCTATTGCAGATTGTTTATTGATAGAATATACGCTTGAAAGCAAATTAACCTCCAAACAATTCATGAACAAAATATGATAAATAAATATTTAGAGACGTTAAGTTGCGCCACATGTCCATGTGTCTACAATATGGACACACGGAGTTCACATGCCCAAAGTTTTTAAGTAATGATCAGTTCTAATTGACAGTCTTCTGGAGGTTGAAGGTTCAATCCCCGCTACAGGTGGATAACTAAGAATAAAAAAAATAATTTAAAAAAATACTTAAGACTTCTATCCGACATGGTTGAGGGAACGAGAACAATCTACTCCGCCGAGTATATAATGGGTTCAGCTCGAAATTCTGTATAGATTCCCGATTTCGACGACAAGATTACAGAGTTCGACAAGACGCGCCTGAAGAAGGTTGGAGGTTACATCGTCCGAAACTCTGTGAGAATAATTAAAATAATACAAAATTACATATAGTTTAGGATATCGTACTCTTAAATGTTTGTAACGAGCTATGATACATTCCAATGGAAAAGACCTAGAGGAAGGCCCCCCCCCCCCAAAAAAAAACGGTGGAGAGACGACCTCGATAGTCAACTAGGTCCTACTTGGCCACGCCTAGCCAGGGATGAAACAATGTGGAAGGAAACCAGAGAGAGGTTCCTCCGCCAGGAGTGTAAAAAAAACCCTGATCATGATGATGATGATGATGATGATGATGATAGTGATGATGAGGAGGATGATAATATATTCCGACTACGGTAAGATGTCTCCACGTGATTTGAACTGCATTACAGCACGCGATCCACTTCAGATTGCATCTTTTTAAAATTCCATTTAACGTTAAAAAGAGAAATAAAAAATATCTGTCAGCTAAATGTTCTCTTTTTGATCAGACTCTGCGTGTGCGTTCGATATCCTTCAAGAAGATGACTAAAGTAAGACGAAAGCTTGAAAATTACGGAAAAATAAAGAAAGTCCAAGATAACAACATGAGTTTTGGAAATATTTTATTTACTTTAAAGTATGACGTAAGTTTGTTTGAATTTCTGAGAGAATAATCAATATACCAAATAGACACGGAATGTTTATAATATTTAACAAAATATGCTGATATAATTAGTAAACATTTTTTTAAAGTGACCCGTTGGGTCACTCATTGAGCTCACGCTAAATAGTTTGAATCAGAAAAAAGTAAATTTGCAAGGCCAGTTCGATATAAACACACACATAAATAGATTTTAAAAAATCGCAAATTAGTTTCATTCTGCTCGCCTTCTCTCTTTATCTATCTATATTTCTCTATCTCTTTCTGTCTTTACTTTCTCTCTTTTCCTCTCCAATTTATTTTTATGGAAATCGCTCTAGACAAGGTATGAAGCCACTTGATGTAAGAAGCTAAAAAAAATACTATTTCAAATTCAAAAACTAGCCAACGATAAGTGTTAGATGGATAAATTCCGACACAGAAAAGAGCGATTCTTCCCCCTTTGTCAGAAACGTCGCTAATGGAATGTGAGGACTAAAGGACAAAATAAGGAAAGTGAGAGTTAGGAGGCTGCGTAAAGTAAACTCTATTACAGGTTAAATGTGGTGATATTTTCTTTTCTTTATAATGGACTATTTCTATCTTTTTATTGTCCTTTCTTTAATACCTTTGACTTTTAATGAAAAGAGAAATAAATAGATAGATAGATAGATAGATAAATAGAGAGCGAGAGAGAGAGAGTCAGAGAGAGAAAGGGAGAGGAGTAATAGATACAGTATAAAATAAGAGCGGGGGTGTCAAATAAGATACAATGGGAGAGGGAAGAAAGTGATAGACAGACACTTAGTAAGAGATGGGGCACATGGTGAGATAATTGCAATTTACGGCTGATTAGAACAATTTAAATAGACTTTTCTTTTTAAACATAACACAATCCTAAAATGAAGGAATATTTTAATATGTATTTTGTGTGATTAAAACGTATAGGAAAAAAACAAACGTTTATCAAACTCAACTTTAGTATAATAATAGATTCTTGTGACACTAGGATTCAAATTATTTATTTTCGGATGTAAGTGACAGTTTCACTCCATGTTGCCATCAGGAATATAGAATAACGTATACATAAGATTGAAACTGTTAGTTGCCATGGAAATCTGATGGCCGTATCGATACTCGATTTATATTTATGTATGCTCTATACTTGATATCGAACAATCATTCACATAAATAAGGCACAATTAGATGTAATTATGTAAATAAATAAATGAGAAAGTTTTTAAAATTTATTTATTACTCCTATATTGCTATCAAAACTCTTATTTAAATCAATGATACAACATACTATTTCGAAATACTGTATATATTGTACTGACGAAACAGTTCATAATAAATTAATGTTTGGTGCTATTCATTTGTAATTCTATTGTCCTATTTTTGCAATATATATGCATATATTTGCTGATTATTAAACTAACACCTGGACATTAATCAAAAGATTGGAGAAGAAAATTGATGGTGTGTACACCAGAATGCTAAGAGCTGCTCTTAAGATCTCCTGGAGGCAGCACTTCACCACAAGAGCAACTCTACGGACACCTTTATTTCAAATCTCAGCCTTGATCAGATAGAAAACAAGATTTGCTGGACATTGCTGGAGAGCTAAGGATGAAATAATTAGCGATGTTCGTTTGTGGATTCCAAAACAAGGATGTGGCTCAATGGGGAGACTGCACGGAACCTACATCAAACAACTAGAAGAAGACTCACAATGCAGGAGAATCTGTGACACTGCCACGACTAGATAATGATGATGATTAAACTAACATCGCTAGAAAGAAAGATATACCGACGAAGCATAAGCAAGAAGAGAAAGCGGAGACAGTGACACTGAATGCTTCTCTCTCTCCCCCCTCTCTCTCTCCACCTCTCTCTCTCTCTTCTCTTCTCTTCTCTTCTTCTCTACTCTAATATATAAAGTAAAGACTTTTTTTCCCATGTAACTTCTCGGAGAATAGGAAAATAACCACATGCATCACAGGCTACTAAACTCACCACTATACTACACTTATTCACTCGAGCGTGTTTTAGTAAATTTGTTATCATTTTTTCTCACCTAACACTAAATATTACATTTGGCCCACCATCAACGTCTCTCCGAAAAACCAACTCCATATAGGTGGTAGCAAAAACTTTTCCCCCTAACAATTCTGTACTGTTACTCTACTCATCGACACCGGGAACTAATACACACAGTTTAATTTTCACAAAACACCGGTTCTTATTTATTATTTGCCTGGTATTAATTTACTACATAATATAAAGCAATACGCAAAGACTTAATGACCGTTCCTGTTCACTGCGAATATCAGATTACATTATTTATAATACTACCTATGACTTCTACATTTATATTCATTCCGGATTTTTTTTTAACATAGTTCACCCCAAACAAGGGAGGACGCCACTGTAGACGTAAGGGGCTACTGAGAAAAAAGAGGAGAGAAGGTTGGGGGGGGGTCAACCTAAATTGGGATCTGCGCAGCGAGATGTCTGTTTACATTAGTTTTAAACTTCTGCATGTATGTACTGTCGGGGAAATAGGGGGCAGGGAGGGAGTTCCAGAGGCCAGCAGCACGAGGAAAGAAGCTATTTGAGTAGAAGGCTCTCCGATATCTGGGGACCTCCACAGTGAATGAATGAGATTTAGTTTATTAAGCGAATGAAATTAACGAACACAGTTCCTGCAACATTTATTCATTCAACATGGCGCCTACAATTACTTGAGCGAATCGACATCCTATTTAATTCAATAAGCGCCAAAATACTGGTAGACCCCGATACATTTAAATTTTCAAAATCATACACCTTTAACACGCATATTATAGAAAACTTGCCCAAATCCAGTCATTTTCATAATCTACAAATGACATAAACCGTGTCATTGCTGAATCTTAACATAACACGCATGCCCATAATCCAGCTTTGCTTAATTGACCTATTTTCACGTGTATCTTTTACTCGAAACCATGGCGCAGTCGTTAGGAAGGCTGGTTTCATGATCGCCAGTTTCAGTGTTCGATCCCATTCTACTCTACCACTTCTTTCTTTTTTTAAAAATTTATAACATTTGCCAACACGGTAGAGGGGGGAAAGAACAATAGGATGTTTCTTTTTTATTCGACGTCATGCAATAGGTAGTACTTTCTCCCGTGCAACGCCGGGCGACGGGTTCCACTACTTATATATATAATGGATACATCATAACAAGGATATTTTATCAGAAAAACGAAAGAAAAAAAGTTTGTTTATTTTTGTTTTTGATGAAAAAAAAAAAAAATGACACAATACTGGTCAACTCTGATGATGGAATTTTATTCCGAAATTAATAAGATCAAAGTAAAAAAAAAATTAATTAATCTTGCATTTATATTGGCTTCTATTTTCAATTTATAATACTGACCCAGCAATGCTTTAAAACTGAACGACCCATTTATTATATATATATATATATATATATATATATATATATATATATATATATATATATATATATATATATATATATATATATCCCACCACTAATACTATTTTCTTGTTATTGGACCACTACTCCAAAAACTAATAAAACAAATGTAATAAACAACATACATATATTGAAAAAAGGAACACAGTTTTTCTACTAATTAAAAAAAAATTAATCTATAGATGGATAAAATTAAAGCATATCTGAAAGAATTCCTTGAAATATATTTCCACCAAATGTAAGTGAAGATGACTGACGCCAAAGAAACTCGGCTAAATATTCAGGCAGCATCTCCCGATTAGATCCACATTGCCTCTTGTTTCTGACCTTACCCCTTTTTTATTTAGTTAGTTAACCCTACCCCTAACCTTTAAATAAAAAAAAGCCGATAAACAAACAAAAATAATGTTAATATCAGGAAATTAGTGTTGGGGCAATAACAGGAAAGTAGCTATCTTTCTCTCGTTTGCGGTGCCACATTTTCTTTTTTTATTGTTTTTAAATTCAATGGTTGTTTTGATTACTTGGACATACGTTTCGCATTTGTGTTCAAATGTTCATTTAGAAACGGAAAGTCCTCCTAAGGAAAATTAAGAGGATTTTCCGTTTCTAAATTGTTAGTTAACCCCCCCTCCCATCACGATGGCTCAGGCGAATTGATTTGTTCTTTCTTTTCCCTTTTTACGGCCTTATTTATAGATTAAATAAATTTGTATAAAAAATTACCGAAACGTTAATATTTATCTATTTATACGAATAAATGCGAAAGTTTTCCTTTTGTGTTTGCAATTTAAATTTTTGTTCCAACTATTTCAAATAACGAACTTTGCGAATCGATAGCGAGCCGGCGAAACCAGCTAGTTAAATACATTTACGATGTCACTGCCGGAGTTAAATGCTATTTTCTGTCACTCTTTCTCTCACAATAACGAATAATAATCTTTACTTTAATAAAATTGCGAAACAATTTTACGCGTGTATTTCCATCGTCTTTGATAATTACACATTGAATTAATATTTTATTTATTTAAGATTAATCGAATATTTATTGAAATAAAAAACTGCTATAGTGCAAAACAAAAACGAAATTTAAAAAATTCTATTTAAAACAATAATTTAAATCAAAAATTAAATCCATCACAATACGTTTCGGTTTCTTCGTAAACGAGTCGGCGATTACATATTTTTTGATAGCTGAAAAAAAAAAATGAATTACATCATGACCCCTTGAAATTTTAAAGAGATTTGGAAGTATTAAAACTGTCGAGTATAATTTTCTTTAAAATTGTTAGAAAATCCTCATGTCGTAAAATTTTAGAAGTTATTTACATCCAATGACTATAAATAAAGATTAAAACAAGATTACTCATGAAAACAGATACTTGCATGCTTATTATTAATTATTATTATTATTATTATTATTATTATTATTATTATTATTATTATTATTATTATTATTATTATTATTATTATTATTATTATTTATTCACTAGGAGTTCTCACACAGGTCATCAGTGATTGCTCACCGACAACCGGTGGTATTCCCTGGAGTCTGAGTGACAACAAGTCTCCCCAGATTTCCAGTATTCTCCACCTCTTTTCGATAGCCACCGCAAATAAACTTGCAGTATCACAACAGCCGTTTACCATTGATTTCTCGCTGGTAATGACCATTGGTCTTCTCTGGGATTTGGGTGGCAATAAGCCTCCCCAAAGTCCCCGCAGTCTCTGCACTTCCAGTGGAGGTCTGGTTTGTGCTGTCCCTCCTCGGTCTTCTCATTCTCCTTGACCCTATGCAAATATTTTGTCTGGTGTCAGACTAGGCCGCCACCATTAAAATGTATATATATATATATATATATATATATATATATATAAATAAATAAATAAAATAATAATAAAATAATTTAAAAAAAATTATATATATATATATATGTATATATATATATAAATATTATTATTATTATTATTATTAAGTTTTTGTTGTTATTGTTGTTGACATCATCATCATCATCATCATCATCATCTACTCACTAAAAGTTTTCATGCGAGTCATTATAAATGATTGCTCACTGGTAATAACAAATAGACTTCCCTGGAGTCTGAGTGACAACAAGTCTCCCCAGATTCCAACACTCTCTCTTTTTTAATAACCGTTGCCAGTCATTTTGCGTTATCGCAACAGCCGTTTACCATTTATTTCTCGCTGAAAACGACGGTTGGATTTCTCTGGAATTTGAGTGGCAATAAGCTTTCCGAATGGTCCCAGTACTCCCGGCACCCTTTCAGTTGAGATCTGGTTGGAGCCTTCCCTCCTCGGTGTTTTACTGTTTAAAAACATCAAATCGTTTGCATTCGTTAAAACAAGGTGTGTTCCACTATTTTTTTTTTTTGGTTTACGAGTTTTCGAGTGTTAATTATTCTGTACGTTTATCGCTTTAAAACAATCTTACACATCGTTTCCACACGTTAAAAATATGCCTGTTCGATAGAGAATTTCATTCGAATGCGCTTTATATAAATTATGTGTTGTTTGTTTTTGTTTTTTTAGTTTACAAGTTCATGAGTGTTAACTATTCTGTACTTTTATCCATGCTTTCTATTTTTTAAACAAAAGTATCTTCGGACATACAGTAACCATTATTATTGATATACACTACATTTAAACCGGTTGTGTGATCTTCCTTTTCTTGTGACTTGTCAAGCATTTCTTAACAGGTGTTCTATACACCTCAGGCAGATTTATTTTATAATTACACATTAAATGAATAAATATACACACACTATATATATATATATATATATATATATATATGA
>OY744533.1:94319577-94342077 GCA_963556195.1 Sepiola atlantica
CAGGTCGTCATCTGTGATTGCTCACTGACAATAACCGGAGGTTGTCTAATGGAGTCTGAGTGACAAGTCTCCCCAGATTTCCAGTATTTTCCATCTCTTTAGATAACTATTGCAAATGACTTTGCGTTATCGCAACAGCTGCTAACCATTGATTTCTCGCTAGCACTTTAAAAAGTTAGAATATCACACACACACACACACACACACACACACACACACATATATATATATATATATATATATATATATATATATATATATATATATATATATAAACGATACTCTATCTGGTTTTCTATTTAAAATAAAATACATTTTTATTTTGTTTATTTATTTATTTATTTTCTTTTTTTCTTTTATTATTTTATTTCACAATTTTACTTTCTTGTATACCTTATTTAGTTTTATTTTATTTTATTGTATTCTAACATTACTATTATCATTATCAATATTTTTTTCTTATCATTAATATTGTTTAATGTAACCATTGTTTATATATTTATTTTTTATTTATCTATTGATGTATTTTTTCTCATGTAATTTCTTCATCTCGATTCAACCCATATGGTGAATGCTTTGAATGTTTTAAACGTTTTATTTGTTATTCAATTTGCTGTCTTTTTGCTAGTTCTGAAGTCCTGTCACTGGTGTTGTCTTTTAATACTGAAATCTGATGTTTTTCTTTCAAGCGACTTCTTCATGTGATGTCATACAACACGCCGACGAAGATCGTTTTGGAATCATCAAAAATTATGAAATATTTCCAAAAACGTCTTGGAAACGATCGTACGCCTAATAATTGTTGGTTTTGAATTCTTGGAACAATGTTCAAATTTTATTAATCTTAACTAACTTTATATATATATATATATATATATATATATATATATATATATATATATATATGAGGTAAGGTGTACGATAAGTCATGAAAATGAAATGCTGTGGTAGACAAAATGTGTGAAAAAAAAGACAAACGGAAAACAGGTTAGAATGCAGGAGAAAAACAAAAAACAAGAGATTTGACTGGTTTCGTTTGTATTATTTCTAAATACGTTCGTTAATACGAACGAAACCGGTCAAATCCTTTGTTTTTGTTTTTCTCCTGCATTTTAACCTGTTTTCCGTTTGTCTCTTTTTTCACACACACACACACACACACACACACACACACACACACACACACACACACGCATATATATATATTAATCAAAGGAGGCGCGAGAGCGCTCTATCCCTTAATAGACCTTACGAATGGCCTATGCTGGAAATCTCATTTCTTTGATCAATCATAACTCAAAAACCAATAAACCAAATTAGTTAAAACTTTGCACAACATTTTTATTTGATAGGTTCTATAAGTGTGTAGAATTTCAGCATCATTAGTCAAGGCAACCCAGAGATCCAGAAAGTTCAACCATGAAATCATGTTATCTGTGTGTACGTACGTACGTACGTACGTACGTACGTATGTGCCACGCTGTATCTCATCAACTATTTGATGGATTCAGCTGATTTTTGGCAGAGATAGAGGTTCTAGGGTCTAGTTGATGGCATTATAATTTCAGTTTTCCATATGCCTTAGTTTTCCAGAAAGTTCCCCAAAACCTTAAAAATGACCAGTATTCATACACTTTATTCTATATCTTATCGACCATTTGATGGATTCGGCTGATTTTTGGCAAAGATAGAGGTTCTAGTGTCTAGTTGATGGCATTTTAATTTCAGTTTACCATATACCTTGATTAGTAAAACTACCAACTATATCAGTTATGAGAAGGCATTGTATTGAGGCATAGCCATTACAAAAGTAGTGACATTCCATTAAAAATGCCAGTATACTGAAATCATATGCCATTAATAGGGTTAAGATAAAAATTTTAATGGAATATTTATATACATATATATATATATATATATATATATATATATATATATATATATATATATATATTAATATTTTTGATATTTGAAATAAACACTATAAAACACTTTAATATATATATATATATATATATATATATATATATATATATATATATATATATATATATATATATATATATATATACTAGCTGTTTTCTGTACATACCCGGCGTTGCCCGGAAGTCTTTTTACTTTCATTTTTGCTCTGCATTTCTACTTTACCAAATGTTTAGTTAAAAAAAAACCTCGTGAACGTTTTTACAGTTATTTACATGCATTCATTTTACAAATAGAGATTAAAGTAATATTATTTTAATAACAATTAGTTTTTCGGGTGCTTTTTTTAAATATAAAATTGACTAAACGATACTGTAACATTGAAATTTAACTCTTGGAATTCTTTTCATTTTTAAAGAAAACTAATTCAATAATTAAACGAAAAAGTTTTACATTTTAATTTCACAATCCGCGACTCATTTGGTAATCACGCATGTTTAATAAAGCATGTTTAATAAAGCATGTTTAATAAAGCATGTTTAATAAAGCATGTTTAATAAAGCATGTTTAATAAAGCATGTTTAATAAAGCATGTTTAATAAAGCATGTTTGATAAAGCATGTTTAATAAAGCATGTTTAATAAAGCATGTTTAATAAAGCATGTTTGATAAAGCATGTTTAATAAAGCATGTTTAATAAAGCATGTTTGATAAAGCATGTTTAATAAAGCATGTTTGATAAAGCATGTTTAATAACGCATGTTTAATAAAGCATGTTTAATAAAGCATGTTTAATAAAGCATGTTTGATAAAGCATGTTTAATAAAGCATGTTTAATAAAGCATGTTTAATAAAGCATGTTTAATAAAGCATGTTTAATAAAGCATGTTTAATAAAGCATGTTTAATAAAGCATGTTTAATAAAGCATGTTTAATAAAGCATGTTTGATAAAGCATGTTTAATAACGCATGTTTAATAAAGCATGTTTAATAAAGCATGTTTAATAAAGCATGTTTGATAAAGCATGTTTAATAAAGCATGTTTAATAAAGCATGTTTAATAAAGCATGTTTAATAAAGCATGTTTAATAAAGCATGTTTAATAAAGCATGTTTAATAAAGCATGTTTAATAAAGCATGTTTAATAAAGCATGTTTGATAAAGCATGTTTAATAACGCATGTTTAATAAAGCATGTTTAATAAAGCATGTTTAATAAAGCATGTTTGATAAAGCATGTTTAATAACGCATGTTTAATAACGCATGTTTAATAAAGCATGTTTAATAAAGCATGTGACAATAATGATAATTGTTTGTTCAGGGTTAAAAACCCACATACACACCCACTCTTGCAAAATAAACGAACAAACAACATTAGTAATTTATTAACCAAGAAAAACCGATTTTACTCTAAATAATTTAGGTGACTGAAATAGGAATTAACCTGAAATGTTTTACTTTAAAAAATAACTACGAAATCCTGATTGAAATTTAAAAAAATTATTTACGTTCACAAATTTTATAGAGATTAAAACAACATTACTTTTAACAACAATGAGTTTTTTTTAAAACCAAATTCACCAAACGATACCGTATTATGTAAATTTAACTCTGAAAAGCATATTCTTAAAAAAAAAAATTTCAATAATCAATTGAAAAGTTTTTAAAGTTTAATTTCACCATCCGCATCTTATTCGGTAAACACGTAAGTTAAATAAAGGATGTAAGGATGATATTGATGGTTTCTTTTGGGATAACCCTCACATATCCATTAAAATTAATAAAAGAACAACATTATTCACAAATTAATCAAGCAGAAACTAATTTTACTAGTAAGTAATTTAAGTACTTAAAGTAATTAAAGTAATTTAAGTAATTAAAGTAATTTAAGTAATTTAAGTAATTAAAGTAATTTAAGTAATTAAAGTAATTTAAGTAATTAAAGTAATTTAAGTAATTTAAGTAATTAAAGTAATTAAAGTAATTTTAGTAATTTTAGTAATTTAAGTAATTAAAGTAATTAAAGTAATTAAAGTAATTAAAGTAATTAAAGTAATTAAAGTAATTAAAGTAATTTAAGTAATTAAAGTAATTAAAGTAATTAAAGTAATTAAAGTAATTTAAGTAATTAAAGTAATTAAAGTAATTTAAGTAATTAAAGTAATTAAAGTAATTAAAGTAATTTAAGTAATTTAAGTACTTAAAGTACTTAAAGTAATTAAAGTAATTAAAGTAATTAAAGTGGCTGAAATAGGAAATAACCTTTAATGTTTTAGTTAAAAAAATATCTATAAAAGTTCTCAGGCAATAATTTATAAATATAGATTAAAACAGCATTATCATAATAACAATTATATTTTTTGGACGACTTTTTTTTACCAAATTGATCAAACGATACCCGTAATATTTAAATGTATCTCTTAAAATCCTATTTCTAAATCAAATAAAAATAACTATAAAAATTCCCATGCATTAAAAGATTGGGAGTTATTTACGTCCAATAATTTTATAAATAAATAAATTACCTTAAGAAAAATTCGTTTTCTCAACAGTTTGAATTTGCTGTTTTTCTGACTATCGTCTCTCTTGGCTTTTATGCAGTTTTTTTTTCTGATCGCGTTGTTTTGTGCGGTTGTCACTAGCAATTCCGTTTCTTTTCTGAAACATCCTTTTCGCAGTCATGTCTATGTTTTCTCATGAATATTTTTGGTTCATTTAATAAATATTCGATGCAGCTCCTTCTCTTTTCGTTTTTTCTTTTAAATCTCGTTTTTGTTTCCCATTTCACTGTTCTCCGTATTTTTAAGCTTGGCAATGTTTTGATGGCGGTAATCAACCTCTCCATTTTGTATTATTCATTTTCTAGTGTTTTAACGCAAACTTCTACGCAATCTCGAATGCTTGCAGTTGTTACTTTCTTGCTGTCTTTTTGAATTAACATTGTCCCCACTTTGGTCATCTATTCCTATATGTTAGCTCTGCGTATACATTCTTTTAATTCTTGTAATCTTTATGTGGATTCGAGGATTTCTTGAACAAGAATTACGGTGTCTTCCACTTTGCCAATTCAAGAAGGTCATCTGAAGGGTTTCTATATTAATTTCATTTTCTGTTCCTTCTTTAATTTCCTGAACCCTTTTTTCATGTTTAAGCTTGTTGAGTTCGTGTTATTTCTGCCATACATTTCCCCACAAGAGTCTACTTTCTGCCAAGTCCGGTTACTTTGTCTTTGTTCCCCCACCCCGTTTACATTTAGGTAAAACTAGTTTTCAGTTTCTCAAATGTTCTATTTTGTTTATACTGCCCTGATTTATATCTTATTTGTCTGCCTTCCTTTGATAGAATATTTTGTTCTAACTGCACCCAATAAACTGGTATTGTCTTGGCCTTCGGGGTTTGATTTACGCCGGTCTATGGGTCTGTCCTGTGCGGTTCTAGGAGGTCCACCCTCCCAGGCTTCGCCTCCCCTCTTTGGGGAGGAGTAAGTTTATTGCTTACTGTTTGAGGCGCCCCTACCGGGGAATGCCGACGGGGCTGCCCAGGCAATTTTTAATGGCCAGAGTGCTCACCTCTTGGGCGCTGGCTTTTCAAACCCCATTTTCCCGACCTTGTGTCACATCTTACTTGTAGGAGTAAGATAAAAACTGGCCTTGTGCCTAACTCCTGGAGAGGAGTAAATCAATACTTTATTTTTCTTGAACAGCTTTTTCTTGTTTTGTCTTTTCTAGTTGATGTTGTAGAACCATGTTGCCCCACCCGACGACCGTCAACCCCGTGTGTCCGTGGCATTCTTGTCTCCATCGTCTAACCGAGTGGTCTATCCACTGACGAATCGTCGAGGGCACAGAAACACAACTCTCGAGAAGGACACAAACACATATACGGTGAGTATAATTTAGTTTGAACTATGAGTGTGTGTGACACCGTCGCGAACTGTCGAGACCCCCATTGTCGTTGCTCAAGTCGTCAGCTCATCTCATCGTTTTCCCGGTCCAATCCGCTCTCTCGGGAGGTTCGATCCTAACTGCCCGGTTTCTTTCCGAAACCCAAACTCGTCAACTTTTTGCCATAAACCTTACTGTCGTCAAACTGTCGTAAAACTAACCTACCTTACTGTAGTCAGATGTCGTAAAACACTGTCACTCCTAAATGTCGTGTCCGGTATTCTTTCAGAGTCACCTGTCCTGAACAATGAATATTGACCACTCCCGCATAACCTTTTGTCTCTGTCGATGAGTCACTTCCTATCCTCGCGCCCTTCATTGTATCACACTGTATTCCGTTGATTGTTGATTTTTAGAGCCCTTTTAATAGCTAATGTGATTAGTTTTTCGTACTCGTGATTCCAGTCTTGTTTCCCGTACAAACTTTATGGATTCAAAATCACAAAATGTACACTTACTTTATAGCTGATGTAACGGTTTTCAAAATCCTACACTGACCCCTTTTCCTCGTAAAATTAAAACTATTTTATTCTAAATCCCGTTCTTTTAAAAAAAACTAATATTATTTACTTTTTAACAATATACCCAATCGCAGATTCTGAATTTAATAAAACAAGTTGTGTTGAACTAATTCTGAACTGAAATAATTTCATTTTTAAATAAGTTACTAGAACAACCCGACAATCAGCTAGGTCCCATCCTTTTACTGTGGAGGTCCCCAGATGCCGGAGAGACTTCTACTCCAGCAGCTTATTTCCTCGTGCTGCCGGCCTCTGGAACTCTCTCCCTGCTACCTGTTTCCTCAACAGTACCGCCATGCAGAGCTGTAAAACTAATGTAAACAGACATCTCGCTGTACAGATCCCAACTTAGGAGGCCACCCAAAACCTACTCCCTAATTCTCAGTAGCCCCTTACGTCTACAGTGGCGACCTGCCTTATTTGGGGTGAAATATGTTAAAAATAAAAATTAAAAAATTTACGACGTCGAAAGTAACTATTACTCTGTTTACGTCATTGAATATTATAAACACTAACTTTTTAAGAGAGAAAAAAAGAATATCATTTTCGAAAATTGTTTTACAAGTACTTCAATTGAATGTGCTCCGATGAATTTGCTGCTCTGGTGCCCCCTCCACGTAAATACACTCAGCTAACCCGACAATCAGCTGAGTCCCATCCATTCACTGTGGCGGTCCCCAGATGCCGAAAAAAACCTTCTACTCAAATAGCTTATTTCCTCGTGTTGCCAGCCTTTGGAACTCCCTCCTTGCTCCCCGTTTCCTCGACTGTACCGACATGCAGAAATTGAAAACTAATGTGAACAGGTATCTCGCTGCACAGCTTCCAATTTAGGATGATCCCCAAAACTTTCACCCTAATTCTCAGGAGGCCTTTACGTCTACAGTGGCAGCATGCCTCGTTTGGGGTGAACTATGATAATAATTTAAAAGAATATATATTTATTTGAGATTGTACTCCGATTTCTTTTTTTAAAATAATTACGATAAGATGTTTTTTTTTATTGAATTCATATCGAAAATTTATTAAATTCCAGGAAATAAATTTTCTACGTAAATAAATCTGTTTTATGTGTGAAATTTCTCCTCGCATTTACCTGATCATTCATGTCAATTATAAAAACATATTATTCAAATGCATATATATGCATATATATATATATATATATATATATATATATATATATATATATATATATATATATATATATATATATATATATATATATATATATATCGGATTATATATTGTTTTTAAATCAAACTTGAACGTAACATTTTTTTCCGATGTTTATTCTAAATAATAAACATCATGATGATAAAATAAAAAAATTACATGAATGTTAAAGATATGTTTTTTTTCCTATCAAATGTCCACATACAATATTAAATAATGACTTTATTTATAATTGCTGTGAAAATTAAAAATACACTCTTTTTATATCAGCAATTAATTAATTTTGCGAATCATTCAAGATTTTAATGTGAAAATGTTTAAAAAAATTTTTTTTATCATTGATCAATTACTTGAACCCCCACCTCTCCCAAAGGGGGCCAGATGTGACATAAGGTCGATTTCAATGTGAGATGTGGCAATTTCTCAACGCTACAAGCGCGTTCATAGCTGATAAAAAAATTCTTATAAAAATTGCATCAGTGTAGGAAAATGTCTACTTTTCTAACTGCGATCAGAACAAATACTACAGTTTAGTCCTTGCCCAAAGGTCGCATATGCTTTATGATGTATTCATTTTTTTTTTTATCAGGAAACGTTTTATTAGAAAAACAACAATTTAAAATTATCAAGAACAAGCATGATGTGCTAAGTTTATTTATTTGATTTTTATTAAATTATAAAATAAAGTAATACATTTTAATATAAACACATCCAGTATCTGTTAAATTAAAACTTGTTTTTAGTTTATAGATTTCTATGATTTGAATTGTTATCAATCTGCTTTTAGATTGGAAATAGATCAATATCATTACATAAAAAGTTAATTTTGTTATATCTATGAATTCCTCAGGGTAGGATACTTTATAATTAGCATGGGTCTTAATTGGATATATATATATATATATATATATATATATATATATATATATATATATATATATATATATATGTATATATATATATATGTATATATATATATGTGGCGATTTGTGATCGGGGTTCGCGCCCACCGACCGTTGAGAATTAGTTCCTACACTGAAGATTGCGTTAGCATGAAACATCGATGTCTGTAGGTATTAAAATATTTAATAAATATTTATTTATAAATATTATTATCTATCATCCCCCCTCCAACAAAGGCCGGGCACTCTTGAGTGACTTTAATAACAAGCAGTGCAAATAGCTACATGCACGATCCGAACGCCGTTCGTAGATCACTCTAAACTGCTTGGGTAAATCTAGCCGCGACTCGCTATTTACATTTGAATTCCTCTCTCTTTACTAACTAATTCGCTATGGCTACGAATCAGTGGCGAATTGTGATCGGGGTTCGCGCCCACCGACCGTTGAGAATTAGTTCCTACATTATGCGTTCCTACTCTATGCGTTAGCATGAAACATCGATGTCTGTAGGTATTAAAATATTTAATATATATTTATTTATAAATATTATATATATATATATATATATATATATATATATATGTATGTATATATATGTATATATAGAAAGTTATTAAAATATATTTATGGCATATTTCATATTTTTATAACTTACTACCTCGCTCTACTTATGTATCGAGCACTGTTGAAGTAAATACTGACAATTGATACATAAAAAATTATATCACCTTATAATATTTTATAAAATAGTAATATACATATATATATATGTGTATGTATATATATATATATATATATATATATATATATATATATATATATATATATATTTGCTTCCATTTGCACGTCTAATTATGTTCATTGACTTATCATATATATATATATATATATATATATATATATATATATATATATCAGTGATCGTACACTTTCTGTTTGCTTTCTGGGGTGATTGACGGCGCGTTGAACAGGAGGTTGATACTGTGGGTTTTTTTGAAATCTTAAGTCATTATATGAGAAGGTTTGTCTGTGTTGTGGCTGAAGTCGATTACCATATATTAGGTATAACGATATACTTATGGAAAATAATTCACAGAAAAACGTTGGTGTTTCATTCCAGAAGGGAATAATCAGTCTAAATGCATGGATTTACATTTTATGATCGTTTTTATAGTTGAGCAGTGTCAATTAAAATTTCTAACCAATTAAGTTTTTGATTTTATTACTCCCTAACTATCTATTTGTTAGCTTCAACCAGTGAATTTTATCTTCCTTTGTTTACATTTTTTTCACTTTTAAGTGAGGCAAATAAAAAAGGGTCAACTTGCCATGGTAGGCGCAGCCGTACTGAGTGATCACTGCAGTCACCTGATACTTTGTTAAGTTTTTGTATCTGCTTTACGCACTAACATTTGAAATTTATATTATTAGCTCTATTCGTCAAAAGAAATATTTACTTGTTTGTTTAGTTTTTTTTTTCAATCTACTTCTTTATTAGTAAAATTAGTAAAATTAAATTCATTCTATATCTACTGTTTTTTAGTCTTTCACTTCTACGATTAAATAATTTATTTCCATCTTTAAACACTAACATTTTTAGTTTCTCACTAATACATAAATTACACGCATCTCAAATGGGGAGTAACATTCTTTTTTTTCAATTTCACAAATTTTATTGCGAAAGAAAAAGAAAACTAAGTGTGTATTTATATATATATATATATATATATATATATATATATATATATATATATATATACTAAATTAACTGTACCTACCCGGTGTTGCCCGGCAGTCAAGCTAATGATGGTTTCATAATACACGAGAAATAGCAAAGTAACTTAAAGCCAGAAAAGTAGAATTTCCCAAAGTAATTAAATAAAATGGCTTATTGTATTCTAAAAAACGAAAATGCATCTGAATGGTTAAATAATTAAATCATTTCTTAGAAATTAGGTATTTGTTATAAACTCGATTTTTATTTCACGAAATAATTTATTAAAATGGCTGAGTTGTTTTCTAAGTAAATGCTACGCAATCCCCAAAGTAAGAAAAAGCCTCCTCCTATGATAGAGGATAAGAAAGATACTGCATTTTGATTCGAACACAACATGCCTGGAATAAACACGATAAGAATCAGTTTAGAAATAAATTATTATTTATGAACTACATTTATATTTCACGGAGTAATTAATTAAAATGGCTGCCTTTTTTTTTAAAGAAAATTAAATACATTCTAGAAATCTACAAAATAATGCCGGCTTCTGGAACTCCCTGCTCCCTGTTTCCTCGACTGTACCGACATGCAGAGGTTTAAAACTAATGTAAACAGACATCTCACTACACTGTTCCCAACTTAGGATGACATCCAAAACCTACACCTTAATTATCAGTAACCCCTTTCGTCTACAGTGGCGGCCTGCCTTGTTTGGGGTGAAATATGTTAAAAAAAGTAGTGGAGATAGAAAGCCTCCTCAGAAAATATTTTTCTCTATTTTAATCTTTCAGGTGTTGTCTTCCGGCAATCAATTCTAGTCGCCATGTTCCCGTGGCTTTCTGCAGAAATTTGATAATTTTGTCTGATACATTTTCAAGCATTCAATTATCTATGCTTTGGGGACGTTAATATATGCTTTTCTGCGATTTAGCGATACCATAATTATGTTCTTTTTCTTGATTTTCTTTCCTTTAGTAGGTCATATGTCATTATTGTCGCTTCCCGGCATCATTTGTTGTCCTCGGGGATTATTTCTTTATTATTAAGGGAGAAATAGATTGCCTCGCTGAATTGCGCTGTTAGCATGTTCCACATAGTTGATAAGCCGGTTATCGGCCTCTAGTTGCTTGGTATCATTCCCGTATTGCTGTTGTATTCAAAAAAAAAATAATGTGGTTCTCCCTTTATGCATCCACTCCTATATATCTGTTTTGTGCGTACATCTCCTTACGTTTTATGTTAATTTTAATGTAAGGTCATGGATTTCTTAAACCAGGATCCATATATTCCGTCATGATTATTTGCTTCCCAATCTGCATTTTTTCTTAAATGCGTCTTGAGTGTTTCTTCATTAATTTCGTTTTTTGTCCCTTCTTTAATTTCCTGAAAACCTTTCATCAGATTTTTCAACAAATCGGCATTTCTGTTGTTGTTTTGTCGTTTTCCAATATATAGCTCCAGAACTTTCTAGTTTCTGTAAAGTCCAGTTTCCTGTTTTTGACTATCCTCCGTTTACGTTCTGGTTAAACTGGTTTTCATTGTTTTAAATAGCCCCACTTTGTTTGTTCTGTTAAGATTGGCATCTCTATCTTCTCAGTCTTTCTTATTTTGCTAGTATCTTTTGTTTTAGTTCTTCATGTTTCTTGTTTAGCCTTTCTTACTTTTTGTCAGCTGCATTTCCCTCTTGAACCGTTTTTTGATCTCTTTCGTCTTATTCACAGCTGTAGCTTCTTTTTTTCGTTCATTGATTTGAGATTCTACTCTAGTTTCCCATCAAGGTTTTGTTAGCCCATTCTTTTAGCTAGATTTTGTTCCTATTTTTTTTCATATTTTTATCCGGACTTACGATTAGTGATTGGGTTAATGAAAGACATGTATCTTTTCATTTATATACAATATTACTTCTCTTCCTGTGTTTGTGTATGATTTCTCGCCTCTACGTAAGTATGTTTCTACGAGCATGCTCTTTCGTAATTTTGAAATAATACGAACGTTTAAACGTTTATTATTATTTGTAAATGTAGTACTTACAGAAAACTACAAATAATTTGTATAGCTAAATAAAAAAGTTCCAGTGAAAATACTTATGTAGGGGTTTGAGGTATTAGCATGAGTTTATTGGGTTCTTCGATTTTCCCGGGCAACGCCAGTTGATGGATCACACCAATTATTATTATTATTATTATTATTATTATTATTATTATTATTATTATTATTATTATTAGTAGTAGTAGTAGTAGTAGTAGTAGTAGTAGTAGGCAGTTAACTTTACTTTAGAACAAAAAAGTATATCTCATGTTATTATGTTTTTATCGGAAAATATCTGAACAAGGAAATAAAATACAATAAAAGGCTAGACATTAATTATAAGCGATGTGGTGTGTGTGATGCAACTGCAGATGTTGTGGTGCCGGTGAAGATGACAAAGGAGAAACACTTACTGCACCATAACTGTCAGCTAATCTTTTGTAGAAAAATTCATTTGAAAATTGCAGCTGCGAATATGCAGTCGAGCTGACCGTTCCTGGAGCGGCAACAGCAGGCACTCTTCACTTACTGTGCCACTCGAAAGGGTTAATTCCTTATGCATTCTTCAATATATATATATATATATATATATATATATATATATATATATATATATATATATATATATATATATATATATGCGATTTTATGAAGGCTTACCAAAGCACCAAAAAAATTTAATTTTAACTGTTATTTTTATTTTTTTCCTCTTCTCTTCTTAAGTGACCTCAACTATTGCAACGCCACAGTGTGTATTGTCGGCAGTTGAAACCTTTATTCCATACATTTAATTTCCCTGATGATCTGCCAAGCAAGTACCTGCTTGGTAGTGAAACACGTGTAGGAAAAAACATTTAATTTGAATAAATAATATTTGTAAGAAAAAATCCTTAATGGTGATCATTAGTGTCCTGAAAGGAATGCTTTGGTAAGCCTTCATAAAATCGCATATAAATGCTCTGTACTCTGTAATCGAGTATCATCGAGCTTGTTTTTATTGGCACAACCCCGGTCTTCACTGAATGATCTATTTTATAAGTTAAATCTCTCTCTCTCTCTCTCTCTCTCTCTCTCTCTCTCTCTCTCTCTCTATATATATATATATATATATATATATATATATATATATATATATATATGTATATAAACAAGTAAAGGATGAGAATAAAAATCGTATAAAATAAAATATCTATTAAGTCATCAGTTGTTCAAAACAAGGAGTTTTAAAAACGCAATGTTATTATTCCTTCCTTAAGCCATGTATTTTCAAAGGATGATACTCATCGTCAAGAAATGTGAAGTAAGTTAACATCTAAATAGCAAACACGGCGGTCATCCAGCAATAACTCAATATATCATAGTTATGCCTCATGTAGAATGACGGCTTGCTGTCAATGTAACTTAAAGTGCTCTATCATGCGAGCTATTTGAATAATAATTTATAAATAAATATGAATAATAATAAACATAAATAAATTTATAAATAAATATTATTTTTCAAAATAAACCCATACACACATGTGTTTCATGCCAAACCTGCAATCTTCAGTATGGGAGGAAACAATCCCCGCCGATCTCACGAAAGTTATGTTTGACTCAGTAGCCGAGGCGCGTACTACCACGCATTTTCTAATAGCAAACACGGCGACTCAAA
Organism: Sepiola atlantica; assembly: GCA_963556195.1. Taxonomy (NCBI): domain Eukaryota; kingdom Metazoa; phylum Mollusca; class Cephalopoda; order Sepiida; family Sepiolidae; genus Sepiola; species Sepiola atlantica. The sequence continues at coordinate 94,333,444 of OY744533.1, forward strand.
TTATATATATATATATATATATATATATATATATATATATATATATATATATATATATATTTCTTATTTCTTATATATTCTTATTTCTTTTACCGTTTATAGTTTTCAATTTTTTGTGTGGGCTCGATGATGAGCTCAGTATTGCTTGGGTTAAAGGGGTTCAGTACAGTGACACGTATTTAAACAGTTTTCGGCCAGATTCACCTGAAAATAAATGAAATCCTACTTTTTTGAGATTTAAACTAATCCAAGTCGGAAAACTTTCGTTAATTAGCTTTTTAAAAAAAAATCTTTTTAGATTTTAGAAGGTTGTATCTTTACCGTTCTATTTAGATTTAACGCTAAGCGATCACCCTCTTCCGGACCAGAAAGCCTTTGCAAAGAAAAGTGAACATTCTTTTTACACATTTTGTCAGTGTTTGTATTTATTTTTATGTCATTCTTGTAATTAAAATTTAACGCTCAAGCAACTCAATCGTCTTGACCGCCATCTTTATGCAATCACGCAAGGATGACTTTAGATTATCGAACAAGATCCCGTCATTTTCGACCGCTACCCCGGACTTAGAGTTAGTGTTGGGGGTTAATGAAGGTGATATTTCCGTTCTTCTTATCGAGAATAGCGGGAAATCATTATAATTATTCTTCACTTGTTTGATGTTTGGTTACGCTTATTTTGGATATATTAAAAATACAACCACACTTATAAACTAAGCGTCTCTAGTCAAACTATTAACAAAAGAAAAAATAGAAGAATTGTCTCAAATTCGATCACCTGTAAAGGACAAACCTTCACAGGGAACATCAATTGGAACAAATACATTGAAGACATTGCCAAGGCTGCCGCAAAGAAGGTTGGTTCCCTCTACCGTGCTAGTAAACTCCTCACACCTGACAGTATTCTGTATCTCTACAAAGCCACCATCCGCCCATGTATGGAGTATTGTTGTCACATCTGGGCTGGTGCATCATCTACTAGTCTCCCCCTCCTTGACAAGGTCTAAAAAAGAATCGCCAACATAATAGGTCCCACACTGTCAACCAAGCTCCAGTCCCTGTCCCATCGCCGCAATGTAGCATCCTTGTGCTTGTTTTACAAATACTTCAATGGATTGTGCTCCGATAAATTGGCTACTCTGGTGCCCCCTCGACGTAACTTCACTAGACTAACTCGACAATCAACTAAATCTCATTCATTCACTGTGGAGGTCCCCAGATGTCGGAGAGCCTTCTACTCAAATAGCTTCTTTCCTCGTGCTGCTGGCCTCTGGAACTCCCTCCCTGCCTCCTGTTTCCCCGACAGTACAGACATGCAGAAGTTTAACACTAATGTAAACAGACATCTCGCTGCGCAGATCCCAATTTAGGTTGACCCCCCTACCTTCTCCCCTTTTCTTTTTCTCAGTAGTCCCTTACGTCTAAAGTGGCGGCCTGCCTTGTTTGGGGTGAACTGTTAAAAAAATTTTTTTTAAAGCAAAAAGTGATTTTCAAAGTTCTCCAACCAAATCAATTTCCCAACCTGTCGTTTCTTCCCAACAAAAGCAACACAACGCATTTTTAAAAATCTATTATTGTTAAAAACCTGTCTTCCAATAAATATTTGCCATTGTTCACGGCGAGTTTTTCTTGTTTTAGGGTTGGCGACAAGATCGACCAGTTATCCAAATCTCCGACCAAAGTTGTACGCGTCTTTTAAATACAACGTGGATGCAAAACGATTGAGAGAACAAAAAAACAAAAAAAAAACAAAAACAAACGCATGCGGCCATCGTAGCAGAAGACCAAAATATCTACTTCGTCTGCTTCATACCAAGTCCTCCTATGGACTCCCTAACTGGATGTGTGCTCTACCAACTCAATCTTCATCATACCAAGTACCAATACTTTTACTACCAAGGAAATCGTGACACAAAATAAACGAACAAACATACTAGTGCATTACTATTAAAATTCTACGGTTTCTTTCTTCATCTATCTGTATGACTTGGCTTAACTTGGTCCCTTAACCCCCTCCTGGGTCGTAGGGGCGCAGCACCAATGAACTCCACACCAGCTGTCTCCACTTCTGACGGTCATGGGCAATGGACTGGGTTGTAGCGAAGTTGTAGCCCGTCCACTCTTTGATGTTGTCCGTCCATCTTTTGTGTTGTCTACCTCTCCTTCTCTTGTCTTGCACTGCTCCCTGAAGGATGGTTTTGGAAAGACCACTGCCCCTTGTCACGTGACTATACCATCCAAGCTTTCTTTTTTTTTTACAGTTGTCAGTAAATCTTCGTAGTTGTTCAGATTTTGCGCTGATGAGCGCACGAACTTCTTCGTTTGTGACACGGTCTGAGTAAGAGATGCTATCTGTATACTTTGCTGTTAATAATAATATTTCTCTTGAAACAATAAATGAGTTAATAATATTAAAAACTTTAATTAATTGTTATTGTTATAATTTGCTAAACATTATTTCAATAAATGAAATGAATATGTTTCTTATTTATTTATTTAACATTGGAACAATTAGATTCATTAAATTACATTAAAATAAGAAATAATTTAACGCTTAATCTAAAAAGAAACTATTATATCGAGGGGATTACAGAAAGCGATTTAGGAACAATTCCTTTTAAAATGTGTAAAGTATGAAATTTTTACCTTAGCGAAATCAGTTGATTTTCAATTACTTTTTTGTTCACATATCATTTTTTTGCAATAGGACGATCGCATTTTTAAAATGATGTCGAAAAAAATGTACAGACATGATCAAGCATATTTTTATGCACATAATAATCAACTGTATCGTATTTGCCTTTGAACATAATTCCATTATTACCTTTCATATTTGTTCACTAAAATATATTCATATTTTAACATGTTTCTCACCTGGTTTTAGGAGCACCTGTGATGCTTTTTCTGTACTTTGAATTTAATTTTAAAACTGTAACCAACATACACATGTCAAAATAACCTATATTGCCATGGCACGCAAATAATAATTGTCATTACGTAAAAATAAAACAAGGCGTCGTCTGTTTAAAAATGAAGTGATCATATCGTATTTATAAGTTTTTCAGGTGTTAATGGTTGTTTCTTTTATAAAACCTATAGATTTGAGTGACGTTTAGACAATTTTCCATCTGAAAAGCTAAAGAATGATACAAAAATGTCAGTAAAGATTATTTCATGAATTTATTAATTGTGTTTGTATATTTTGTGTGTTTAGTTTGTATGGGGTGAACGGAAATGCAGTTAGTAAATTAGGTTAGATCTGTTTGTGTTATGGTTAATAAAAGGTAGGCAGTTGAACGGAAATGTCACTGACGGTCTTTTAATGCAGTTAGTAAATTAGCTAAGATCTGTGTGTGTAATGGTCAATAGGTGGTAGGCAGTTGAACGGAAAATTGAACGGAAATGTCACTGACGGTTTTTTAATGCAGTTAGTAAATGAGCTCAGATCTGTTTGTGTGATGGTTAATAGGTGGTAGGCAGTTGAACGAGAATGTCAGTGACGGTTGTTCAATGCGTAGTTACATGAGCTAAGATCTGTTTGTGTTATGGTTAATAGGTGGTAGGCAGTTGAACGAGAATGTCAGTGACGGTTGTTCAATGCGTAGTTACATGAGCTAAGATCTGTTTGTGTTATGGTTAATAGGGGGTAGGCAGTTGAGCGGAAATGTCACTGATGGTTGTTTAATTCAGTTAGGAAATGAGCTTAGGTCTGGTTGTGTTGTGGTTAGTAGTTGGTAGGCAGGTGAACAGGAATGTCACTGACGGTTGTTTGATGCAGTTAGTAAATGATGGCAAAAACCTGTTTTTTTTTATTTATAGGTGGTAGGCACTGACAGTTGTTTAATGAGTAGTTACATGAGCTTAGATCTGGAAGAGGTACCACTTAGAAAGCAAGAAAGCTCTCTGTAACCAGGTCTAATAAAAAAAAATACACAGAAAGTCGTTGATACGTTTAATATATAATGTTCATTATTTATATAGAAAGGGATGACGCTCATCAGAATAAGTGGGATGCCTAATTTATATAATTGTTTTTAAAAAGAAGATTTTAATAGATAGTTTTTCTGGTATTATGAATTGCTATTTACATTCATATAAGCAACACATTTGTGTATATATTTCGTGAGAAAAGCAATAAAAAAGGAAGAAAAACACATCGTTTTATATTCATTCAAAATGTTTAAAAAAATATTCTATATCTTCGGTGTCTCTGTATCAATGTCTGTCTGTCATTCTGTCCGGGGATAAAATTAAAAATAAAACCCTATACAATTATACCAAGATCTAACAATTTTTTCTCGCTAAAAATTTGTGATATGGAATCCCTGTTTCACTACTACTACTACTACTACTACTACTACTACTACTACTACTACTACTAGTAGTAGTAACAACAACAACAGCAGACGTCGATCTCTTTAAAATATTTCTATGTTTATTAGTTTAAATACTTAATACTGATTGGTCAGTTCTATCAAAATACTCAATCTAGATTGGTTGCCTATACCGGACTTCAACCAAATGGAAAGAGTTTACCCTGGGAGCCGAGCACCTGTTCTGCATCTGTCATTTAAGCGAGAACCCAAAACACAGCAACTAGTTAGAGACTCAACTTGCCAAATGAAATTATGTCAGTTCTAACACTACTACACACACTCATTACAGGCAACTAAACTGGCTATTGGCAAAAAACACAAATCACTGTTATGGACTACTAATTATAGCATCAGCTTATACACACTATCCCGAACTCACTAACACACAAGTCCACACACAGACGGACAGAATAACGATACTTTCTTCATCTAGACCAGGGGCGGGCAACCTCCGGCCCGCGGGCCACATCCGGCCCGCGAAGGCTTAGCGTCCAGCCCGCCACCCTGCTATGCTTGATTATTGCAATCCGGCCCGTGGACAACCCAGTAAAACTCATATCATTTTGTGACATAGACGTAAAAGTAGGTTTCAATTAAGATTTACAGTGGGATAAAAATGTATGAATAGCTGCGAGCGATGATGCATGTATATTTCATTTTTCTTTAACTACTAATTTCAAATCCTTGGCCTGAGATAAAAATAGAAAAAGAGAAAGAGAGAGGCAAAGAGGAAACGAGAGACGAGGAAAAGGTATAAAACAGAAAACTTATGTGAGGTGTGTCAAAACGAATGCTGGATCAATTTGCTACTTCCCCCGTCATTATTTTTTTATGATTCCAAAATTGCTCTTCGTCTGCGCATTTTATAACATCACATACAGAAGCCTCTTGAGAAAAAATATCAGATTTGTAGAGTGTTCAGTGCAATTTTTGTACTATTTATTCATGTAAACAAAATATAGTAATTCTGAGATATCGTTTTTCACTCCGGCCCGCGATCTCCTTCCTAAAGTCTCACCTGGCCCTCACTCTGAAAAGGTTGCCCGCCCCTCACTCTGAAAAGGTTGCCCGCCCCTCACTCTGAAAAGGTTGCCCGCCCCTCACTCTGAAAAGGTTACCCGCCCCTGGTCTAAACTATCTAAATTTTTTCCTCTTTTCTTATTCACATTTTACTTTTGGTTGTTCCACAAAGACATAAATAAATTTGATATAATTATAAATGGATAGATTTTGTTATTACTTTTCATAATCCCTTATCCTCTATAGTCGTGTTTTACAATCATATTAGTTCGCACCAGATATCTATAAACAGCAAAGACCAGTGACGTGCAAAGAACGGGGACGGAGCGGTGACCACCGGCATCCATTGGAAGGGGTATCCGAATAGAAGAGGAAATAATATTGTAATAAATTGTAATGAATGAATGAATGAATGAGTTTGAGGAGACTGAGTTTGCTTTTGATAAAGCTTTATTCGGCAAGGATATAACGCAGGGAGCGAAGCCTCCACGAAGAAGTAATGGCGTATTTACAGAGAAAGGAAAGGGAAGTAACAAAGGGAAGTAATTCACTTCCGGAGCGTAGAAGAAGTAAAGAATTATTTTCACCACAAATATCCTTGAATCTTGGGGGTTACACTCAAAATTTGTTCCGGACATCACCTAACCTGCACACTGCCAAAGATTAATTACTTTTATCTCATTCATAACTTAAATATTAAAAATTATAGAAAAAAAGATTTACAATAACAACGGTAATATTGAGTTCAGGGCTAGGAGCAGGAGTACAAAAGAATCTTCGTTAATTCCCGGACAACGCTGGGCTGTCTGCTAGTATATAATAGAGGCAGGATCTATTACGTGTACCTTTTTTGTTACAATAAAATTTAACCGCTATCAAGGCCCAAATGTCACTCGAGGATAAGGGTTAAAGAGGTGGACGGGGAGACAGCATTGTGATCACCGGCACGAGGGTTGTAGCCGTGCAGAAATTGATCATTTACGGGGACGGTTCAACAAGAACTTGTTTACATTGGACTTGAAGACGACCATATAGTACTCGGCTGAGAAGCAGGCTCCCGGCACTGTGTTCCACAGACGGGCCGTACTAGGAAAGAAACTCTGCCCATGGAAGTTTCGTTTCGTCTTGGGCATGCAGAGATAGAAAGGGAAATCATTGACAGTGGTTGTGGCTAGGCGGGTTCTATTTCCTCTCAATATACTATAAGATGCTTTTCTTGTGAGTCGGCGATTGTTCATCTTATGAAAGAAGGAGTGTCCAATCTCTGATGTATGAACCTCTCCAAATGCCAAGACTCGAAGAAGGCGAAGGTTATTTCATTTCATATACCTCCAGCGATACATACGCAAGGCGCTCCTATATGTGACTCGCCTTGTGCCATACTTGCCACCGCGAAGAGGCAAGTAAATTGAAAACCCTCTTACGCATCGACCTCTCTTGTCTTTCCGCACACAGATACACCCCCCCCCCCCCAAAAAAAAGAAAAAAAAGTACATCGCAGACGACGATGCTTCCGAGGAATTTGCTGGTCTGACCGCTAGAGTACGAGCTGTGGGTTCACGCATGCGTACATGTAACAATGGTCAGCCAGTCTGCAGTCCATGAGTTTCTTTCCCGGCTTTACGATGACCGCTATTACGACCACGTTCATCACGTCTACTGCGACTCCTCCTCCCACTACTATTTAACCAGATTCCTCCCCCCCCCCCCGGTATCTTTCGCCGTCTGCAAACGCCACCCTGTCCCGTCACATCCTGCTGGTCCAGATTCCATATTCGTCACATTTAATTATTCTACCCACTTTTTAACCCTTTTTTCACCTTTCTCCGTCCACCTGATCGCCCCCCCCCCCGCCTCTATACCGCCGTGTCTTTCGCTCCCTTCGTTCGCCGGGTCTCGTTTTAAACGAGTAACTTTTGTTAATTATTTTCATTTTCAATAGCCGTTCTAAATAAGATGTGGTTCTTTTTTTTGTTGTCATTTTTGCTAGACGTCCTTCTTCTTCTTCTTCTTCTTCTTCTTCTTCTTCTTCTTCTTCTTCTTCTTCTTCTTCTTCTTCTTCTTCTTCTTTTTCTTCTTCTTTTTCTTCTTCTTCTTCTTCTTCTTCTTCTTATTATTATTATTATTATTATTATTATTATTAACAATATATACCCTGGTCGATCGCATATTTTTGTCAGTATGTAAGTGTTGAGTTTACTAATGAACAGCCGATTATGATCATTTCTTTTGGCGTATGCTACACCCCTAAACGAATGAGGTAATGCTTAGGAAGATGGCATTATGACAACAGTACAGATACAACGCCATACCTCTGAAAAAGGATGGAGGTAATGCCGGGGAGGATTATATCATGACGAACATATATAAAACTACACCTCTCCCCCAAAGAAGAGGTCATGCCTGGGAGGACGGTCTCATGATAAGAGAACATATACTATACTACCATCATTCAATTGAGTATTGAATAGTACATTAATAGGAGTAATAGTATAGTTTCGACTTCAGACAGACAGATACCAAATCTCTATTAGCAATAAATTATTATTATTATTATTATTATTATTATTATTATTATTATTATTATTATTATTATTATTATTATTATTATTATTATTATTCAATGCGGCATCTTTCTTCACTTAAAAGAAGAATTTCAATCTCATTTCTTCTTTTGTCCCCTTTCCCCGTAAAATTTTCTTTTTTTTTGAGCTGTGATTTCTTTCTCATTAATTTTCTTATTCCTTTATTTACTTCTTTTTTTTCTTCGGTCTCCTTTTTCCGTTTTTTTTTGTCTACAACGTCCACATCTTCCCTTTTATTTTCCAGCCATTGTGCGTGTGTATGTGTTCCTCTTAACCCTGTTCCCGCCATAATCGTTGAGTTGGGTTCATCAAGAATCCTACGCTATCGGTAGCTGACCTTACATTGCCGCCAACTTTGAAACATCATGCAGTTATCTCATGGTCAGCTTCGTCATGGCTACCACTTTTTTTCTTTTTCCACTGCTGTTTTCACTAATGCAAAAATACTGCCGGTGTCCCGAGAACTAAATATGTCTCTAGTCTATGACGATGGCGAGGGGGTGCGGTGGGGTAGCAGAGTGTCTCGGAGTGGTAAGGGATGCTGGTAAACAACCCCTATCAATATTCCAATCTTTTTAAACGCGGAGACGCCGAAGGGGGGGGGGGGCGGAAGAAGCAAGAGACGGATGGAAAAGGGTTTATAAGTAATATCAAGG
>OY744533.1:94352077-94382077 GCA_963556195.1 Sepiola atlantica
TTTTTCAAATAAAACTTTACAATATTGTAGAAGCATTAACACAACCATTGGATTAATGGTTGTGTTAATGCTTCTACAATAGTACTGTGGGGTCTGCGTTCACGCTGGACATCCATAAATAGCAAAGAGGACGTTTTACTTTATTTTATTTATAACTTGAAAACTAAAAATTATAGAAATTAAAAAATAAAAATTAAAATGGTAATATCGGGTTCAGGGCCCGGAGCAGGAGTGCACGGAGTGTCCTCATTTATTCTCGAGTGGCGTTACTCGAGAGTCTGCCTATCAGTAATTATTATTTTGGGTTGTTTTATGACATATCAACACTTTTTATGTTACGTCAAAGCACTATCTGTAATCGATTAATTGAACACACGTTGCTATTTAAACTGCGCACGCATAACGTCTCCAGGCGTATTGCTCTGTAGATGACCACACTTAGTCCACAAAGATTTTAACTCGATATACTTGATTCTATAGTCTTCGACCGTATCCATTAGGCCAGTCAGGAATTTGTAATATTTTGTTAAATGATGGAGTATACATCACAACGATCATCCCATTCTGACACCATACGTGCAGAGGATAGCAAACTTCGTTCCGAAAAAAAAATGGCTTATATATACGTGTGTAGATTTATTATATATTGAAGTATATTTAATTAGCAGCAGAAGCCGCTACGGTAAGAGTATATTCTGACTACTGAAGTTCTAGCAAGAGCCTTGTTGTGATGTATATTACAGTTAAGATCCAAATATTAGTTATTACTTTCTTTAAAAACATGACCGAATAGTTATAGACAAAGAAATCGTTACAATACATGGAATTAGAACAAAGGTAATTAAAAAAAAAAACTATAATTCGATGTAATTTTTTTTACATACATCATATAAATAGGGATCCAATCTATTCTGCTGACAACCATATATGATAATTAGCAGGGATAGCAGGAGTTGCCGGTGTATCAAACAAAATATTATAACATTGGTGAATAACAAATCATCTGATTGTTAACATAAGAAAACAACATAATAACAGAAATGCTATCTGTTCGTTGAATTGTATCACCTGTCCATTCATTGAAAGTGAACCCCCTTCTAAAATACTGATGTCAGTTTATACAATTATTAAATGAAATAAAGGTAAATTTCAACCGTTTTAACCGAAGAACAACAAGTAAATTTTACTTTTTTAGACACTTATTTGTAAACAGCTTGGACAAATATCTGCACAATAGGAATTTAAAACAGCAAAAACAAAACAATAACATAATTTAAACTATATAAATTTGACATACAATTATCACCCACTTCCGGACCAGCAAACATTAATGATAATCCATGTTTCGACCAGATAGCAGAAGAGAGACAGGTAACCATAATGATATTAAGATTAAACACATTTTGACGAGAAGCAGAAGAGAGACAGGTAACCATAATGATATTAAGATTAAACACATTTTGACCTAAAGCAGAAGAGAGACAGGTAACCATAATGATATTAAGATTAAACACATTTTGACGATAAGCAGAATAGAGACAGGTAACCATAATAATATTAAGATTAAACACATTTTGACCTAAAGCAGAAGAGAGACAGGTAACCATAATGATATTAAGATTAAACACATTTTGACCTAAAGCAGAAGAGAGACAGGTAACCATAATGATATTAAGATTAAACACATTTTGACGAGAAGCAGAAGAGAGACAGGTAACCATAATGATATTAAGATTAAACACATTTTGACCTAAAGCAGAAGAGAGACAGGTAACCATAATGATATTAAGATTAAACACATTTTGACGATAAGCAGAATAGAGACAGGTAACCATAATAATATTAAGATTAAACACATTTTGACCTAAAGCAGAAGAGAGACAGGTAACCATAATGATATTAAGATTAAACACATTTTGACCTAAAGCAGAAGAGAGACAGGTAACCATAATGATATTAAGATTAAACACATTTTGACGAGAAGCAGAAGAGAGACAGGTAACCATAATGATATTAAGATTAAACACATTTTGACCTAAAGCAGAAGAGAGACAGGTAACCATAATGATATTAAGATTAAACACATTTTGACGCAAATCCTCATCAACACAATAATACATCTTGTTGGTTATTTGATGTAAAAGGTAAATTCGTATGATTCAAACTTGTTTGACCGACTTGATTCTGTTGTTGGAATCGGGAGGGACCACGCGAAAGTTGCGAACAGCCCTGAATGAAATTGGGTCGGTGAAACGCGTTAGATTAAAACTTTGCATTCTCCAGATGGTCAGTCCGTGTCGTTATCTACTGAACCACCATCAACTCCGCATTTTGGAATTATTGCGTTTGGAATGTTATAGGGTTTGTTTAACAAATTATTTGCATGGATTTACATGTAAAAAAGTAAAGTAATTGACTTTTCAATATAATGTAGATATAATGGTATTTATTTACCTCCCACAGCGGTAAGACGTGACACAAGGTCGAGAAAGTCAGCGCCCTAGAGGAAGAAGAGCACTCTGACCGTCAAAAAAATGCTTGGGCAGCCCCGTCGGCATTCCCCGGTAGGTGCGCCCCAGGCGATTAGCAATAAACTAAACCCCTTCTCAAAAGGTGAGAAGGCAAAGCCTGGGAGGGTGGACCGTGTAGAACTGCATAGGACAGCACTCCAGACCGGCGTAATCAACAGCAACAGATAGCATCATCAGGAACAGATACTACACTCTGATCTTAGCCAAAAGGCCAAGAATGCTTTTCATCCACAACAATGTTTGTTGCTAGTTTTATGAACAGAAATAGAAGTTTTTTCTGCTTATTCAACATTTTTAGCATGCATGTTTGTATTCATCTATTAAAATCAGATTTTACTCTGAAGAAGTCTTTCGATCGATAAAGACGAAATACTGGTTATGCACGTGAGTTTGATTTGATTTACTTTTGTATCTGAGCGGTTATTCGTTTGTTTTTCTCACTTGTTTTTTCTAAACATTTTTTCGGATCTAATCGAAATTGTTTCCTCCATATTTGTTTTTAAGAACATGCGTATTTTTATGCAGAATGTCTTTAATCCAAACTAGTTTGGTTAAACAAACTGGACACATTTTGTCATTGTGTCTTTTTATTCATTTTTGTTTAAATTTAAAAAAAACAACAACTTAAAGATTATTCTAAGCAGAATTGAATGTAATCATTTTGTGATGTTGGTTTTGTTGTTACAAACTGTAAAAAAAAAACCCGCATTATTTACTAAATTCTAAAACTTTACCTAGTACACCTTTAGTCACAATTAGTATTACCGCCACCTACCCAACCATCAAGAGGCAAAAAAGTGAAAATAATGAATAATCTATCAATATGCAAACGTTGTTGAAAACTCCTCCTCCTCCTCCTCCTCCTCCTCCTCATCCTCCTCCTCCTCCTCCTCCTCCTCCTCCTCCTCCTCATCATCATCATCATCATCATCATCATCATCATCATCATCTACTTCTTCATCATCATCATCATCATCATCATCATCATCATCATCATCATCATCATCATCATCATCATCATCATCATCTACTTCTTTATCATTACTTATTCCTCCTTCTCATCATCATCATTATCATCATCTACTTCTTTATCATTACTTACTCCTCCTCCTCCTCCTCATCATCATCATCATCCTCATCATCATCTACTTATTTATCATTACTTGTTCCACGTTCTCATCATCATCATCATCATCATCATCATCATCATCATCATCATCATCATCATCATCATCATCATCATCATCATATATTTCTTTATCATTACTTATTCTTCCTTCTCATCATCATCATCATCTATTTCTTTATCATTACTTATTCTTCCTTCTCATGATGATGATCATCATCATCATCATCTACTTCTTAATCATTACTTATTCCTCTTTTTCATCATCATCATCATCATCATCATCATCATCATCATCATCATCATCATCATCATTACTTCTTTATCATTACTTATTCCTCTTTTTCATCATCATCACTATCATCATCATCATCATCATCATCATCATCTACTTCTTTATCATTACTTATTCCTCTTTTTCATCATCATCATCATCATCATCATCATCATCATCATCATCATCATCTACTTCTTTATCATTACTTATTCTTCCTTATCATCATGATCATCATGATCATCATCATCATCATCATCATCATCATCATCATCATCATCATCATCAGCAGCATCATCATCATCAGCATCATCAGCATCATCATCACCACCATTGCTTGTTTGTTAATATGCTGCTAACATCTTTATTTCGTGTTTGGGCTATTTCTGTCTGAACGTACGGTTTCAAGTCTGTCTTTAATTTTTCCGTTATCCTGCACATATTTAATGTCAGTGTTTTCTTTAATATAATTTACTGAACGACTCAACCTGGATGATAGTTCATGACTATGCTCCGTGGTTTTTATTTCCGTGTGTTCATACAAACGGTTATTCGATACCATTCTCGACCAGTTCACACGAATAACTTTGCTGAAAAATAAAAGATCAGTGGTGTTCTCAAAACTTTCTGTAAGTATAAATGTCTCGACGTTTTATAGGAAGATTCTTTCAATGCATTATTTAAAGGTTCTAAACCGCGTAGCTTCACTAACGTCATTTCCTTTGAAGCTGTTTTCAAATGTTCCGAAATTGTTCCGAGTTTTATAAAACATACTAATATAAAAATTGATATCTTTGTTACAAAAAGATGTTAAAAAGTTTTCGTTGTTTTCTATCGATTATGAATGAGTTAATGTGGGTTTCTTTTTTATTCACCAATGTGTGATCATTTACAAAGGCTAAAAGCCACGTGAGGATAAGGGTTAATGAGATGAATAGATTGTCAATTGAATGTTAAGAGAGGATTGAACATTATGAATGGAATGGACGGTTTATGAATTTGATGACTATATTATAGCCCGCGGGGATGCAATCTTGTGTGCACGTGTTCCACAGAGGGGAAGTTCTCGGAAAGAAACTCTCTTCATGGAAATTCTGTTTCACGTTAGGAAAAAAAAGGGGGAAGAAAAGAAAGTCCTTTGCAGTTGTGGTGGAAAAGCTAGTTTTTGCTGTAAATGTCTTACACGGAGGAAGCAGAGATTGAAGCAAGGGAACGAAAATCTTTTAGATTGACACTGTCTATACATGGAAGAATCTGTCGCCTATTTGGCGTGGGAGTAAATCTTTTGGTATAACCTAAATAAGACAAGTGTCACAGAAGGTGTTTCTATGGTTACCAGTGTAAGATTAATTTTGTCGTAATCATGTTTCCAACGCTAAAAGGGGAAAGGAGACAAAAGTGTCCATTTTGGGATGCTATTTGGTCTGACACCTTTTCTTACGGACACTCTCGTCTCCTCATTTACACATCACAGATTCGATGATCGCACCTCCGAGATTCGTTTCAAACCGACCGACCGACGCATTTTCAAGATGCGTCGCTCGGTCGGTTTGTCACGCTTAAATTTTTAAATAATATTTTCCTCAATAACGCGTTTTATTTTTAGATACTTCCCCATTTTATTTTTTGCTAAGACAAGGTCACTAATTGTCGAGGCTAGATGCCACTCGAGAATAAAAGTCAATGAGATGGAATGGTTGTCAGATTTAGAAGTAATAGTATAGTTTCAGATTTAGAACTAATAGTATAGTTTCAGATTTAGAAGTAATAGTATAGTTTCGGATTTAGAAGTAATAGTATAGTTTCAGATTTAGAAGTAATAGTATAGTTTCAGATTTAGAAGTAATAGTATAGTTTCAGATTTAGAAGTAATAGTATAGTTTCAGATTTAGAACTAATAGTATAGTTTCAGATTTAGAAGTAATAGTATAGTTTCAGATTTAGAAGTAATAATATAGTTTCAGATTTAGAAGTAATAGTATAGTTTCAGATTTAGAAGTAATAGTATAGTTTCAGATTTAGAAGTAATAGTATAGTTTCGGATTTAGAAGTAATAGTATAGTTTCAGATTTAGAAGTAATATTATAGTTTCAGATTAAGAAGTAATAGTTTAGTTTCAGATTTAGAAGTAATAGTATAGTTTCAGATTTAGAAGTAATAATATAGTTTCAGATTTAGAAGTAATAGTATAGTTTCAGATTTAGAAGTAATAGTATAGTTTCAGATTTAGAAGTAATAGTATAGTTTCAGATTTAGAAGTAATAGTATAGTTTCAGATTTAGAAGTAATAGTATAGTTTCAGATTTAGAAGTAATAGTATAGTTTCAGATTTAGAAGTAATAATATAGTTTCAGATTTAGAAGTAATAGTATAGTTTCAGATTTAGAAGTAATAGTATAGTTTCAGATTTAGAAGTAATAGTATAGTTTCAGATTTAGAAGTAATAGTTTAGTTTCAGATTTAGAAGTAATAGTTTAGTTTCAGATTTAGAAATAATAGTATAGTTTCAGATTTAGAAGTTATAGTATAGTTTCAGATTTAGAAGTAATAGTTTAGTTTCAGATTTAGAAGTAATAGTTTATTTTCGTATTTAGATGTAATAGTTTAGTTCTGGATTTAGAAGTAATAGTATAGTTTCCGATTTAGATGTAATAGTTTAGTTCCGGATTTAGAAGTAATAGTATAGTTTCGGATTTAGATGTAATTGTTTAGTTCCGGATTTAGAAGTAATAGTATAGTTTCGTATTTAGATGTAATAGTTTAGTTCCGGCTTCAGACAGACAGATAGGAACTCCATTAGATATTTCATTTACTCTGGTAACAGCCATTTTGTGTTTTTTTTATATACCTCTTCTCTATGAGGTTAGACACTAGGTCAGGTGTGGGTTTTAGTAAAAGTGTTTTTTTTATAACGAACCGGATTCGAACCCGGCACACCCAGGTCCTCAGTCCGCGTCGTTAACAACTTAGCCACCATGCCATCCCCCATTTTGTGTATGTGGCGAATATGGTGTATTAGAAAGTAATCAATGATGTCAGAACGTATTAGAACCGGAACAAAAAATATATATAAATAACTTTCATTCAAAATCATTCAGGATATTTTAATTAGGTTAGTCCATAGAGTGGATAGTGGTGATTACTGAAGTAAAAGTGATGGGCAAATCTTGAAAGAATAAAATGAACAATGCTTGTACGAATGGATCGTAATTCATCTAGTTAAGAGCAGCATAGACAGTGACGACTAAAAGCTCTCTTCTGTCCCTAAATTCTTAGGGCTTCATGCCTAATTTTTATAAGAATTTTACATTTTTATGAAAATAAGAGAACGTATTAATACGAAAGTGCGAGCTGGGCGGAATTCAAGACAGCGTCTACATAAATATTTACAGTTTAAACATCGACAAAATAATCTCAATCTGAAAGACAGATTATCAAGGCACAAAGTCAACTCGAGGATAATGGTGAATGAGATCGTCGGTAGGCGATGAACAACCTCTTTGAGGGGATTGGAAACAATGGATTAAAATGGTCAGAATTTCGTTATTAAAGTGAGGGTCTCGAATAGAATTTGTTAACATTGGACTTAAAAACGATCATGTTGTACTCGGCTGGGAAGGAGCCATGCGGTATCGTATTCCACAAATGGGAAGTTCTTGGAAAGAAACTTTGTTCATGGCAGTTCCGTTTAGTTTTAGGTACACAGAGGTAGACTTATGCACATTTTTCTACTTTGCAAACATGGCGTTTAAAAAAAATATTGCTAACGGGAGACATCTGTTTCTTTCTGAAAAAAGGAAATAACAACAAATAATAAACAACGCGTCAGGATCGAATTTTACTTTTATTTTTTACGTCACAAATTTCCAAATTTAGTGTCAAAGAAATAGAATAGTAACACATGGTTCTCGTGTAGTGACGTCATTTAAAAATGAATTACGTCACAAGGTTTCAGCGTCAAGGTAAAGTAGGATCAACCGACGAGCATAGTCAGTTATAGCGATGCGCATCCGAATGTAGAAATATTCTGACCAAATAGACTTGAATTAATAATTTGTATGATAATACGCGTCTACGTTTGTCCGTATCTACGTTACTAACTGCCACACCCATAAAAAAAATGAGATCGTCTGGTCACCAAGGATGAAAAATAATTGCGAACTATTTGCTGTCGCTCAGTGCCCTCAAACTAGATTTTATCCATTTCATATTTAACTGTTCCAAAATCGAATAGAATGTCATAAATAGAATGTTTTTTGCCCCAAAACTAGATTTTATCCATTTCATAATTAATTGTTCCAAAATCGAATAGAATGTCATAAATAGAATGTTTTTTGCCCCCAAACTAGATTTTATCCATTTCATAATTACTTGTTCCAAAATCGAATAGAATGTCATAAATAGAATGTTTTTTGCCCCAAAACTAGATTTTATCCATTTCATAATTAATTGTTCCAAAATCGAATAGAAAGTCATAAATAGAATGTTTTTTGCCCCCCAAACTAGATAATATCCATTTCATAATTAATTGTTCCAAAATCGAATAGAATGTCATAAATAGAATGTTTTTTGCCCCCAAACTAGATTTTATCCATTTCATAATTAATTGTTCCAAAATCGAATAGAATGTCATAAATAGAATGTTTTTTGCCCCCAAACTAGATTTTATCCATTTCATAATTAACTGTTCCAAAATCGAATAGAATGTCATAAATAGAATGTTTTTTGCCCCTAAACTAGATTTCATCCATTTCATAATTAAGTGTTCCAAAATCGAATAGAATGTCATAAATAGAATGTTTTTTGTCGCCGTCGACCTAAAACTGACATTCGAAAGAAAAGACGATAGGAAGACTAACGTTGAATTTACACAGTTCAGCTTGTGGAAAAATAATTCGCTAAAAGTCCACCAAATTCCGTCATAGCACCAGAAAAAGAGTACTCGACAACACTCTATTACAGTGTTTTAGAAATCTTAGTTTTGAATGTGTGCATGTCGGTACAGTCGGGGAAACAGGGAGCAGGGAGGGAGTTCCAGAGGCCGGCAGCACGAGGAAAGAAGCCATTAGAGTAGTAAGGCTCTCCGGCATCTGGGATCCTCCACAGTGAATGGATGAGATTTAGCTGATTGTCGGGTCGGTCGAGTGTATTTACGTCGAAGGGGCACCAGAGAAGCAAGTTCATCGGAGCACATTCCATTGAGGTACTTGTAAAACAAGCACAAGGTGCAACATTGCGGCGATGGGACAGGGGCTGGAGCTTTGTGGATAGTGATGTATCAATTAGATTAGCGACTCTTTTTTGGACCTGACTAAGAAGGAGAGACTAGTGGATGGTGCACCAACCCAGATGTGACAACAATACTCCATGCCTAAGCGGATGGTGGCTTTGTAGATATATAGGATACTGTCAGGTGGGAAAAGTTTTCTAGCGCTTAGAGGAAGCCTACATTCTTTGCAGCAGCCTTGGCAATATCTTCTATGTATTTGTTCCAATTTATGCTATCTGTGAACGTTGGACGTTGGACTCTCAGGTAGGGTGTTATTTGCCATGGAAATCGGTGGTTGAAGAGGTTTCTTAGAGTTGTTGAAAGAAAAGGAGAGGCGATTAAAGTCACCAGCTCGACGTCGCATCATATAAAAAAATACTGTAGAACTATATTCGACCTTCGATAATTTGTTTAGGCAGAATAGGTAGTTTTTTCACTGTGGAGGTTCCCAGATGCCGGAGAGCCTTCTACTCCAATAGCTTCTTTCCTCGTGCTGCTGACCTCTGAAACTCCCTCCCTGCTCCCTGTTTCCCCGACAGTACCGACATACAGAGGTTTGAAACTAATGTAAACAGACACCTCGCTACACTGCTCCCAACTTAGGATGACACCCAAAATCCACACCCAAATTCTCAGTAACCCTTTACGTCTACAGTGGCGGCCTGCCTTGTTTGGGGTGAAATATGTTTTAAAAAACTATCCTGGAATTATATACGGCATAATCACGTTGACCCACCGGTTCCCGTTAGAACACTGAAGTTAAGCGACGTTGAGCCTGGCCAGTACCAGATGGGTGACCGTTTGGGAATACCAGGCGCTGTATGTGGACACCCTTCTATGGGCAAATACCGTCACCAACCCGCGGTGCCTAGCGTGGCGCTAGGCACTGCGGATTGGTGACTATGGCAAAACACCCTGAATGACAATCACTAATAAGGTGGTCGAAAACCAGGGAGAGGTCCCCCCCCCCCCCAGGAGTGATCAAAAACCCTGATGGTGATGGTGATGATATTACGACCTGGAATTAGTTCTTTCTTGGATTAAGGGTTAAAGTCGCCCGTCCGACTCGATAAAACTTTATTAGACATTTCTTTAAATTTATCACTAATTCACGACAGTATTTTAAACATATGAGTTTTTTTTTTTATAATTACAAATGTCTTCTTCAATAGTTGTGTTAGGTGAAAGGTAAACTCAGAAGTAGGGTAGTTTTTCGAGAGAAATATCATCTTTGATCCGATAGATTTCTGTAAGGTATATTATTTTTTGAACATCGATGTATATTGAATTCCCCAGACCAAGTATTAAATATGAGCCCGTTTGACTGTCGAAATAAGGTAGCAGCAATCCTATTCAACATCCAACCTTAACCCTACCCCTAACCCTTACCCTTACCCTTACCCTACCTCTAACCCTAACCCTAACCCTAACCCTACCTCTAACCCTAACCCTACCTCTAACCCTAACCCTAACCCTAACCCCACAGACTTATAAAGAGCGAACAGGAGAGGATGATAAGGATTATATTTTAGTATCCCCGTTAGGACTTGCATTATATTCGAGCAAGAGCAACTTCCGAAAGTTCAGTTGAAATCTGATCTGAAATGGCGAATCGTTGACTATACTGATAGACATGAGATTAAATTTCAAACAAAATGAAACGTTTAGTATTGGATAAGTGAAAAGAAAAATAGACTAGTAAAATTAATGACACAAATATATCCATAAAGCCAACCGATATCTCGGACGATTCAAACGACCATAATCTTTTCAATAAACCCCCTTCTACGCCAAAGATTAAGGTTGTTTGAATCGACCGAAATATGGGTTGGCTACAGAAATGTGTTTATGTTATTAATTGTTAATAGTATGTATCCACTATTCTATATCGTAAACATTCTACACCCCCCCCACACACATATATATATAATATTTATAAATAAATATTAATTATTCATTACCTACAGACATCGATCTTTGATGCTTACGCAATCTTCAGTGCAGGAAGCTAATTCCCGACACACACACACACATATATATATGTGTATGTATGTATGTATGTATGTATGTATGTATGTGTGTGTGTTTAACGGGCTGTTCATTTTATTTCTACTAACTGGCGAATCCTTTTAATTTGAAATTGGCCTTTGTTTGCATATGTGTGTTTGCCAGTATATATATATATATATATATATATATATATATATATATATATATATATATATATACGACAATTATGTGATTCTTGCTCTGTTTACTACATTGAGCTCTTATACCCAGATTTCCTCCTGGAATTATCCCATTATAACACAAATATATATATATATATATATATATATATATATATATATGAAGAGTTCGAATGCAAAACGCGATAAATCCAACTCGTCTAAATTGAGACATTGAACAGTACCAGGACAAATACATTTAATCTAAACTTCGCCTAAAATCTTATTTTCATTAAAAGTCAAAGGAAGTTATGCCAGTATCATATTAGGTAAAACATAATTTTGATATGTAATCCAGTGTTGAGATAAAATATTCTTTGTAGTGACAGCTTCGTAATTTTGAAAATGGCGTTTATCGCGTTTTGCACTCAAACTCTTCATATATATATATTGTGTGTGGCTGTAACGCAAGCGTTTTTACACCAACGTGTGTGTGCGTGTATCGGTCTAAACGAATACGCACACTTTTGTGTATTACGAGGTTATCCGTCGTTCACTCATTGTCTCTTTTATTTGTTTTTTTTTATTTCTAATTTTATTTTTTATTTTTATTTTTTTGCACATGCGCAGTTTAGTTTCCGAATGGGCAGAGACGAGTTGAACTGCAGTGTTTACATTTTATTCAATATTTCAACTTGAAAATGCAGCCGGACGGACAGTAGAGAGCGGGGGAGAGGGAGAAAGAAGAGAGAAAAAAAAAGCGACCGACAGAAAATAATGACAGAAGACTTGGTTGGTTTGCGACGTTTACGTTGGAAGCAAATAAATAAATAAATAAATAATGAAAAAAATAATTTAAAAAATAAATAAATGATTAAAAAACAAAAATAAATGAAAATAAAATAAAAATGAAGGGAAAAGAAGGAGCGAGAAAGAGATGCGTAGAGTTGTAGAATATTGTGACGCCCGGTACCTCTCGTAAGATTGGAGATCATGTCTTTGTGGACATTTTATTTATTTATTTATTTTTTTTTGCTCAATTTTTTTTGTTACTTTATTTCTTTTTTCCATTTTTTAATTGTTATCTTATTTTATTGTTTTTCTTTAATACATATTTTTTTATTTTATTATTTTACATCTTTTTTTTTGGAGGTTATATATGTTACCATCGCTCGACGCCCGACTGATCTTTTGGCTTGATACCAGAGAGCTTTGTCTTTAAATATTATCCCATAACAAAAACACGTCTAGATGGACTAAATGACAAAAGATTGTCGGTTCGAAAACAAAGATACGGCGAGAAGAAATAAGTGGAGATTTTGGTTGGGTGAAAATGAATAAATAAATAATAAATACATAAAAATACAAATTTAAATAATGAATAAAAATTGAGATAAAAATAAAATAAATATAACTAACTAAAATAAATAAATAAATCAATCAATAAATAAATAACATTAAAAAATAATAAAATAATAAAAAAGTAAATAAAAATAAATAAAAATAAAAATGAAAAATAAATAAATAAATAAATGAATAATAAAGAAAATATAATGAAATAAAAATGAATACAAAAGTGAAAAAAAAAACAATAAAAAATAAATAAAAAATAAATAAAAAAATTGAATTAAATAAAAACATAAATAAAAAGAAGAGGAACCTTTTTTTATTGTTATTTCTGTTTGTGCAGAATGTGACGGGAATTGGGATTGGACCAAAAGAAACGTTATATTAAAAACATAAAACTAATTGATATAAACAGAAGGGAAAACAGTATAAAGAGTGTGAGAGAGGGGGAGAAATTAGGAGAGAGAAAAGGAAGGAACACAAAAAATCTAGTAATAGGAGAGAGAGAGAGGGGGGGAGTGAGAGCGATAGCGAGAAAGAGCACAAGAAAGAAAAAGAGGACACGAGAAAGACATAGCCTAAATATATATATATATATATATATATATATATATATATATATATATATATGAGTATCAAAAATGTAATTGTTAAGTTGGATGCTTGAATAAAACCGCAAGGTTGAAATAAATTATTGCATCGACAATCATGTAATTTCGTGTTATTATATTTTACGTTATTATTGCTCTGTTTACCACATTGAGCTCTCTTACCCGGATTCCTGGAATTATTCCATTATAACACTATATATATATATATATATATATATATTTGTTTATTATCTATGTATGTATACGTTCCGTCCTTTTTAATCAGGACTCATCAGCATAGAGATATGACTATTCACTACTGGTCGCGCGATTCGAAACCCCGGGCTACGAGTATTTTACAACTAAAATCCCAACACATAGAACCACTCGGCCACCACGTGATAGTTAAATAAACTGATAATTTTAACACTTATTTCGGCGGCTTGACGTCATAAGAGCGTTCAACTTAATGAAAGGAACGATGCATTTATAGCTAACGACGCCATGCTGTGTTAATACTACACTTACAGAGAGGGGTTTCTAGGAGCTAGTGTGTGCTAGAGTGAAATAAGTTCCAGAAGGAAATCCGGTTATGAGAGCTCAATGTAATAAACAGAGCAAGAATAAAATAAAGTAACACGGAATCATATAATCACCGGTGCAATAATTTATTTAGACCCTATGGTCTTATCAAGCATCCAAACGAGCTGATTACAATTTTGAAAATGAAAAAAGAGAAATTCACACTCACTATTTCAATATACATATAGAGAGAGCGACAACATATTTAATACATATCTTGAGAGAAGGGGGAAATTAACTATTTAAGACATAAATTGAGAGGGAGGAGAGTGACAACATATTTAATATATATATATATATACAGAGAGGGGGAGATTGCACGATTTATAACGGAAGGCAATACAGTGAGGGGAAAGAGAGCAATATATATATAGTAAAAGGGGGAATTGCATTTATACACGCACACACACACACACCTCCACACACACACACACACACACACACACACACACACATATATATATATATATATATATATATATATATATATATATATATATGAATAAGATTTTATAGGTACAACATTTTTAAATTGATTTTAATAATAATGGCGATGTAGCCATAATTACCAAGGATGGAGAGGCTTATAATACGTAAGAAATAAATAAATAATTCCTTTAGTAAAGCGGTTAAAATATAAAAAAAATTAGAATCGAGGAGAAAAAAAAAATGGTGGTGAAATCGAGACGTCTTTCGAGTCGACACATTTTCAAGATCTCACGTCGACTAGAATGTTTGAAAAGCGAATCAAATCATGGATTATCGAATGAGTGGAGAAAAAAAATTATGTACCCATCAGTTCCAAACTGTGGGTATATTCTTTCTGCTTGCACAGAGACGGTTTACGTAAGTTGATGGTGACCGCTTCGAGAATCTTAAGGTGATTCTTCGAGCGAGCCCTGTGCAAGACAGTAAATGCCTCATCCGTAATGCACCCTCAGTGCATAAATGGCACTCCCAAAATCAACAGAGTTATGTGTTGCATTACCTGTTCTTTCGAGGTACCCGGTAAGATCCAACAAGAATTACAAAGAACAGAACGTATATAGAAACACTTTGGTTTTCTTTATTTCCCATCACCGGATGGTTTACGCCGACCACGCACACACATATAAAACAATCTTTTGACATACTTTTGTCTCATGAAAGTCTTTTTCTTGCTGAGATCACAGACTTGGTTTCTGCTAGAAACTCGTTCATATATACATCCGATTGGAAAGCAATTTGCTCCACATTGTCTATCCGAGCGTGAACTGAAGCAATTGTTCCACAAGCACTTTGATGAAATGCAAGTCAGGGGATTCTTTCACAGTACCAACTTACTTATCAGTCGTATTTTTAGTCAGCTGACACGAAAGCCTAACAGCAAGACGGGCTTAGGTACCATAGCCAATAAAGCTTCATCGGTGCCATAAACATCGGTAAACTCCCATTCTTCCGGTACTTCGATACTCCGATCACCAAGCGCTTCAGCGTTTCGCGTTTCTGAAACCGTCGCCTTTCAAGTCTGGCGTGCACTGCGGAACCTTCTCCTTTTTAACAGTTATCAAGTCGCTTTCTTTCTTTCTCGACGTCCCACCCACAATGGACTCGTTCACGATTCATTTTTGCCACTCTTCATTATGTTACATATGTACCAAGTTGCACCAGGAAATTTAGTGTACCTATGCAGTAATCTAAGCATGTACAGCCACTATTTACTTGCCTCAGTCTAGAAAGACTTCATCATTGACCGAGGATAGAAAAAATAAAGTGTAGTGTCAGAACAGATACTACACTTTGCTCCATCCAATCGAATTAGATATGCAGCTAACGAATTTGGAAAGCTGGGCTTTTATTGTGGGGAAAATCCAGCTCCCTCAAAATGGGCACTCTGGATTGGGACACAGATGAAAATTGCCCCAGTCTAGAAAGACTTCTTCACTGACTGAGGATAGAAACGATGAAGTGTAGTATCAGAACAGATACTACACTTGTCTCAATCCAATCGAATTAGATATGCAGCTAACGCATTTGGAAAGCTGGGCTGGTGTCTTCGGTGTCGACGTTGTATTTTAAATAAGATCAAAATGAAGATATACGTGTGTTTTGTCATCTTGCTCTGTTCACTTGGGTAACTTACTGAAAGTATCGAAGGACCGTTTTCACCAACAATATTTACGGGAGATACTGGGTGTACATTGGATAATAGACACCAGTGACACTGACGTTATGGATGCCATTGCACCAGCATTGTATCTGAGATACCTCGGCATTGTCTGAGAAGTAATGGACCTCACGCTTAGACATATGGAGTGGGTGTTAATCCCCTTTTGATTATGATCTGATTTCGTACTTTAAACATCAGCTTAAAGTCAAAATCAGATGTGATAAAAACAGATTACATTCTGCACTATTTGAAAGGAGGTCGATACACACCGCTAGTGTGTTTGTGACGAGTCAAGTTTAAGTACGTATTCCATGCCTAGGCATGGTGCACGCCGACTTGAGGTCTTATCAAACCCCATCCGAGTTAGCAAAGTCTTTTAGCTAGTGGTACAAATGAGTCTCGTTCCACTTCTTGTTTTTCCATTAGAAACCGTCTTGCTTGTTTTAGGTTCTTGAAACAACCTGAGAACAGTGAGCAGCTCATACCTGGAAAGATTTGGATAGGTTCTACTAACCATCACACTTAGCATTTTTTTCAGCAATCTCTGTTTTTTATAGCATGCCGTCCCAAACCGATAAATTTGTACATATATTTTTTTGTCAATAAAAAACGTCAAACCATTGAGGATAATGTTAAGTAGGTTTTACCCATAGAGTGAATGTGTTATTTTGGTGACTGAAACTAGCTTAAAGAATAGACCTAGAAGACGACAGCCGACAACTATCCCATCTCACACAATTTCGGCCTTGTGACACATCTTTTTTTATAAAGACAATTTACTGCACTGTAAACATTTTTGTAAAATTTGAAAGATAGATAAAATCATTTGAAAGGAATCGCATCCATCATGAGAAACTCAAGAGATGCACGCAAGAAGTTTGGCATCATTCTGTCAGAATCTGTGGGATCTCAAATTGATTTGACCTATAATGAATGCTGAAGGGGTTCTTGCAATAATGCCGGTCTTAGAAGTCACCACGGAAGTTACAAATGAATGGAAGTTTTTGTCTGTGGTTTGAGTGGTGGTTCTACATGCAGTGTATGTGGCAAATGATGTACTTCAATTGGAATCCTCAAATGAGGCTCATACAGAACAATGAAGCAGTGCCCTTTGTAAAGGGTCTGCGTATATTTGGCGAGTATAAATCATTGGGAACTAAAAGGACGGATTCAGTCTTTATAATTCACACACACACACACACACACACACACACACACATATATATATATATATATATATATATATATAATATAAGTGTTGCTTACTACAGTTTTGAAAGCGTCGTTAGGAGATATATTTGATTTTCTTTTAGAAACCAGTTAACAGACGCGTGAATTGATATCAATAAATGAAAATGTATTTAAACATTAAAAAAAAAAAATTAATATTTTATAAATCCGAATTTTCGGTTGGTAAACATATATTGTATTTATTTTTATTTTTCATGGTGAAATATATATATATTAAAAAAACAAACATTTAAATGTTTTTATACCTACAGACGACATCGTTTCGGGTCTTCTATCTTCATCAGTGCAGGAGTGGCAGTTGCAGACGGTCGCATGGGATCGAACGCAGTTCGTAGATTCAGCGTAGAATCATGAGCCTAACACGCGGCCGCGAAAAATCGCCACTGACAGTAAAGTAATTAAAATTAACGTACACTTACTCGATAGGCGGGGGGGGGGGGGGGCAAGCGTCTTATTGTCGAAAGTGGTCGACGCTCGAGCGGAACTTTGCATAATCGCTCGTGACAACAATCTCTTAACTCCAAACAGGGCTCTACTATTAAGACTATTAAATCTTAAAAGACATTAACTATAGATATTTTTATATATTAAAGTTCAGACGATATGGTTTCGAGTTTTCTACCCTCATCAGTGCAGGATACACTTCGTCGAAATTGAAAGAAAAAAAGATTATGCTTCGCCAGTGTTCGTACTAATATTCATATAAAATCATGATATTACATCAGTAGTCTCATTTTTCATATATAAATTATTATTATCGTTTCTGATGACCTAAAGAAAAAACAACAACAACAACCGTAGACTCATTATTTAGAGTGCAAGATTCATTTCCTAATTCATTTCACCTGTTATTTGTTTTCTCGCTTTTCTTCAACACTTGAAATAGTTTCGTCTGGCGCGTTTTTTACTTGCTAACCCTTTCTGTTTTCTTTCCTTTATTCTTCCATAAAATCTTAGCATTAGCGTCTCTTTGCAATTTTTCCTTTATAGTGTTGTCTTTTTACTTCTTGCTTGCCATCAATGCCAACAGGAAGGTTTCGCTTTTATTTATTTATTTTTTCGTGTTTAACTGATTAGTCGACGTATTTTCCGAGGAAGGTCATGGAAAGAGCTTCTTTGGAAGATATTAAAAAAAAGTACTTTCGTTGTTTAATTTTATATCAATTTGTTGAAAACTTTAAAAATATGAACTTAAAAGTTCATATTTTTAAAGTTTTCAACAAATTAACACCCTGTAACGCTGAACATTATAGCAATTGAGATTGAAAGTACGACATGTTTTGTTTCATACGTGGAGAATGTAAAGCGTTCGATAGATTGAAGAGGTCGAGAAGGAGCCGATCCCCCCCCCCTCCCGAAAAAAAACCCACTTCAATGGATTATGATTCGATGAATTGGCTACTCTGGTGCCCCCTCGACGTAAATTCACTAGACTAACTCGACAATCAACTAAATCTCATTCATTCACTGTGGAGGTCCCCAGATGTCGGAGAGCCTTCTACTCAAATAGCTTCTTTCCTCGTACTGATGGCCTCTGGAACTCCCTCCCTGTCCCCTGTTTCCCCAACAGTACAGACATGCAGAAATTTAAAACTAATGTAAACTGACATCTCGCTGGGCAGATCCCAATCTACGTTGACCGCCCCTACCTTCTCCCCTTTTCTTTTTTTCAGTAGCCCCTTACATCTTCAGTGGCGGCCTGCCTTTTTTGGGTGAACTATGTTAAATATATATATATATATATATATATATATATATAGAGAGAGAGAGAGAGAGAGAGAGGGAGAGAGAGAGAAGAGAAAGAGCGAGAATAAATTCAGGGAGAGAAGTAAGGTTTTCTATTATTATTATTATTATTGTTGTTGTTGTCGTAAATAAATATTTTCTGTTTGTCTCCCCCTTTGAATTGACGAGTGCCGAATTTTTATGCTGATTTTGTTTAGCGTTTTTTCTTATTAAATTTACTTAATGAAAACGGGTCCATTTTTAATAAAATTGTTTCGGAGGATCTGTAGCGTGGCTCCTGGCTTCGATAGGGTTATATAGACGATAGTCGTGTCTTTGGAAATGTGCCAAGAACCACGCTGACAATTAATATAAATGAAATAAAATGTTTGTAGAATGGCAAAAGAGAAACATGTATATATATATATATATATATATATATATATATATATATATATATATAAACATGCGTGCATATTATTAAAATAAAAGAAAGATTGAAAAATGTAAGGGTCACCAATTAGCAAGTGCTTATGAATGAAATATTGAGAAAAAACAGAATTACATAACAAAATATTTTTTATTTCTATAATTTTACAATAATATAAAGGTTATTTTCAGTCAATAATTGTTCTTTATAAAACGTTTTTATTATTGATTTTTGGCAGAGAAGTTTTCACTGAGTAAGTAGACACGAGGCTTAAAGATGTGTGTATCGATATATTTGTTAGTGTGATTATGCATGTGTGAGGAATAGGCAGTGTGGCATTGTGTATGTATGACCCACCTTTGTTCCGTCAGTGTGTGTAAGAGCAAGTGTAGTCGTCATTTATTTCTACGTGTGTGTGTCTCTGTGTGTGTGTGAGAGTTCACGCAACGTTGTGCAGATCTTTGAGTGCCCTTTTTGCCTATAATTGAGTGTTTTTTCCGTCTCCCTTGGCCGAAGGGTCGGAGGAGGGGGGGGGGGCGTCCGTTCTGGTCTTTTTCTAATATTCGCCGGAGTGGATCTGTCGATCTGAGTCTTTGACTCTCTCTCTTTGATTTTCATTCCAATTTTCGCATCGGCTCGCGAAATTGTCGTTTCAAACGAACGGGAATCATTTTCATTGGCCGAAAATGATGAGTTAGCGACCGCATGTGGAATTTTTATCCTTTTTTCTAAACGTAAAAATAAAAGGGTAGCTAAACGAACGGATAAAGAAATAGATCGGCTATCCAGACCAGTAGGTTTTTGTGTTCGTTCACATCGCATCTTTTTTTTTCACCACAGAATTTCCTTCAACTAACATTCCAAAAAGACATCGTAATAAACGATACTCTGATTACAGTTTCGAATTACCAATTCTTTCCTGCAGACAGCATCACCGTCATAATAGATCAGGTAAAAACAACAGCTACGACACACGTACTGTGTCAGGGCAGCAGGCAAGTCGTACCCATACATTCAACAGCGTTAGTTGTACGCACACACATATTGAGTTGCTCATAGAACTTAACACACTCACATACTGTCTCACACAACATCCACACACACGCACACGCACACACATACTGGCTTGTACGAGAGAGTTTGAATTACCCACTAGACAATCCTCGAGTGTCTTCGGCCTCTCTGTAGAAGGGTTTGTCAGGACAACCTGACGTGAGGATACTTCACTCTACAAGTAAACCCTGACCAAATATTCAAAATAACATAGTATTCGAAGCCCAAATAAAATCCCCTCGATACAGCTATACACTGGCTTGTGCAAGGAATGGTGCACCTTCTCCTAGTGATGTTACCCCAAGTAACAGCACTTAGCTGGATACTCCACCGGACCAGAAGAATTCTTGTACTGGAATCCGATAAGACCAAGAGACCAAAACAAAGATATACTGTGACATGGTTAAATGGTCAATTGAGGAGAGGAAACCTAATGTTCTTCACTTCTTTATTAACTCAACGTTTCAGAGATAAGAAGTTTAATCGAACACTTGGGTATATGTGTATCCTATATAGAGATCAAGTGTTAGCCCCAGGAAAGGGCCCCTTGATTTCTGAGAAGTTTGACTTAGGTAAAATGAAACAAAGCTTGTACGCAAAATGATGGATCCTCTTTCAAGTAACATACATTTAATTATATCGTTATAAACGATACTCTGTTAGATACTCTTTTGTGAACTTATAATGGCTATCACCTAAACTAGTGGTTCTCAACCACGGTCCGCATGGCCTCCAGAGTTTATATCATGTTCCGGGGGTCTACAGTTTTCCTTTAAAATAAAACATTGATATATTACTTGATTATAAATAAAAGAAGAAAAGCAATTGAAAATTGAAAAGAAGTGGTTCATGGGTATAAAAAGGGTACGAAACACTGATCTAGACTCACGTGCGGCAGAGTGGCGATCTTGGGATTCATTTCTTTGTAGCTGTCATAGGAAAGTGGATTGAACAAAACATAGAAACGCCGAATATTCTTAAGGTCGTAATCTCACTGACTTCCCCTGAAGGTTCATGAGCCATCGAATAAACCGCTAGGAACCTGTCTTCTCTTCCACGCTGGTTATATACCAATCTACTATTCGAAAAAAAACTGCTCCTCTTTTGGTCAAGATCAAAGTGTAGTATCTGTTCCGATGGATACTGCACCCTATAGACCGGTATTGTCTTGGCCTTCGGGGCTTGATTTACGCCGGTCTATGGGATTGTCCTGTGCAGTTCTAGGAGGTGCACCCTCACAGGCTTTGCCTCCCCTCTTTTTATGGAGGAGTAAGTTTATTGCTTACTGCTTGAGGCGCCCCTACCGGGGAATACCGACGGGGCTGCCCAGGCAATTTTTGATGGTCAGAGTGCTCACCTCTCGGGCGCTGACTTTTTAACCCCCACTTTCCGACCCGACCTTGGGTCACATCTTACTTGTGGGAGTAGGATAAAACTGGCCTTGTACCTAACTCCTGGAGAGGAGTAAATAATACTGCTCCTCAATTCGAGCTATTTCAAACACGCCTTCTCTCTCTCTCTCCCCCTCTCTCTCTCTCTCTCTCTCTCTCTCTCTCTCTCTCTCTATATATATATATATATATATATATATATATTATGTAATCTTATGTGAATGCATTGAATGTTTTAAATTTTTGATTTGTTATTCAATCTACTGTCTTTCTGCTATTTCTGAATTCCTTTCACTGGTGTTGTCTTTTAGTACTGACATCTGATGTTTTTTTCTAAACAGACTTCTGTATGTGATGTTATACAATGCGCTGACGAAGACGCGTTTTGGAATTATAAAAAATAATGAAAAATAAAACATTTTAAAAAAGTCTTGGAAACGATCGTACGCCTAATAATTGGATGTTTTAAATTCTTGGAACAATGTTCAAATTTTATTGATTTCAACTAACTTATATATGTATATACATTTACATTTACATATATATATACACACACACACACACACACATATATATATATATATAATGTTGTGTATTTAGTCAGCATTCTTTAATTTATGCAACCATTGTTAAACACTACAAAAATTTCTGTTTAATTATACCTTATTACTTTTCAATATGTCTAATAACCTGTTTTTGTTTCCAAATAAAAAAAGATTAATAAATGTTTAACGTGTATCACGAATACTTTCGATTTTTCATCGAATCATGTTCAAGTACGAAAACCAATGAATAAAAAAACTGGAGAAAAACGAAGAAAATCTCAAAACTAAAACGACCGCGAACGTTGTATGTTAGGTTGTTAACCATCAACAACAAACTGGTGTTAGTTCCAGATCGGAGCTTTACTAATTATGTTCCGGGAGAGCGACAGAGTTAGCGCACCGGAATTAATCTACGTTAAACATTTAAAAATATTTTTTACTATTTTCGTATATAATGTTATTTATTGTTGCTTGCTGGATTTTTTTAATATAGATAACTTAAACTATTTTTAATTAAAGAAAATTAGTTTCGGAATGTAATATTTTTGTGTTGTTAACTTGCATTGTGAATCTACGTGAAACACTCGTGATACATATGGAACATTTATTAATCTTTTTGATTTTAAAACAAAAATAAGAAAGATATAATTAGTACTGATATCGATCCTGACCCAGTTTTCGGAAGTGTTCGGCTGTCCTACGCAAACGCCCGATTGTTGACGAGCCGAATGGTACCAGACGACAATTTTGATACGGTGCTGCGTCCTGTGATTGTAAGTTAAACAACAAATAAAACAAGCAAAACAGGGCGAAATTACTGTTATGAAATAAATATTTTTAACCCTAACTCCTAACCCTAAACCTAAACCTAACCTTCACCCTAACCCTAAACCCTAACCCTAACCCTAACCCTAACCCTAACCCTAAACCTAAACCCTAACCCTAACCTTCACCCTAACCCTAAACCCTAACCCTAACCCTAACCCTAACCCTAACCCTAACCCTAAACCCTAACCCTAATCCTAAACCCTAAACCCTAACCCTAATCCTAAACCCTAACCCTAACCCCACACCCTAACCCTAACCATAAACCTAACCCTAAACCTAAACCCTAACCTTAACCCTAAACCCTAAACCCTAAACCTTAAACCCTAACCCTAAACACTAAACCCTAAACCCTAACCCTAACCCTAACCCTAACCCTAACCCTAACCCTAAACCCTAACCCTAACAACAAAAAAAAAACAAGCAAAACATTATTATCATAGGACGCAGTATCTAAATTGTCGTTTGGTACAAATCGGCTCGTCAACTATCGAGCGTTTGCGTAGGACAGCCGAACGCTTCCGAGTCGAACCTCACGAAATCTGGGCCAGGATCGATATCAGTACCATATAATTAAACAGAAGAATTCTGTTGTTATTAACAATGTTTGCATAAATATATATTTATATATTGCATATATTATTATACAATGACATTTCGATTAGCCATATGGTTTCAGAAGCTATCAGAAATCAAGAGCGCTGAGCTGAATACCACCTGTTGAAAGGCTGAGGATCGCTCTGATTTACTTGCCTGGGATTTTTAAATATAATCCAGGGACAAGAAACACGGATAGCTTTCAATGGACTCCTCGATGTGTAAATAAACACACGCACACACATGCGTACATGCACACAAACGTACGCACATCAATAAATATATCAATATATATAAATAAATAAATATATATATACACACACACACACACACACATACATATATATATATATATATATATATATATATATATATATATATATATATATATATATATATATATATATATATATTGAGAAGAACACATATATATACATGAATGTTTTCGATTTTATAATTAAGAAAATAAAATAAAAATTAAGCCGCTTAATTTAGAAAAATAAAGGAAATAAATACATTATGTTTAAAAATTTAAATAAAATTGATCGAATCGTCAAAGACGAAAAGCCGATCCGGCTTTTCTCTGTTGTCAATTCGATAAATTCAGTTTTAAGTTGTTGCTATTTCAGAGATTTTAATCTATTCGTTTTTTTACTGGCATTCTTTATTTTAAATTAAAGTGACAAAAAAAAAAACGTATTCATTTCTGTTGATTTGAAACCAATTATTTTATAATCCATTTCTTCTTTAAGTTTCTTTTGAAGTTACCGACGTAGCGTAGTTTTAAAATGTTTATTTTTATTTTATTTGCACATCTTTTAAATGATCAAATGATCAAAGAGCATGGTATCCACCATCACTGTTTCTTGCGTAACAATTTACTGGCTAACATGTCTGATGTTTATGAATTTCACCATTCCTGATTGACTTATATCAATTTTAACGATTTATTAAGAAGATTATTCGATTGTCGTCACAAGAAGCATAAACGTTCATATTAACATAGTATACAAATTAGAGTTGCAGAGCCGAACGATATAATTCTGACTACGATTGTTAGAATTAAAAAAAAAAACCGACTTCGACTCTTATAGTTAAAAAATATCTGACCATGACTACGACTCTTTATTTTAAAGTCTTCCAATATTCAGACTGTCTGTTAAAGATCCGACTCCGATTCCTAGAATTCTTACTAATCTGACTCCGACCCTGACTCCTAAAACCTCCGATTCCGCAATTCTATAGTTAAAAAATATCTGACTATGACTACGACTCTTTATTTTAAAGTCTTCCAATATGCAGACTGTCTGTTAAAGATCCGACTCCGATTCCTAGAATTCTTACTAATCTGACTCCGACTCTGACTCCTAAAACCTCCGATTCCGCAATTCTATAGTTAAAAAATATCTGACTATGACTACGACTCTTTATTTTAAAGTCTTCCAATATTCAGACTGTCTGTTAAAGATCCGACTCCGATTCCTAGAATTCTTACTAATCTGACTCCGACTCTGACTCCTAAAACCTCCGATTCCGCAATTCTATAGTTAAAAAATATCTGACCATGACTACGACTCTTTATTTTAAAGTCTTCCAATATTCAGACTGTCTGTTAAAGATCCGACTCCGATTCCTAGAATTCTTACTAATCTGACTCCGACTCTGACTCCTAAAACCTCCGATTCCGCAATTTTTATATACATTGCATAAATGTTCATATTAATATAGCATAAACATAGTGTAAACATTCATATTCAGATAGTATGTTTATTTACTACCTTAGCAGGATGTTAGACACAAGGTCAGGTGTGGGTTTTGAAAAGCCAACGTATTTTGGAGAGTTACAAACGACCTCAGCCCCTCAATGAAGCTAATGGATACATGCCACATATCCATGAGAAGCAACGTCACGCATAACCATTTGACGTACATTACATGCATTCATATTGGCGATGCACTTAGGAAAGAAAGAACGGGCCACGTGTCTATTTGGTACCATTAAAGAAGAAATGAGGGGCTGCTACGTTACAGTGCTTTTGAGAATGACGTCTAATCCGGTTTCATGTAAAGTGTTGTGGACAACAACACCAACAACAACGAGGCAATATCTTTTTATTTGTAGTATGTTTTTTTAAAAAGGCTGAGGGCAATGCAAAGTCCCGGGTAGGATGTAAGCTGGAAGGAACAAAAATTATAAATCGAAATCGAAATGGGACTTACTATTTATTTTTTCTTAAAATCTTACATAACAGCAAGTGTGGTGTTAGCTGTTTGTGTGTTGTCCGGATGATTATTACAAATCATTTATTTAATATTTCGGGGAAAAGAAACTTCCCTTTGTGAAAAATAATAAACACCAAAAGAAAACTCCTTCCGCGCAGAGAATCTACCAAAATTGATGCCAAAGAATAGCGTAGGGGCAAACCAGAGAATAGAAATTAATAAATTTTAAAGTTATGTTATGTATATAAATGTAGTGTTCAAAAATATGTATGTAATATTGGATAGTTTTGATAATATATATTTTTATTTTTTATCTTATTATTTTTTATTTTTATTTGTTTCTGTGTGTTGTTGTTTTATTTTCGTATTTTTTTCGTATATTTAAAAAAATGTTTTTTTAAATTTATTTGCGATATTTTGTTTGTGAATCAGAACATAAAGGAAGATAGAAAAAGAGACTTTAGCACTACGAACCCTTTTTCCAGTAGTAAAGGAGACTTTTTGCAGCAGTAATAAAATAACTTCTTCTTCTTCTTCTTCTTCTTCTTCTTCTTCTTCTTTTTTAAGCCACCCTTAAGGTCTATACTATTTCGACCTTTTCATGGTGGCCCTAATAAACCAAACAAAGATAAAACTGCTAATTATTATCATACCTTTCTTTATGTAGCAACATTGGATGTGGGTGTGTAAAAAATAAGGTTAAAACGGTATTTTCTGGATAAGATTAAGTTAAGCAGAAAATTGGAAAATTCCATTCGAAGTTAAACTATTAGAATTTGGGCGACGCGTCAGGATATGATGTAATGGACAGAAAGTCCGAAGTGAGACGTAGCGGAGAGAATAACAAACGTTATAATAATATGCGTCCCCCAAAAGGTGGGGGGGAGGGAGAACATGATTCAGTAAAATGCATTTAATAGGGAAAATGCCCCTATCACCGCTGAGATAGCGATTGTTAATAGAATGAATATTCATTCGCTCAACGGCGTTTAAGAAAAACAATGACAAAATAATATATATTTATATAAATAAATATTTATATATTTATTTATGCAAACTTTGTTAAAAATAACAGAATTCGTCTCTTTAATCATACCTATTTTATTTTAAAAAAATTTCTGATGGTCTTTTTTGTATTAAAATCACACAAAAAATGTTCCATAGATTTCACGAACGTTTTCCATTCTTCGTCGAATCATCCTCATGTGTCAAAAGTAAATGAACAAAAAAGCTGGAGAAAGAAGAGAATTTCACAAAGATAGCGGAGAAACGTGCAGAGAACGTTTTTCGCATTGTTCCAGGAAGTCGTTGACGATTTAAATTCAACAACGCTGGATGGCATCACAGAAGAAAAATCGCTATACGTTAAGCATTTAAAAATATATATATATATATATATATATATATATATATATATATATATATATATATATATGTATGTATATATATATATAAATATATATATATATGTATATATATATGTATATAAATATATATATATATATGTATATAAATATACATATATATATGTATATAAATATACACATATATACATATATATATATATATATATATATATATATATATATATATATATATATATAATATATATATCAACTGAAAGCTGTCATTAAGGAGATCCAAAATGCATGAATGATTTAATTTCCTGTAAAAATGAATATACAATCTGCATAATATATTATGAAATTATGAAATATGCATAATCTATTATAAAATTATGAAATATGCATAATCCATTATAAAATTATGAAATATGCATAATCTATTATAAAATTATGAAATATGCATAATCCATTACACAATTATGAAATATGCATAATCTATCATAGAATTATGAAATATGCATAATCTATCATAAAATTATGAAATGCTCGTTTGTTACAGCATTTTAAACAAGGTGTGGCATGAAGATCGCCCACATTTTGGATGAGTATGAAACACATAATTTCGAAAAAACGTAATAAACAAATAAGCTCTCTATTTCAACTTATTTGAAATATTAAAGTGTTTGACATGCTTCCAAAGAAACAAAGATACATTTGTTTTAGGAATTTACGCTATGGCATTTTTGTT
This sequence comes from Sepiola atlantica, assembly GCA_963556195.1. Lineage (NCBI taxonomy): Eukaryota > Metazoa > Mollusca > Cephalopoda > Sepiida > Sepiolidae > Sepiola > Sepiola atlantica. Next base: position 94,380,248 of record OY744533.1, read on the forward strand.
TTAAGTAAGAAATGTATCAATAATAATAATAAATTGATGGCTTCCCCCCAAAAAAACGGAAAAAGAGAAGAAAGCGGATGCCGAGGCCCAAGATCTGATACAAAACTATGTCAGTCATTTTTTGAAAAATGCAACCATTTTAAAAGTGTTCCAAGGAAGATACCACTTTTTTGAAAGAAATTGAAAGAAAAATAAATTTTGTTGTTAAAAACAGGTTCCTAGTTTCCACAAAGAAAATTGAAGAATCGGAATAAAATATTGATTATTAAGAAGAAAACTATAATTGACTATATTTTAGAGAATTCGACTGACTCTACGAAAAGTTCGATAATTTAAGTACCTCTATTTATTGTAATAAAAATGTCAATCCTGGCTTCTCTTACAGCACTGTACACCCATACTTCTTTAAGTAAATCGTAATTAGAAATTATCCTATTTTTTAATTAATATTTTCGGAAATGCCCACTTTCTCGATTTTTTTCATTTTTTTTTACTTTCAAGATTATAAAAACAATTCTTACGTTAATGATTACACGTTCACGTGCTAAAGGGGAAATATTATAATATCGCGTTTTAAATTTTCCCGGAACTGTTATCATTAAAATCATATGAAATATTTTTTGCAATTATATTATTTTTTGGTGAAAATATTGAATAAACAATGCTTTATTCAATGATAATATCGTAAATTCGAGAACTTTTCTTCGAGTTATATTGATTATATTAAGATGGAATTTAGGTGCTTTTTTCGTAATATACAAAAAATAAAAAATAAAATAATTGTTAACATCTACGGTCTTTTAATTTCATAAAAATAATTTTAAAAAATGATCCGTGTTTTTTTTTAGTACTTAGACATATAACGATTCGAAAAAGTGTTTTTTGATTACACAAAATAATACATTTTCACTAGGATTTCAAAAAATATAAAATGGATTTATTATATTCCGTGATCATTAGATAATAAATACTGAAGATTTAATTAAAATTGGTTGATTTCGTGAATTTTAATGAATTTTTAAGTGGAGGGAGGGGTCAAAATGTTTTTATATTCTGGTGATGGGCCATTCGTTTTACACATACCTAATAAATATAGACCAGATTAAAAGTTTGTCGGTGGGCGGGTTATTTACTGCTATCCTATTATATAGAGGAAAGTCGTATTTCTGTCTGTGTGTCCGGCTTAAATTTGGGAACTAACAAAGATGAAATTACAAAACTTACACATTCAAATTAAGTATGACTCCGAATTAGTTATAATAATAACAAAATGTACTCTATAATATCCATTCGCTTAGGGTCACCAGGGAGCAACTTAGTGCAGAAGGGGAGGAGAAAAGTAACTTTCTATCATTCTTAGTGGCAGTTGTTCGAAAAAAACCACTGAAACTAGATCAAATAGTCGGCTGCTGATTATTTTTTGTTGTTCTTTCTTTCTGTTTTCTTTTCTTACTTTCTATTATACTGAAGTAGTTGCGAGAGAGAGGGAGAGAGAGGGTGTAAAGAAGAGAGAGAGAGAGAGAGAGAGAGAGAGAGAGAGAGAGAAGGGTCTTGCAAAAACTAGAACCCGGGTCAGCACAAGGCAACCGTGCTAGTATATAGATAAGAGCGGTGACTTCTATCTATTTTCATTGAAACTACGTAACGGACGGTAATTTTCACTTCGTTTCAACACTGTAATATCTTCGACGGAGACACACATGACTGTGTTTGTGTGTTCGATCATGTTTTCCTTTTACTCCATTGAAAAAACCAAAAGAACAAAAAACAGCAAATCAACTGTGCGAACATTAACAAAGTTTTTCAAGGGAGATAAGCTCGCTGACACAA
>OY744533.1:94387077-94407077 GCA_963556195.1 Sepiola atlantica
ACCTCGCGTTCTTTAAAAATAAGCATCACAAAAAATAACACCATATAAATACTGCAGTTGTATGTGTATTTCATGGACCAGTTGAGAAATTACATACAATAGAAACATTAAACATGGCTTGATGCATGTATATCATTTATTCAAAGGATATTTTTTTTTTACTGTAACTCATATGAGGTGTAAATATATACAATTTGACTTACGATAAAAATATATTTTTTCTTATGAAAAAAAAAAACGTAAATTTGTGAAGCCATGTTTTATTTTTACACTCAGGTAACATTTTTGTGCTTGTGAACACTTCCGCTTTATTCCCCAACTTCATATTTATTCATGTAATAAGTAATTCCGCAATTTTCCATCACTATTTATGAATAACAATATATAGATAGTAAAATAATAACAATATAATTGTGCTTATTCAAAGACTTGGCTGTAGAACATGAAGAATACTCCAACAATGTAACCCATTGAATCGTTAATAAAATGAACAACCCCTTATGCAATCCAACCATATTTAGAAAAATAAACTTCAGTCTATGACCCACTTGTCCACCAAGTTTCGGTCATATAAAAGCCTTTGAGAAACAAACGTTGATTAACTCTGCCTTAGTATTATATATATATATATATATATATATATATATATATATATATATATATATATATATATATATATATAACTTCTTTGTAAAATGGTAGGAAAAATCCCAGCAGAGTGCTCGATTAATTAAGAATTAAAGTTAAAAATTAAGAGCATAATATTTATTTATTCTGGTACAGAAAAATTAGTACAACATTCGTACCGTCGGTTTCAAGCACGGAAGGTCTTACCCATCCGGCTCTCTTCAGATGACAACAGAAGCTGAAGAGAGCCGGATAGGTAAGACCTTCCGTGCTTGAAACCGACGGTACGAATGTTGTACTAATTCTTCTGTACCAGAATAAATAAATATATATATATATATATATATATATATATATATATATATATATATATATATATATTTGTTTTGTTTATTATCTATGTACGTATACGTTTCGTCCTTTATAATCGGGACTCATCAGCATAGAGATATGACTATTCACTACTAGTCGCGCGATTCGAAACCACCGGGCTCCGAGTATTTTACCACTCAAATCCCGATATCTATAACAACTTGGTCACCGCTGAATAGCTGAATAAACAGTAATAATTTTAACAATTATTCCGGCAGCTTGATGTCAAGAGAGCGTTCTACTCAATGAAAGGAACGATGCATATATAGCTAGCGACGTCATGTTGTGTTAATACTACACTTACAGTTCCCATCTAGAGGGGTTTCTAGGAGCTACAAATAATCAATATTTACTTTGTTTATTATATATATATATATATATATATATATATATATATATATATATATATATATATTATTTCATGTATACACATAATATCATAAGGAGATATAATATATTATTTATAGATTTTAAGCATTTACTTAAACAGTGAGTAGAGCTAGGTAGTAAGTTATGAAAATATATGTATGGCATTTCATTTCCGTATAGAATCGTCAGGCTATGTGCCTGATGATTCCCTACGGAGATGAAACACGGACGCCCCTGTGCAGCTTAATTGCCATAAATTTATTTAAAAAATTTTCTAATATATATATATATATATATATATATATATATATATATAGAGAGAGAGAGAGAGAGAGAGGGAGAGAGAGAGAGAAACAGAGAGTAAGAAGGAAATTAAATGATTTTATTGAAAAATTTCTAATAATAAAAATAGAATCCTTCCACATGTGAGCCGAATATTTATGAGAATCCTAATCTAAACATATTTAACATAGGCGGTACAAGTACTGATTTCATGGCCAGGTATACGCACCACAAATTATCATTTAACAACCCAAATAACAAGAAAATAGGAACTTGACTATCAAACTACATTAAATTTCTAAAAGATGAAAATTTTCTTCCTGTGGTGAAATGGAGCATTTTACAAAAGTCCTCGACGCCTACACTACACAACCCCACGTTTTTTTCTGCTTTAGTGAAAAAATTGTCCATTGTTACGTTCCCTGAGTTTTTTTTACTAAATCAATGAGACGAAATAGGTTTTAACTGTAGGCACTTTAAACAGCTGCCTCTGGATAAGTTCGTGAACAATCTCGAAAATTTAAAATAAATAACTGAACCATATAACGCAAAGATTAAGGCACATTGGGATAGATATAATTTATTAAAAGTTGTAGAATCCAAGTAAACTAATAAAATTATGAGATCTAGCCTTAACTAAAAAGTTAAACATTAATAAGACAATTTAAATTATGTATAATCCCTGTAAATTTCTCTTTTAATAAGGGGCAGACCAAAAGAAAATAGGTTATAATATTACAGGTATAAATTAAGATCGAGTGTTACCGTCCTTGTCGCTACTACAATGGTATTAATAATAGTGCTGATAATGATGGTAACAGGAGTGAAACATAATGTAAATAACTATAATAAGAATATAAACAATTATAATAGGGTTTACAATAAAAACAGTTGTGATAACTATTGCAGTAATATTAATAATAATAATAGGAGGGAGAGTAAAATAATAGTAATTATAAATATAGTAGTAATAATAGTTATAATAAAAAGGATAGTAATAATGAGAATAATAATAATAGTATTAATAGTTTTAATTATAATTAAAGTAATAGTGACGATAATAACACTAATAGTAACAGTAATGATAACAATAATTATAATTATATAATTAATAGTTATAGTAATAAGAATAGGAAATGTAGCAGGAATAAAAAGGTTACTGACAGGAATAAAACTGGCAATAATAGGAATAGTTATGGCATTCTAACATTTTGCCTCTCCTTTCTTTCTCTCTCTCTTAAAATCCGGCTTCTGCTGATGATTCTTGATTTTCACTTTTAATTCTATTTTCATTCAGTCTTTGATAAGAAGCCATAGCACCGAAACGTTGGTTGATTGACGTAAGACTATAATATTGTGTATGTAAATTTATAAATATGTATAACGGAAACGATACAAATTTGAAACATACAACACACTCCACATGTCCCAACATTCCACCAGCCTTCGTCACATGTTGCTTCAGCTGTATAAACTGCAACAATATAATGTCTGACAATTGTCTCTTCGGGGCATGGCACCCGCTGTAAAGTTGAAACATGTGAGGTGAGTTCTAACTTTAAAAAAAATTATATTAAATGTTGAATATCTAACAGATACGACGGCATATCTCGCAAATGAATCACTGAGACAAACGGTCAATCAATTCAAATTTGAAACATACAACACACTCCACATGTCTCAACATTCCACCAGCCTTCGTCACATGTTGCTTCAGCTGTATAAACTGCAACAATATAATGTCTGACAATTGTCTCTTCGGGGCATGGCACCCGCTGTAAAGTTGAAACATGTGAGGTGAGTTCTAACTTTAAAAAAAATTATATTAAATGTTGAATATCTAACAGATACGACGGCATATCTCGCAAATGAATCACTGAGACAAACGGTCAATCAATTCAAATTTGAAACATACAACACACTCCACATGTCTCAACATTCCACCAGCCTTCGTCACATGTTGCTTCAGCTGTATAAACTGCAACAATATAATGTCTGACAATTGTCTCTTCGGGGCATGGCACCCGCTGTAAAGTTGAAACATGTGAGGTGAGTTCTAACTTTAAAAAAAATTATATTAAATGTTGAATATCTAACAGATACGACGGCATATCTCGCAAATGAATCACTGAGACAAACGGTCAATCAATTCAAATTTGAAACATACAACACACTCCACATGTCTCAACATTCCACCAGCCTTCGTCACATGTTGCTTCAGCTGTATAAACTGCAACAATATAATGTCTGACAATTGTCTCTTCGGAGCATGGCACCCGCTGTAAAGTTGAAACATGTGAGGTGAGTTCTAACTTTTAAAAAATTATATTAAATGTTGAATATCTAACAGATACGACGGCATATCTCGCAAATGAATCACTGAGACAAACGGTCAATCAATTCAAATTTGAAACATACAACACACTCCACATGTCCCAACATTCCACCAGCCTTCGTCACATGTTGCTTCAGCTGTATAAACTGCAACAATATAATGTCTGACAATTGTCTCTTCGGAGCATGGCACCCGCTGTAAAGTTTAAACATGTGAGGTGAGTTCTAACTTTTAAAAAATTATATTAAATGTTGAATATCTAACAGATACGACGGCATATCTCGCAAATGAATCACTGAGACAAACGGTCAATCAATTCAAATTTGAAACATACAACACACTCCACATGTCCCAACATTCCACCAGCCTTCGCCACATGTTGCTTCAGCTGTATAAACTGCAACAATATAATGTCTGACAATTGTCTCTTCGGAGCATGGCACCCGCTGTAAAGTTTAAACATGTGAGGTGAGTTCTAACTTTTAAAAAATTATATTAAATGTTGAATATCTAACAGATACGACGGCATATCTCGCAAATGAATCACTGAGACAAACGGTCAATCAATTCAAATTTGAAACATACAACACACTCCACATGTCCCAACATTCCACCAGCCTTCGCCACATGTTGCTTCAGCTGTATAAACTGCAACAATATAATGTCTGACAATTGTCTCTTCGGAGCATGGCACCCGCTGTAAAGTTTAAACATGTGAGGTGAGTTCTAACTTTTAAAAAATTATATTAAATGTTGAATATCTAACAGATACGACGGCATATCTCGCAAATGAATCACTGAGACAAACGGTCAATCAATTCAAATTTGAAACATACAACACACTCCACATGTCCCAACATTCCACCAGCCTTCGCCACATGTTGCTTCAGCTGTATAAACTGCAACAATATAATGTCTGACAATTGTCTCTTCGGAGCATGGCACCCGCTGTAAAGTTTAAACATGTGAGGTGAGTTCTAACTTTAAAAAAATTATATTAAATGTTGAATATCTAACAGATACGACGGCATATCTCGCAAATGAATCACTGAGACAAACGGTCAATCAATTCAAATTTGAAACATACAACACACTCCACATGTCCCAACATTCCACCAGCCTTCGCCACATGTTGCTTCAGCTGTATAAACTGCAACAATATAATGTCTGACAATTGTCTCTTCGGAGCATGGCACCCGCTGTAAAGTTTAAACATGTGAGGTGAGTTCTAACTTTAAAAAAATTATATTAAATGTTTAATATCTAACAGATACGACGGCATATCTCGCAAATGAATCACTGAGACAAACGGTCAATCAATTCAAATTTGAAACATACAACACACTCCACATGTCTCAACATTCCACCAGCCTTCGTCACATGTTGCTTCAGCTGTATAAACTGCAACAATATAATGTCTGACAATTGTCTCTTCGGGGCATGGCACCCGCTGTAAAGTTGAAACATGTGAGGTGAGTTCTAACTTTAAAAAAAATTATATTAAATGTTGAATATCTAACAGATACGACGGCATATCTCGCAAATGAATCACTGAGACAAACGGTCAATCAATTCAAATTTGAAACATACAACACACTCCACATGTCCCAACATTCCACCAGCCTTCGTCACATGTTGCTTCAGCTGTATAAACTGCAACAATATAATGTCTGACAATTGTCTCTTCGGGGCATGGCACCCGCTGTAAAGTTGAAACATGTGAGGTGAGTTCTAACTTTTAAAAAATTATATTAAATGTTGAATATCTAACAGATACGACGGCATATCTCGCAAATGAATCACTGAGACAAACGGTCAATCAATTCAAATTTGAAACATACAACACACTCCACATGTCCCAACATTCCACCAGCCTTCGTCACATGTTGCTTCAGCTGTATAAACTGCAACAATATAATGTCTGACAATTGTCTCTTCGGGGCATGGCACCCGCTGTAAAGTTGAAACATGTGAGGTGAGTTCTAACTTTTAAAAAATTATATTAAATGTTGAATATCTAACAGATACGACGGCATATCTCGCAAATGAATCACTGAGACAAACGGTCAATCAATTCAAACAGATTTCTATGTCTGACGCTGCAGGCTTCTTGTTGACCAGCTGCTCTCCGGAAACATGGTTGATAAAGAATGCTAGAAAGACAAAAAGGGATCCGAGGCTATTATCCGAGTGTCATTGTTCGCCGACATGAATCAGCCATTGTGTTTCTATTATAACATTCGCTTTCGCCGGTTTCGCAGTCCGTGTGCGCTTGCCTCGTTCTGCCGCGAGCGAGAAAACGTTACGATGAACACTTGTTGATGAATTCGTCGTTTGAGATTAAGATTTATTACGGATCGTCATTGCGAATTACCGCTTTAATTGTGTCATTATTAAAGACGGATAGGCGTTGCAGAGACTGTGTATGCACGAGTGGTCGCTGTGTGTATGTGTTACCAATTACCTAGCGCTAGTAAGATTCCGATTTACTTTCCCCAGCACGAGGACATAATTAAATAAAAGGTCAGGTTTTAATGTAGGAAAAATCCACCTCTCCCGAAAAGGGGCACTTTGGATTGGGACAGAAATAAAAATGATCTCAGTCTAAAAAGAGTTTTGTTTCTCTGACTGAGGACAGTAAAAGATGAAGTGTAGTATCAGAACAGATACTACACTTTGCTCCTAACCAATAAGGCCAATACAATAGTAAGGCTTTACATTGTAAATAATATGATATTTCAGGTACAGTTAGTCATAAGGTAAGATTGGTACGTGATAACTTTTAAGGTCAGCTGTGATGCCATATACAGGAAGTGGATCTGATTGGTTAGTGTATTCATGTGACATGGAACAGATTTGAAGTTGAATAATCTGTTACCGTCTGCATTTTAGTGAAGAATCATGAAATGTAATATTTGGATAGATAAGGGCTTAAACCTCATGTGAGGATAGTCCGTGAGAATCAACTCCTAACTAAAGGAAATGGATATTTACAGTTAACTAAATATGTTTTAAGTTTAAAACGTCATTCTTCAAGTACACGAGCTACCTGTATGTATACACAATATTCGCACCCTAGTTTAAAGAAAATTCTGTGATTTATAACAATCGTCGTTCTTTTTAGCTGAATAAAAGTGTTGTTCGTTTTGTTGACTCGTTGTAAGTAGATGCTCAATGGTTGGTAACACCTCTCAGCAGTGGTGAGAGTAGTCACCACCGTTGTATTTACCACCCCTTCTCTCACAGACATGATGTTGTTAGTCTTAGTCTTTTCTATAAGTACTATTATGGCATGTGTTCTTCAGAATTATGTGATCTATTCCCCGCTTCTTTTGTTCCAGCTCGTTTGACTCGTTGGTCTAGTGGTCTCCATCTATCCGCTGTTTTGATACCTCATTGTAATACAATTTCTTATTCCAGTAGCTTCTTTCCAAGAACCGTAGGCTTGTGGAACTCTCTTCCTGCTGACTGTTTTTCTTCTACCTATAATCTTGGTCTGTTCAAGATTAAGACCAATAGGCATCTCCTATCTTTGCTATAATCATAGTTGTTCTTGTTAGGAAAGAGTATTAAACATAGAACCTATGTGAGGTTTGTCAAAACGAATGTTGGATCAACTTGCTACTTCCCCCGTCATTATTTTTTATGATTCCAAAATGGCTCTTCGTCGGCGCCTTTTCTAACATTACATACAGAAGACTCCTGAGAAAAAATATCAGACTTGTAGAGTGTTCAATGCAATTTTTATACAATTTATTCATGTAAACAAAATATAGTAATTCTGAGATTTCGTTTTTCACTGCGGCCCGCGATCTCCTTCCAAAAGTCTCATCTGGCTCTCACTCTGAAAAGGTTGCCCGCCCCTGGCTTAAGGTAACCAGAGACAGCAACACGATTGCGTTTTTGTAGCCATTCAACATTCTGAATTATTATCGTTATCATTATTATGAAGCTCTACATCGAAGTGTGCACTTTTAAATAGATACTGAAACATTAGCTCATAGTTTTAATATATAGTGTTGAAGTAAAATAATATATTACATTTGTAAAATAGTCACTAAGGATTTATTTTTATACTAAAGTAAGAACAAGAGAATTAGATTTGAATATATCGCTAAAAATATATCAATACACTATAAATACTACATGAAATAAAAAAATGAAAACTGCATAATTATTAGAATTATGCGATAAAATGATTTTCTGCAAAATGATTTCCTGCTAGGCTTCGAAACAGACCTTCTGAATGCAATTTGAATTCCCAAAACCAGTAAACGATGGTTAGAGAAAACAAAAGGAAATAGTCACAAATGTTTTAAATGCCTGTGAAAACAAACAAAACTAGAGATTGTTACCAAAATTATGAATAAAATGAATTAATTAAACATAACCTCAAAAAATGATAAAAGACTGGAGATTAATAATACTAACTAAAGATGCGTAATCGGTAGTGAACCTAACATAATCGCAAATAAACTCAGCATATAAAAACCAAAAAAATGTATTTATTTTCCTGAAAAAGAAAAAGATTGAATTTAAAGATAGACATTATAAGCACCTAATCACTTCAATAAGACTAGAGATCTGCATGATCAACAAGAATATTTTAGCGAAGAACGGGACGGTTTAGCTCGAAATTTCAAAAGGATTGTGCATTTTGTGATACAAACGTCAAATTTGGCACAAACGTACATTGATATATGGCGAACATTTTCAGATATTGAGCCACTCGGAATTCTCTCTTAATGTCTGCTATATTGAAATTCAAAATGACCGCCATTTGAAATGTACATTTTCGATTATCCTTGGGTCTAATGCTGCTATTGACTCGATTCTGGTGTCTAAATGTATGTTTTGGGAGGGAAGAAATTCGAACAACGATAAAATTATCAAAATGAAAGTAGATCCTAATTAGTGGATTGATCCTGCGGCTGTCATATCATAATTTAGAAACATTGAAACATAAAGAATATTGCACTTTCATAGAATTCGACGTCATATCATAATTTAGAAACATTGAAACACAAGGAATAGTGCACTTTCATAGAATTCAACATCATATCAAATAATCTTTTAAATATCGCTTTGGAATTTGATGAATATTTCATTGACATTTAAGCCATATTGCTATCATTACTAACTGTAGACGATCAAGAGGAAGGCAGATTGGATGAACACTAATATGTTCGCTTTATTTGACGTTGCATTCACTTCATTGAAGTCAGTGAAAAACGTCGGGTTAATCGAACTATTTATTTTGTAAATTAAGCAAAGCACTTTTAAACTAGCAACATATGTCTCGACTGTGATGATGGGTTAATGATAGTTTAAAACTCAAACTTAAATATTTTTAGAAAGATTATTTATAAAGGGATCCGCTAGATAGGTTTAAGGGTGGAACAAATATCGAGCATCACATCTATTAACTTCATCGTTTATCATTAAGTATATTCGATTTTACATCAAGTGTAGACTTAAAACAGATTCTTCTTTTTCTTTTTCGTTCGTCCCAAGCTACGGCGGGGTTCTTCAATAATCGAGTTTTGTCTCCACTTGGAACGATCACAAGCTTGGTCCGAGTGAAGGCCGGTTTTATGGAGATGATTATGTAGGGCGTCTGCCAATCTCATCATCGGTCTTCCTCTCGGTCGCTTCTTGGAGACCTTTAATTTAAGAACGAGTTTCGCGACAATATTGTCGTCGGCCCTCCAGTAAATGCCCAAAGCCCCTGAGCCGCCATTTCCTTATCTTGCCCTTGATCGGAGCGATGCCGTAGCGCCTTCGGATGTCCCCATTACAGATGTTGTCGAGCAGTGTACTTCCACGGATCTAGCGGATCGTTTTGGTTTCCATAATCTTCGCTCTGCCTTCCTAGTTGTCGACAACCACACTCGGGACTGTACAAAGCGACGGGGCTCACAACAATCCGGTAGATCTACGACTTTCGACGGTCGCTGCTCTTGCGGTCACTGAGGATACCGGTGGCGGTGCGCCATTTTAAACACGTCGCATTGATGCGTGCAGCCACTTCGCCGACGACGTTGCCGTCATCTTTGAGCGCCGATTCCGAGATACTTGAACGCGTGCGTTCGTGGAAGATCCTGTCCGTCGACTTTGCTGGTACCGTGTTCGTCTTTCATCGGAACTAATTGATCTGATCAAACGATTGGAACTAATGTAGAAATAGGATAATTTCGACTTCACAAAAAATATAATTTTCATATTCAGGCGACAAAAATTATAACAATGCAATTTTACTAATGAAACAAGTTTTATTCATTCAAATAGTTTTTAGTTATGAATCCTAAATTAGAATAATCATGTTTTAAAATGAAAATATTAATTACAAAAAATGAATACAAGAAAAATAAGAAAGCAGTCTAGTAAAGTAAATAGCTGAAAAAAAAAAAAAAGCAAAATATACAAGAAATAACTTGTACCAAACGATAGAAAATTTAATTTTTTACCGACCTGCAGTGTTTTTAACTTTTGGAACTGTTTGTCAGTTTTGTTATTTCAAAATTTGTTTCCTTACTTTTGCTTAGAATTCGTCAACTAAATATGGTTGCCGATTTTTTTTCTTGAGGTGGTTGCTAATTTCAAGTTTAAATTATAAAAAAAGCTTACCCGAAACCGACTGGAAACAACCCAGGAAAATGCCTTAAAACTCAAATCCATAACAGATATACAATCTAGTGAATTAATATTATGATCTTCAAACTCTAGGCTATACATTCATCTTCGACCAAAGTTCTAGGCTTATATTTTATTTTTATTTTTATCCTAACAATTGTGTTCTTTAAGTACGTTTTACTATCTATTTCCACCAAGAATATTACTACTTTTAATTCAAATGCATTGTGTACTTTTAAAATATTATTGTGGATTTTTTTCGATATTACATATATCGCACTTTCGAAATTTTATTTCATAATATTTTATATATATATATATATATATATATATATATATATATATATATATATATATATATATATATATATTAGGGTAGGTCGATTTTACACTTTTTTTTTAAATATTAAAAAAGGCACGTTCCGAAAGTTGTATATAGACCTATTAAATACTCATGCAAAAAATTAGATCAAAAACTTCAGCGGTTTTTTGAGCGTTTGGTATCAAAGATCGTAGACAAGAATATACTGAAAATTCCTCGTTTTTGCAAGATTTGCTTGAATATTGGTGTGAAAACCAAATAATTTTAGCATTTAAAAGCAGGGAATGTCCTTTTATTTTATAAAAATTATATGAATTAAAGAAATCTTCAAATTGAAAATCCCCCCCCCCCCTCATTTTCAGTATCTGCTTTTGTAAACTACCTTTTAACGTTATGAATTAAACAGTAATATTTGAATACCTAAAAAAATGATTTTTTCTGTTATTAGTGAAAATATAACAAGCAAAGAAATAAGGAAAAACCTAACACTATTTTAATGAAGCTTAATATAGAGAGTCAAATTGCTCCATATAAGACCCCTTAGACAAAATGCTGGTCTCAATTTCTGACTCAAAACTTTGGCTGTAATGTGTTGATGCCTTGCTTCAAAACCATATACAGTTTGTGAAGCTTCTGTTATTAACTTAACTGCCCGTTCCACACCCTGAGAATGTGAGGGCAAATCTGGCAAGTCAAGCTTGGTTCCATTCATCAACAATTCTCGAAGTTCAGATTCAGTAAAATCTTCCGTCATTGGTGGTTCAAAAATGCCGCATAATTTTAAATCTATTAATTGTGTCCAATGTGTGGCATTAAAATTAATAGGTAGTATTCTTTTTAATCTTTTTCTGGTTGACTCCTCACTCCTGAAAGAACAAATTAATTAATTGAATTATTAAAAAATTCCAATCTGTACTGCTTTAATAATTATGGTGAAATTAGATAAAATCTTTAAAAATCATTCTATAAATTGGAATAAATAATTGAGTCAGAGATATATGAATAAATATTACTTACCTAATGGCCAAAATTCTTTTTAAAGCTTCTTCTCTTACTTCAATCTCCTCAGATTTAACCATGGAATATAGAAAGTTTTCAGGCAGTAAACAAAATGTATTACCTTGTATATTTCTAAATGTGATATCTTGGATTTCCTGAGGCTTCTCCTTAATCCTCTGGGTCATATTAAAAATGTGCACTTACTGATTGTGGAATTTACTATTTCTTTTAATTTCAAACCAAAAAGTGGCATACACATTTACAATAAAATTTACTACATAGTGTAGTTTTGTTGTGTGCCTTTGTGGGTATGCACCACGAGTCCATAAACACATGAGCCTGATGGCCAAAGTTAACCATCTTGCTTGGTTTAAAGGACCAATTTTCCAGGAGGCATATCTAGAGTCAACCTTACCTCTAGAAATACCTACTGTGTATTCATAAAGGAGTCTTTGGTCAGAACTAAGATAATGTATTTCATCAATTTTAAAAATTGACTCTAGAGGATTGCTAATAGTGGAAAATGATATTTGGGGTAAATCATATCAATCATTTGAGCATAATTTCCCCAGAGGGCTACTGAATGTTGTAGGGCCCTTTGCGCAACCATCTATGTTTTTAAAAAGGGCTCTGAAAGGTAGTTCATTATGATGCAAAGAGCAACCAATTGTGTGAAGAGTTTTAAAAAGTTTTTTTTCTAAAATTGCAACCATTCCACCATCGCAACTTGTGTTGGTATTAGTGTTGTCAACAAGTATAGCCTTGATACTGTTCTCACTGTGGAATTCATGCAAAACATCCACCACTTGATCTGCATGAACAGCACCTGTTGCACCACTATTCGGAAGAACTCTGTGTGTCAGATATTTACTTTCACATGGTGTTTCTTTTGTAAAAGTTAAATGGTGTTCTGGTCCCTTAGTTTTTTTCATAATTCTCTGTCTATTTTCATCCACAATTTCCTTATACATCAATGTGTCCTTATCCATTCTCCCATCAACTCCAATACATATATTTTAGGTGGGGTAAAAACTCCTGGCTGAAATAGTTTTATTTATCTACCTCCAACAAGGTAAGATGTGACACAAGGTCAGGAAAGTGGGATTAGATAACCCTGCGCTATAGAGGTGAGCACTCTGGCCATTTAAAAATTGCCTGGGCAGCTTCGTCGGCATTCCCCGGTAGGGCCGCCTCAGACAGTAAGCAATAAACTTACTCCTCCCCAAAGAGGGAAGGCAAAACCTGGGAGATGCACCTCCTAGAACTGCACAGGACGGACAAGCCCCAATAGACGGGCGTGAATCCAGACCCAAAGGCCCGGACGATACCGGTTTATTTGGTGGGGTAAAACCCTCTGGCTGAACTAGTTTTTATTTATCTAACTCCCACAAGGTAAGGTGTGACAAAAGGTCGGGAAAGTGGGATTAGATAAGCCAGCGCTCGACAATTCAATATATATGTGTGATAATTAAACACAGAATCAACACGGGAAGTCAAATTCGCCCGATGAATTTTCAACCGGTGAATACCATAAAAAATATCCAATAAATAAAACGCCTATGTAAACAAATAATTATTTATATATAACATTAAATATCATAGTGTTTTATTCCTTTTTAATTTGAATATGTACATTTAATTTCTTAAGAAAAATAATAATAAACTTTAAAATATTTATTATTAAGTAATGTATTACTTTTTTTTGTTAAAACCCGGGTTTAATTTAAGGCGACACATCTGCCGGTGAAATCTCAGCAGTGATAAAAAATCTCGATTTATTTGATCTTAAAGTTGCAATGCTCAAATAAATACAAAATTTTGAAGAAAAATATTTCTTGTGGTAACTTTTGACATTATTTGGCAACTTTCTTCGAGTGCGATAATTTACAGTTTCAAAATCGACCTCCCCTAATATATATATATGCATATATATATGCATATATATACACGCTTGTCAAAAGTATAAGTATTTTTCCTTTCTTTTTTCGTCTAATCCTTTTAGACCGAGACATATTTATCACAGTAAAGTTGAAATTCGTCTTGATGTTATCGACGATTAATTTTGATATGCCGGTATGTGTATTGATTTACTCCTCTCCAGAAGTTAGGCACAAGGCCAGCTTCTCACAAACAAAAAGTTCAGTATATATATATATATATATATATATATATATATTGATGACGCGTCTGATTAAGGGCGATTGAATGCAGTACTATACATATTCTTAACCGCGGGACAATATAAATAAACACATCGGTGTTCTATCGCCAGTAAAACAATAACATGAAGGTGAGTATATATATATATATATATATATATATATATATATATATATATATATATATATATATATATATATATATATATATTAATACAGAAATTTAATACATAATGAATAAATATTAAGCTCTTTATTCTGATTACCTTAACTAATTGAGCACTCTGTTGGGATTTTCCTACGTTTTCACAAAGAATTCATATATATATATATATATATATATATATATATATATATATATATATATATATATATATATATATACTGAAGTATAAGCAAATCACTTTTGTTATACGTTCATATATGCATTAATATCCGCATCAGTCACCCGTATAACTGGAATAGATCGACGGAAGAACATGTCGATAATGACAAACGCTTTCGCCATTTCAACACGGTCATATTCACCCATTGGCAAATGTGCCTTAGATTCTTCGGGATCACATCGACAAGAATATCGACAAGAATATCTACTGATGCTTAGCGATGGGAGAGGGAGATAGTCGAGCAGGATTATTGTCGATTCGGCGTACGATAATCGTAATTAACATGACCCCTAGGCCATTCTCTTTCATATCCACCACTTTTACTCTCTTTCTAACTCTATCCCCTTCTCTATCTATCTATGACTTGCCGAGTTGTAAGCTTTGCTAGAAACATCTGGATACGAAACACATTGAAGGGATGCCGAGATCAAGGGGAGATAAGTGGTTGGTATTTCAAGGTGAACAGACCTTGTTTACTAGATCCGCTCACACACTTCATACACCGTTATGAATATATATATATATATATATATATATATATATATATATATATTGTACATGTATTGTATTAGTTTCTGTAGATGTAAATCCGTTGAAACTCAAGTGTTTTTATAAAAAGTGCTCAATAACAAGTAGAGCTGTTCATAAGTATAAATTTTTATTCATACAACCATTATTGGTTACATATGTGCATACATGTTTCGGTTGTACTCGTCACAGAGAGTCAACTTCTTCAGACCAAAGACTTCAGAGAAGTGGGATGGAGTTGGAGACCTTTTTCCTTTAAATAAATCTTTGTTGGCGATTAGTTATTTTTATGAATTAGTATCGGATTACCTTTTTTACTTGTTGACTCTTTCAGTTAGTTGCTATCTTTTTTTATTCTTGTTATGATCTGCCTATCCCCTTTTTCCTTGTGTTATTACCTACTTAGCTTGGATTCCTTTCAACTCTATTAAACCCTTCAAAGTTTTACAAACCTATTTAGGCATAAATATCTGATCTTTATATCAAATACACACATGTGAACAAATTTAATAGATACAAGTACATATAAATAAACAGACATAAATATACACACACATCCAAACACATATATCCACTTTCAATCATAAATATATTTACAATATATAACATACACACGTACGTATAAGTATATTTTCATTATAAAAATATCTCACCCCAAAAAACGATTTAATTAAAAGAAACGTTTTCCAAATCCATCCCACTTCTCTGAAGTCTTTGGTCTGAAGAGGTTGACTCTCTGGGAAGAGTACAACCGAAACATATATGCACATATGTAACCAATAATGTTTGTATAAATAAAAATGTATACTTATATATATATATATATATATATATATATATATATATATATATATATATATATAGTTTTTAAATTTTTAATTTGTAAATTTTTTAAATTTTTTAAATTTTTAATTCTAATTTTTATTTTTTTAAATTTTTAATTCTAATTTTAAATTTTCAAATGTGGAGTACCTCATATCCCCATTTTTCCTTCTCTTGCCTTTTATCTTTTATTTTTATTTTTACACAATTTTGTTATCATTTATTTTATCTAACAGTGTATTTATTTCATCTTTATTTATATTTATTTTTCTTCATTTTTCTTTATTTTTCTTTATTTTTCTTTATTTTTCTTTATTTTTCTTTATTATTTTTCTTTATTTTTCATTTTTCATTTTTCTTTATTTTTCTTTATTTTTCTTTAATTTTTCTTCATTATTATTCTTTTTCATCTTTCTTTATCCCCCCTTTTATTATTAGTACCTTAATTTTTTTATGATTAGTACCATTACGACTTCATAAATTTATAAATGGTGTGACTACAATTTATTTAATTATAAGTTTTATTTTTAATGATTTATTATTTAATATTTAATATTTTTAGAAATAATTTATTATATTAGCATATTATTTCAATATAATTTTTAATTTTATAATTTTATAATTTATATATTTTTTAACTTAATATAATTTTATTTTTATTTTTATTTTTATTTTTATTTTTATTTTTATTTTTATTTTTAACGTTATCTCCATTTACTTTCGATAAGATATATAGCGTCTCTATTAGTTAAATTTGAATACTTTCCATAACGGCTACGTAATTCCACGCACGTGACAATTTAAACATGCTAGGTTCCCATCTGTCCAACTGTTAACGTTATTCCCATTTAATTTCTTGCTTTTTCGATGTACAGCGTTGCTGTTGTTTTGATCTGTAACTTTTCCATAACTGACTACGAATATTCCACGCACGTGACAATTTTAAATCTGAAAGTGTTCCATCTTCCCAACGGACAATATTTTGAAATTCCTGGCGGTTGTTCTCACTCATTAAGCTATACGACTCCGCTGATGAAGGTCCGATTTTCTCGGATCTGAAACCTTGGTCCGGATATTGTTGTAACACTTTATTTAATATTAATAACTATCATGCTCTTATTAATTATTTAGTTAATTTTACTTTTGCATTAATAATTGAGCACTCTGCTGGGAAACTCTCCCAATTAAGAAATACGGTATATATATATATATATATATATATATATATATATATATATATATATATATATATATATATATATATATACAGGGTCGCGCAAAAGTCACGCATTAGTTTGAATCAGTAACAACTTCACCATTTAATCAAATTTTCTCTTTATTTTTCAGAATATTACAGATATAAACATTGATAATCTATCCTGGAAAAATATAGCACCGAACAACGAACCAAAATTATTGCATTTTACTTCGGAAACCATCGTTCAATAACCTTAACCCAAAGAGTCAGACCACAATTGATCGCCTTGTGGCCCGGTTTCAGCAGCAGGGTTCAGTCAATGATCTTCTACGATCTGGAAGACCACGTTTAGTACGGACAGCGGAAAATGTAGCACTCGTTGAGGATAGCATTGCCGAAAATCCAGACACCTCAACTCGAAGACGAGACACCCAGATTGGAATGTCCCGAAGGTCATTTCAAAGAACTAGTGCCAGTTATTCTAAGGAGTGTAATGGAAAATGCCCTAGTTAGAGCCCGTCTTTGTGAGGCCGAAAATGGTTGCCATTTAAAGGATATTATTTTTAAAAACTACTGCAACAAAATTATCAAGTAAATGTATTATTTATCAAAAAAGCCTAGTAAATTACTTTAAATGTTGTAGTTTCTATCACCTAAACAAACCAATGCGCGACTTTTGCGCCACCCTGTATATAAACGCTATTTTCAAAATGATGAAACTGTCCATAGAAAAAGTGTTGCATTTCAACACTCAACGACACCCCAAAGGTATGTGTTACATAATATGATACCGAAATAATTTCTATTTGATTTCAATTAAAATCAGTGGATATGGCGACTGCTTACAGAATCTAGGTTGACTCTGTGAACCAGGTTCGCGCCTCCCGACCGTCTGAAATTGTTACTTTCCTGCACTGATGAGAGCAATAAGCTTGAAACGCTAGCGTCTGTAGGTATTAATAATTTAATATTTATTTATAAAGCTCACACATATATATATATATATATATATATATATATATATATATATATTAAATTTGAAAATAGAAGCCTATATAAATGCAAGATCAATTCATTATTTTTCTTTATTTAAATTTTATTAATTCCGGAATATAATTCTATTATCAGAGTTGACCAGTATTGTGTCATTTTTCACATATATATATATATATATATATATATATATATATATATATATATATATATATATATATATATATATATAAAAGACCTGCCTAAATAGTATACGAACTTAGGCCAGAAAAATATTTAAAATAGGTGACGGGGTTGGAACCCTAATCCCTTTCAAAGTAGGTCCCTTGTGCTTGGACACACTTAGCCCACCGATCAATCCTCTGGAAGTTTTATTTTGGAATGGTATTCTTCTCCGCCGTCGCGTTAAATTCAGCAGGTGTTTGAAGAAAATACGATGGGTGTAAAACAAATTAAGGAGTGGTTCCACCGATTCAATAATGGCCGCACATCAGCGGAGAGTGACCAGCGTTCTGGCAGGCCCTAAACTGCTCGCAGTGCAGCTGTTGTTGAGAGGGTACAAAAAAAGAGATAATGCGGAACGTGACGGCGGAGATGAACACCATTCTAAAAGAAGACTTCCAGAGGTGTTTTCGTCAGTGGATGGATCGGTGGGCTAAGTGTGTGCAAGCACAAGAGGCCTATTTTGAAGGAGATTGGGGTCCCAACCCCGTCACGTATTTGAAATATATTTTCTGTCCTAAGGTCGGATACGTTTCAGACAGACCCTGTATTTTTCAGCCAAACTTCCTTAGAACGAGGAAGTTGGGCTCTCGCAAGAGGGTGCAGTTGAAACATGTATGCACATATGTCACAAAAAATGTCTGTATCAATAAAAAATTGTTATTTACAAGATTTTGATGCTTTTGTGACTTCCTGATTAATCTTGCAACAAATACCGCGTCACGTGACGTACGGATGACCAGAAATGAAAAATAAAACGAGTTTGTTATGCCGTAAAAAAGATAAAACAAAAATTAATATTTACACTTTCACATTTATAAAACTTTTTAAATTTCGACTTCCGCTTCCTTTTTTAATTTTTAATTTTTAATTATTGATTACCTTCCCATTAGATAACGTTAAAATTAATGTTTCTTGGAAATATTTCATATGGGATTAGAAAATGATATGAAGTTTAATAAAAGTAACGTTATTAACAAAAAAAGAAAAAGAACTTTTTGTTGATAATTAGTTTGTTAAAAATAATTCAATAAAATGTTTTATTATTATAACGTGATTAAGAAAACAAACAAACTTTCAGTTGATAATTTGTTAAAAATAATTCAATAAAATGTTTTATTATTATAACGTTATTAAGAAAACAAACAAACTTTCAGTTGATAATTTGTTAAAAATAATTCAATAAAATGTTTTATTATTATAACGTTATTAAGAAAACAAACAAACTTTCAGTTGATAATTTGTTAAAAATAATTCAATAAAATGTTTTATTATTATAACGTTATTAAGAAAACAAACAAACTTTCAGTTGATAATTTGTTAAAAATAATTCAATAAAATGTTTTATTATTATAACGTTATTAAGAAAACAAACAAACTTTCAGTTGATAATTTGTTAATAAAATTAATTCAATAAATGTCATTTTTTATGTAAAAAGAAATAACTTTCGGTTGATAATTTGTTTGTTAAAAATAATTCAATAATATGCCATTGTTTTAATGTAAAAAGAAATAAATTTTAGTTCATAATTTGTTTGTTAAAATTACTTCAATAAAATGCCATTTTTTCAATGTAAAAAGGAATAATTATCGGTTGATTGTTTGTAAAAATTACTTCAATAAAATGTTTTATTTATTTCAAACGCTTACATTAAAGATAAAATGTAAATATTATTTGTTTCTTACTACATTAAACTTAAAAAAATAAAACAAATATATTATAGAAACAATAATAATGAAAATTCACATGCTA
>OY744533.1:94414577-94429577 GCA_963556195.1 Sepiola atlantica
CCCATATCTTTAGATACGATTAAGTGAGCTATTGTGAATTATGGCTGGGGTCAAATGAGACAATGAGTGCGGGTCAAGCTGACATGCACCGAAGGGGACTGTTATGAGTCAATCATATTTTTGTAAAACCATAACAGAGTTACAAATTTGGCGGAGACACAGGGAATATCGGGTCAGAGAAGGTCAGATATGGCGCGATTGTGAATGTCGTATTTGATTGGCCGACCCGAGGAAGTGTCGATTACATCATTTGTTTTTAGCAAAAACGAAAGTTTTTGAAAGAGAAGGCTTTTGGAATTGATAGCGGGAACATCACGACGTAGCCGTTCGTCCTGAAAGCAAGCCGACCCATAAAAATATGTTGATTTTTTTTGACAGAGGCTGGTTTTTGGAAGCAAGTCGGACGGTCGACTTCTATATGTGTCTTCAAATGAAAAAAGACAACGTTTTGGGGAGCTCGGAGAGCGTTAAATCGAAGATGTAGTCGCTCGTCGTAATGGCTGGATCTCGAAGGAAATCCAGCAGAGATTTTCGTGCATCGTCGCATCCCCCAGCGAAAAAATAGGAATGAGTGAAGTACAGAATCGAGCGAATGTATGGAAAACTCTTCCACAACCAAGTCCAGAATAAAAGAATCGAATCTCTCTGAAGAAAAACTGCCTCCGAGTGTTGTCTTCTGCCTGTCTATAAAGTTTATCCACATATCAAAGACCACCAGCATCGATCACGGCCAGAGACACAATGGAAACCGACGGTATCAACGGCGATCACAACCAGACGATGAAAGAAACAGAAACTGTAAGGTAACTTTTTGTATTGAACATTTTTGGGTCCTAATCTGATAAACTGAAAGAGTAAAACGGAAAGAAGAAGATACGATGTTTAAAGAACAATGTTTAAGAAGAGAAGTGTACCATATTTAAGGTGAACAATGTTTAATTTGAATCTAATTTGAGAGACTGAAAAGATAAAGTGTGACAATGTTTTAACGAGCGGAATGTTTCAAAAGGAAATGTGCTTAACGAACAATGTTTCAAAGTAAAATGTTTTAACGAGAAAAATGCTTAATGTAAAGAAAAATGCTTGAAAAGAAATGTTTAAAGAAAGCAGTGTTTTAATAAGTAAAATGCTTAAAAAGTAATGTTTAAAAGGACTGTTAGTTTAAAGGCTTAAAAATGCCTTAAAGAAAAGTGTTAAAAAAGTTTGAAAACGCTTCTAGACTTTTCATATGATTTCGTGTTGTTTTTGTGTTTCAAGAAGCGTTTAAGAGACTATTGATTTCGAGCTGAATAACTTTTATTGATTATGTAACAACAAAACTCATTTTCGTACCATTGTTTAAACAACGACACGAAAATGATATTAAGAACTTTGGATCGATTTTATCAGACGAGCCTTGGTCGGCGCTTCCGATGGTTTATCGTATGATTTCGTATTATGATTTTGTGGGAAGCGTTGGCCACGAGGTGTCGTCAGTTCGAACGATTTAATGTAACACAACGACTATGGATCAGCGCCGTATTAGGGTGTTGTTTGTGTGCATCTGTTTGTGTGACTGTAGAGACCAATTCTTGATTTGCATGGTCTACTACAGCGTTGACATACGAAAGCTGTTGTGCAATGTGTCACCTCGGCTTGTTGGTCTGCCTGTAGGCTCGCTCTTCTAGCTCTCTTTGCAGCGTTTTCATCGTGGAGGGTTTTCTCACTGATGATCATTCCCTGGCGTATCTGTCTCCTCCATCAGGTCTGTCAGCTGCAGAGGCTTCTCATGTATTAATCTCCATTGAGGAAGCCTTCATATCTTGCTTGCAGACATCCTTGAAGCGGAGATGGGGACGACCCCTTTTTCTTGAGCCTGAGGAAAGCTCGCCGTAGAGAAGATCTTTAGGGATGCGCCCATCATCCATCCTGCGCACATGGCCCAGCCAGCGAAGACGTCGCTCACGCAGTAGAGAGTATTGATTTACTCCCATCCAGGAGTTAGGCACAAGGCCAGTTTTTATCTTACTCCCACAATAAGATGTGACCCAAGGTCGGGTCGGGAAAGTGGGGTTTAAAAATTGCCTGGGCAGCGCCTCAGACAGTAAGCAATAAACTTACTCCTCCCCAAAGAGGGGAGGCAAAGCCTGGGAAGGTGGACTTCCCAGAACTGCACAGGACATACCCATTGACCGGCGTAAATCAAGACCCGAAGGCCAAGACAACACCAGTATGGAGTGCAGTATCCATCGGAACAGATACTACACTTTGATATTAGCCAAAAGGCCATCGCAGTAGAGAGTAGATGGAATGCCTGCTCTTTGCAGAACATCATTGTTGCCCAGTCTGTCCTGCCATGTGATACCAAGTATCTTACGTAGGCACCTCATATGGAAGACCTGGAGTTTCCTATCCTCTGTTGAGTATGTGGTCCAGGACTTACTCCCATACAGTAGGACACTGAAAACGCATATATGTAGCATAGCTTTATGCAAACATCTTTACATTATCAATATGTGTTAAAAGAAATCTACAAACAACATAATTGTGTACGATCGTTTCAGAGACCATGTATTTTTATTAGTTAGAAAAAGAGAGAGGAGTTGATGTATGCATTCCTTACATTTTATCAGACTAGGTTGAAACATAGTTTAAAGATGTATATAGGGGTTTAAAGTTAAAGAAAATGTAATGCTATATTACATGTAATGTGTAGCACACCGTAGAAAATAAAACCTCTATCAAATTATACAAAATATAAAAGGTTTTAAAAGGAAATACCACCTAAATATATGATCTTACGATGAGAAAATGTAATAAAGACTTTAAAGTTTATTATCAGTGGTTGAGTAATTGGTTAAAAAAAGTAAGAAGCCTAGTTAAAAAAAACATTCTAATTGCACCGGAAGTGGTAGAAAAGAAAATCCAAATATTAATTAAAGTAAAATTAATAAAAGTTATAATTTTAATGAGCGTTTTAAAATTAGGTTTAGGCGTCCAATATAGATTGCATAATTATAGAGGATTAGGTTAAGGCAGGATCAGTTATATACATACAAAATAACACATTCACCAATAATAATAGTGATAGATTAAGTAGTAATGCGGACACAATAATCAGCAAGACAGTGGAGATGTCAAATGTCACATCTAGACGATAGTTACAATATTTCACTTTCTTCATTCCTCCCCCTCTTCCCTTTCCCCCCTCTCCTTCCTCTCTCCTATCCTCTACAAGTATGTTTTATTTGCATTTTTTATTTTTAAAATTTTATTTCTATTCTATATTATATTTTTTTGATTTTCAACAGTCTGAAGTCTGACCACGTTACTTTCCAAATTTTAACATTCCTCCTTCTCCCCTGTCTCTTTTTTCCCCACCATTTCATTCTCCCCAAATATAATCTGAAAGAAGGATCGAATTCTAATTCTGACTGATGAGATTTCAGTTTTTAACAGCAGTAGATCGATAACATCGACATGCCAGTGTCGCAGATTTTGTACATGTCTGTATGAATAAAATAATAATATACATAATAGCTTTATTTGATATTGAGCACTTTTTATAAGTCCGGTTGAAATTCTTTGGATTCCTATCATGTAGATGTTTACCTTACCTGAGTTACTATATATATATTATACTAAGCCCTTTTAAGAAATTAAAGTTGAGCTCTCTCGGTGATGTTAACAATAGACTGTCAAAAAGCTCTAATGCAAAGTTCCGAATACGTTCGTAGAAAACACTCTCGACTAGTCTTCTATCTGTGTCCGCTTCTGAGTACATATAGATCTTAATTTCTCTTAATCATGTGAAAGTTTCCGTTGGCCGAGTGGATATGGCAACTGTTTGCGTCTAAAATTGTTATTCTCCTGCACTGATGAGAGCAATAAGCTTGAAACGCTAGCGTCTGTAGGGTTTAAATAATTGAATATTTCATTATATATATATATATATATATATATATATATATATATATATATATATATATATATATATATATATATATATAAGGTTAATGCCACAAAAGATATAAGAGACAACTAATATCTTTAATTAGTGAACATCCGGATAAAAATGACGCTCAATATACTGGATAGAGCATTAATAGCACTAGATAAAGTGAAAGAATAAAATAAGGTGCGAATAAAATTTTATTTCAATTTAAAGTTCAATCAAAGAAATTGAAAGTCCTTAACTCATGAGTTTTCAAAGAAAATCTTCTCCTCAGAGAATGGCAGTGACCCAACAGGCCACTAGTATATATATATATATATATATATATATATATATATATATATATATATATATATATATATATATATATATATATATATATATATTAGAGGAAGTATTATTTTAATCAATGAAACAGACGAGTGGAAAAAAAAGGAAAATTGTTAAAATTAAAGTCGACTTTTAGTTTTTAATTTACCATTCTGACGTTTCATCTCAGAGGGTCAGACGATAAGGTCTTAAGGTAATTTTAACAATTTTCCATTATTTTTTTTCCACTCGTCTGTTTCAATGATTAAAATAATGCTCCCTCTAAAATTGATCCTACGATTCTGTTGTACACGAAATTTACTTACACACACACACACACATATATATATATATATATATATATATATATATATATATATATATATATATATATATATATATATACTAGTGGCATGTTGGGCCATCTCCATTATTTATTCTTACTTTGATTTCATTCGAAAATTCATAAATTCTCAGGTATTCTTCTTGCATAAGTAAAAAACAAATAAGCCATTTTACTTCTATAGTATATTTATGGATACTGTAGATGTAAAAAGCGTCATTATTTTGCCATCTAATTTACATATGTGTTTGTGGTGTGTACATACACGATGTAAATTAGATGTCACAATGAGAGTTACTCTTTTCTCTAAATGATCACAGAGACATTACGAAATATTAGAGAGTGGGTGAATCAACATAAAATGCAACGGTTCGAGAGAAGTGCATGGCTAGCTAAGTAAGAGATGGGTGACAATTAATTACAAATTAAATCTAATTAGAACCGATTAAAAAAAAGATATACCTCAATCCCAAAACTAAGTAAGCATATTATGTGATTAAATTATATAGAAAAAAGCCTTAGGGTAACAAACGTTCATTAACTCAGCTCTAATATTATATATATATATATATATATATATATATATATATATATATATATACAGGGTGATTCATAAGTCACTTCACTTAGCTATTTAAAATGATTACCATATGAAGCACAAACATACTATGAATTTTTGATGATTGTTATCTTACTCTCTACTTACTGCTATTTGTTATTTGAAATTTGTTCGTTTATATATTTGTTTCTATATATATTTATTTCATAATCAATCAAATATGCTACAAAGAGTTGTAAATTCCTTGCAAAAAAGAATGGAGAACGAAGGTGGAAATTTAGAAAATTTGCTGTAATTTTAAACTCCCATAAATGAATTTGTTGAATAAACTTTCTGTTTTGTATTGCCCTATTTTTTTAACTTTAGAATTTCAAAAATAAATAGCTAAGTGACTTATGAATCACCCTGTATATATATATATATATATATATATATATATATATATATATATATATATATATATATATATATATATATTGGATTCGAGCTTGGATTCGAAGGAAGCTTTCCTTAAAGGGCAGAACGGAGGCGTGCGCCACTTACGTCTTTCCTCTCATCCTTTACCGGCTGTCTGTACTACCACTGCCTGCGGCCCGCCTTCACGCTTTCACACGCTTACTCTTCTCGCTTCTTTGGAAGGGCCGGAAAGCGTACGTCCGCAGACAGGTCAGTACTCAAGTGTGGGAAGCTTTGGGATGCCTGACTTGGCAAGTCATCGACATGCTGAGAGACTGGCTTTCCTGAGTCGGACTTTGATGGAAGACACTCCGTGGGTCCCTGCGGTCGGGAGCGCCTTTCCCAACCTCATACCCGACCTCTCGGTTGAAGGTCGACGTAGGCCGAGAGGGGAGGCCTTGTTCTTCACCGAATGCCGGGCCGCGCTAAGAGCGTTGCCGGGGTCCAGTAACCTTGCCAGGTCTAGGAAGAGGCTATATCGAGATCTAGTGGAGGGTACCGCTTCGGACCCACTTGAGGAGCGGCTTGGATTGTCGAGGGAGGAGGCCCGCTCCCAGTGGAATTGGGCGCCGGGCCAGAGTTATCTCAACAATTCTGAGTATTCTCTGACCTGGCGACTGGTTCGGAACGCACTACCCCTCTATGGCAGATTACGCAGAGATGGTTTAAGGGACGTCCCCTTATGCCCGCGCTGTGAAGACGACGAAGAAAAAACGGCCGAGCACGCCTTCTTCACTTGCAGCAAACTTCGACATCTCTGGGAATACGTCAGGGAGGTGACGGCCCGCATCGACGCCGAGCAGCCGATGGTCCTGGATGTAGCATCTGTCATCAACAACGCAGCACCGCCGTGGTCTGGGGAGAAACGAATGGTGTTTCTAGCTATCCTAGCCGTAGCAAGACTAGTGACGTGGGTTACACGTCTTGATGAGGTTCATGGGGTGGGATCTGTTTCGGATCGGGATCTGGTAGTTTACTTTAAGTAGTGAAGATCAGATGCGATTGGAAACGATTACATCGCATGGATTTCAATAGGAGTGTGGTGCATGACACTAGTTTGTGCATCCGACGAGGCGCCAAGTTTGAGTTCGTGTTCCCTCCATAGTTATGGCACGCGCGGTACTGGGTTCTACGGAACCCACCCCTGTAGAGTTTTTTGATTTATTTAAAAAAACTGGTAAACTCTTAAACTAGTAGGAATGAGAGATATCCTGATCCTAGTTTTATTTTTGCCGGCACTAGAGAGCTTCCAAAGATTCCCACTTCCACTGTTGTATTTTGTCCCCGGTCTTTTTGAAACCCTTGGCATTACTATCTTGGAAGACGCCATCCACCCCTTGATCCCATTCCCGATGAATTTATTTTTTGAACACTCCTCTCTTAAGTTCCCACTCCCACTTAGTGACCAACCCGCTTGTTTTCGGTCTTGTGCTGGAAAACAGTGGGCGGTCTAACACTTAGTCATGAGGGAAAGCCGTGCCATACTACCCCCCTCCCCTTTTTATCATTTTATTTTGTTCTTTATTTTTCTTACTTTTTGGGTGTTTTTAATATTTTTTCCCACTCCCACGATAATTCATTTTTTATATCGATGTTTTTTGGGGATATTTTAAGTAGGGATCCACCCACAGAGTGAATGCGGTATTTTGGTGCAAGAATCTAGTTTAGAGTCAGCAAATGTTCTTTTCTGTTGTTTGTAAACAATTTTTTTGAAATAAAAAACATTGAACAGCTTGTCTCACTTATCCCCGACCCCCCCTACATAACGGGCACTATGCCTAAGGTCTGGTGAGTTCCCAAGGTTTGTAAAATCTTCATCTGTAGATAAAGATGAAGGTTGTCCGAAGGAATTCACCGGTATATATATATATATATATATATATATATATATATATATATATATATATATATATATAAAACGAGAGTAAACGATTGTCAGTAAAATAGGGTGGTTGGATGTGCTTCAATGTGCGAGAGTATGCCTACATTTCTGTGAAACCGGGGGGTGGAAGTGTGTGTGTGTGTGTGTGTGTGTGTGTGAGAGAGAGAGAGAGAGAGAGAGAGAGAGAGAGAGAGAGAGAGAGAAAACAAAAACGGGCGGGAAGAAAGCGAATCGCGCAGATGAAGGAAATCGCACACCATTACGAATGTTATGCAATATGCATTGTTTTGAAGGGGTTTAGTTTGTTTTTGCTTTCTTGCGTTTCCATTACGAAAATTCCAAGGTTTTGTCATATAGAAACCCTCGAGTGGCCCGCGTACCTCCACTTCGTTTCTCGTTCGCCTTCCCGTCATGCCCCAGCCCACTTGCGCGAGGGAATGGTATCTTTTTGGAGATTAGCATTTGGTAGATATATCAGCCTCGCTCTTCTTCACACACAAATCCTGGTCATTTATTTATTTTTAATTCGAAGACAATGTGCAATGAAAAGCCGTTTGTACAGATTCTCGCAGCCAGTCGTGTCAAGATTAACTCAAGAGCTTACATTAGCGAAACATTCGCCATTTTCCTTTTTTTATTTATTTAGTTTGACTCCATTTTATGTTCCGTTTTCGATCGTTCTTTCATATTTTCATTTCTTTCTTTCTGATTTCCTCTCGAACTTTTCTTTCTCTCATCGCCTTTTCTCGATTACACTTAAAAAAAAAATTCTTTTGAACTTGTTCTTTCTTTCCCTTTTTATCTACTTTATTCGTTCTTTCTTTCATTCGCCTCTCTCTTTTCTTTTTTAGTTTCCGTCTTGTGCTTTCGTTGTTTTTTCTCAGTTTCTCGTTTCATTAACCTTGGTTCTTTCACTTTCCTCTTTTGTATCACGTTCATTTTATTCTATTCTCCCTCGTCTATTATTTTCTCTCTTTTTTATTTCATCTTCCTTCGTCCGTTCTCCCTTATTTTTAGCATTTTCCTTCTTTCATTTCTTCCGTTCTTCCTCGTCATTTCGTTATTTTTCTTAAACCTTTTTTTTCCTCGTTCTTTAACTTTCCTTTTCATACACCTTACTCCGTTCTTTCGTCTGTTTTTATTTTTTACCTTGTTCCTATTTTTTTCATTTCGTTTCGTTTTCCTTTTTATAATTCATTTCAGTTTCTCCTTCTACCTCAATCTTACGTTTTCCTATTCTTACATGGTTTATTTTCTACTTCGTTCATATTTTTTTCTCTTTTGTTTTACCTCGCTTTCTTTTACTTTTTACATTGTACGTACGTCTTCTTTTTTTACCTCGCTTTCTTTTACTTTTTACATTGTACGTACGTCTTCTTTTTTTTTAGCTCGCTTTATTTTACTTTTTACATTGTACGTACGTCTTCTTTTTTTACCTCGCTTTCTTTTACTTTTTACATTGTACGTACGTCTTCTTTTTTTACCTCGCTTTCTTTTACTTTTTACATTGTACGTACGTCTTTTTTTTACCTCGCTTTCTTTTTACCACCTTCGTTCATTTAACTTTATACACATTTTTTTTACTGTTTTCTGTCTGTTATCTCCTTTTCTTGAAGTTTTAAATAGCATGTTCTTTGATCGATAATACTCAAGTCTGAAATATTTTCTTTGGTCTGTCAATTTGGAAGTTCAGAAGTAAATTTCTTAAAGCTGCCCAACGCATGCCAACATGTAAAACGAATATTAAACCGAATATGATGATGATTTCATAGCATAATTTGAAATAGAATTTTAGATGTGTTCTCCTATCTCTTTAGATCGGTCACGATTGAGAGTGAAATATAATTTTCTTTGGTCTGCCATGCCTAAGTTTAAAATGTCATTTTCTATGGTTTGTCATACGTAAATTTCACCCATAAATTCTTATTTTTTTATATTGGTTTGAAACAAATTTTATCATCAAAGATACTGATTACCTATTTAGCGTGTGTGGTGATGCAACATCATACTAATACCTACTCACCTTTGCCAACAGGCTCGTTGCAGATGTAAAACAAGTTGCAGTTTGACAAATTTCCTTTTACTATTATACTAAATAGGCATTTTGTTGAAATGAGTCATATTTGAACCACAAAGCATTTAAGGGTTAAACTGGCTTCTTGACCGTCATGCTAAGTTTAAATTGCCAATTTTTTTCTTTCTCACGTTTTTTAATGTAATTTTCTTTAGTCATCGTCGCCTCAGCTTTAAATATAGATTTAGACTGATATAACTTGGTAAGTAGTTATAAACAACAAAATAACCAGAGCCTAAAGGTCTTGAAATAGTACGGTTTATTCCAACGTATATATCTTGTACAAGTGATATAACTTGGTAAGTAGTTATAAATAGCAAAATAACCAGAGTGTAAAGGTCTTAAAATAGTACGGTTTATTCCAACGTATATATCTTGTACAAGTATTATAACTTGATAAGTAGTTATAAACAACAAACTAACCAGAGCCTAAAGGTCTTGAAATAGTACGGTTTATTCCAACGTATATATCTTGTACAAGTATTATAACTTGGTAAGTAGTTATAAACAACAAACTAACCAGAGCCTAAAGGTCTTGAAATAGTACGGTTTATTCCAACGTATATATCTTGTACAAGTGATATAACTTGGTAAGTAGTTATAAACAACAAACTAACCAGAGCCTAAAGGTCTTAAAATAGTACGGTTTATTCCAACGTACATATCTTGTACAGACAATAGTAACTACAGGTAATCCAATAGGATTTAACAGAATACAATTGAATCCCCCATACTACTGTTTGTAGTCGTATTTTTTGTACAGACTAGTTCACTTATTTAGTGACTGAGGGGAGTCGGGTATTCCATAAAAACATAGACATTAGGTGAATGTATCTCAATAATAGGATCTGCCCGTCCGTCATTCTGTCACGATTAGGTTCGAAAGAGCCTGTCCACCGTTAAACACGCAGATTGAACGGACGTATCTTATAAATATCCGTTCTCGTTTCATTTTATTTTTGTAATCACCTCTTTAAAAAAAAAAATTTTCTGTCTCGTTCGTTTTTTACTTACGTTTAATAATTCTTCTTCTTTTATAACCTGGTCTTTCTTTATTAACTTTATTTGCCTTATTTTATCTCGTTTCCGTTTCTCCTTCTACTTCATTCTGTCGTTTTTTTTTCACACTGTTTACGAACAGTTCTTCTTTGCTTCGTTTCGTCTAGTTTTTTTATTTGTCTCATTCGTTCTCTTCTCTTTCTTTCTTTATATTCCTTTAGATTTAATTATCTTTCCTTTTCTTCGTACTCTTTTTGAGTCTCTGTGTATTTTACTTCATTCCGGCTTTTTTGTCGCCTTCTCCGGTTTTCATGTCGCCATTCTTACTTTTATGTTACGGATTTTTCTTTATTTTAATTTTCTGTGTTTATCTCGGCCATTTTGTTTTCAACTCCTTCCGCCCGTTTTCCTTTTTATCCCATTCTTTTTTTCTTCACTTTCATTTTCTTTATTTTAAAATGGTTTTAAGCCTGCTTTTTCAACTTTTTTTATATTTATCTTCATAATAAACAAGAAAAGCGTGAGTTACTACGTTAATTATGTAAACAACTTTTAATCACCAATTTTCTTGAGTTTTAAAAAAAAAGTAATGAGTTTATCTTTAGATATTTGAGAAAATAGTTGTGATTTTCCCAATATGGGGGTATTTAATGGTCAACTTAGAAGGTAAAAACAGACTTTTTTAAGGGTTACCCGTATTTGTCTCATGTAAATGATATTTATCTTTACTTTTGATATATTTTAAGCAATTTCAAATATGTTCCCTAATT
Organism: Sepiola atlantica; assembly: GCA_963556195.1. NCBI lineage: Eukaryota > Metazoa > Mollusca > Cephalopoda > Sepiida > Sepiolidae > Sepiola > Sepiola atlantica. The sequence goes on from OY744533.1 coordinate 94,425,904, forward strand.
TGCCATCTTTGATTATTTCAACCTTCTGGGTAAAACCCCCCAGAGTTTTCATTAAAAAATATGGCAAAGTCAGATTTCTACGTACATGTTCACATATAGATTCATGTCAAATATTGTGAATAATTAATGAACCAATTCTCAGAATATCAGAAGACTAACGGAATAATAGAATAACGGAATGACAAAATCATAAATTCTTATTTACTTGCCTCTCCACGAAAACAACATTAAATATGTGCTCGTTTTTTTTATGTGGGGAAAATTCAGCTCACCAAAAACAAGCACACTGGATTAGTAGAAAAATAAAGCTTATCTTATTTATCCTCTTCTGAGAGAAGAAAGAAAAGAACACTTTGATCATATTCCGAGATCAAGGACAACTTTTGTCTGAATAACATATGTGTACTGTAGCTTATTCGTGTTTTTATTTATTTATTTATGGTCAAAATGTGGCGATTTTCTCGCCAGATTTGTCTTTCAACCGATCGCCGTGGAGACGAGTGGAGTGATAGGCACTGCCAGGCGCGATTTCCTCGGCAGCCTTGGTCTATTAATGACGCGCAACACCGGAGACAATCGCGAATCGTCTTGGCTTAACGAGCGCCTCTCTATCGCCATTATTTGTGGAAACACCTTGATTAAGCTCTCGGCCTGCCAAGCCAGCCGAACATACGAAAAAAACTATTGACTGCGATACGATTAACATTGTCTAAAAAAAAATCAAATAATAATTCATTATCATATAAAATATTTATTTTTAATTAAAAAAAAATTGAAAAAATTATTTTACTAATTTATCACTTTTCTTTTTTATGAATATATTTTTTATTTAATTTATTTTTAATCAAAAAAAAATATTAAACATTTTTTTTACTTATTTATCACTTTTATTTCTTTATGAAAGTATTTTTTATTTAATTTATTTTTAATCAAAAAAAAATATATTAAACATTTTTTTTTACTTATTTATCACTTTTATTTCTTTATGAAAGTATTTTTTATTTAATTTATATTTAATTAAGAGAAATGTAATAAAAAAATTAAATATAAAAATGATTTTACTTATTTATCACTTTTCTTTCTTTATGAAAGTATTTTTCTTTATTTAATTTATTTTAAATTAAAAAAATAAAATAAAAAATGAAAAAAAAGGATTATTTTACTTATTTATCAATTTCTTTCTTTATGAAAGTATTTTTCTTTATTTAATTTATTTTAAATTAAAAAAATAAAATAAAAAATGAAAAAAACATTTTTTTACTTATTTATCACTTTTCTTTCTTTATGAAAGTATTTTTCTTTATTTAATTTTTTTTAAATTAAAAAAATAAAATAAAAAATGAAAAAAAGCATTATTTTACTTATTTATCAATTTCTTTCTTTATGAAAGTATTTTTCTTTATTTAATTTATTTTAAATTAAAAAAATAAAATAAAAAATGAAAAAAAAACATTATTTTACTTATTTATCACTTTTATTTCTTTATGAAAGTATTTTTTAAATTCCGACGGACAACAGGTACTACTACAACTTCTAATATCTCTCTGCTTGATAAGGTTATGTTTTTAGCGAAATGATTGCAAAGCGAAACTACAAATACATAAAATCTAAAATTAAAAAAAGAAAAATGTCTTTATTTTTAGTTTTATTTGTATTATAATATTCTGCATCTTCTGTGCTTTTAGGCGTATGCCTCAATATTATGCTAAATTTCTTAAAATATGCTTGAAAAGAATATGAACTAATCATTTTTTTAATATATATATATATATATATATATATATATATATATATATATATATATATATATATATATATATATATATAGATTTAGATTTAGATTTTTCACTTATAAAATAGATCATTCAGTGAAGACCGGGGTTGTTCCAATAAAAACAAGCTCGATGATACTCGATTACATTGTGTATTGTCGGCAGTTGAAACCAGTATTCCAGACATTTAATTTACCTGATGATCTGCCAAGCAAGTAACTGCTGGGTAGTGAAACACGTGTAGGAAAAAACATTTAATTTGAATAAATAATATTTGTAAGAAAAAATATCTTTAATGGTGATCATTAGTGTCCTGAAGGGAATGCTTTGGTAAGCCTTCATAAAATCACACATATATATATATATATATATATATACTATTTTTATGTAGTTCAATACCACATCATTATCACAGAATACAGATTCACGTTATTTTTTCCAACTTATTAGACGGTCAGTAAAAATATATACTTTAATTTTATGAATAGTTTGATTAATAATGATAGCCGATGATGAATTATTAGAAATATAAAAAGATACATGTTATTTAAAAAGATGTAAATAGACCATAATTCCATGTATATAAAACAAATTGATATGAATATTGACTGTAATCGCCAAGTTTAAACAAAATTTTTGAATTTGTTTTTGTACAATTTGCACTGAGAATAGCATACCTATGAATAAATAAATAAATAAATAAATAAATAAATAAATGCATAGGAGCATTTTACAAATATCTTGATGTTAGCTGAAACAATTGTCTGCGAAATAAAAGTTGGACAAATTGACGTGAATCTGTCCTCTGTGATAATGATGTGGTATTGAACTACATACAAATACTAAATATAGTATAGCTCTAGCTTTTAACCATTGAGCTATTATAAGTAGTTTATATTACAAAAATTAAAAAATACACACACACACACACACATTTCCCTTAATTACGTGACGGTTTCTGTTGGCCGAGTGGATATGGCGACTGCTTGCAGATTCTGGGTTGACTCTGTGAACCAGGTTCGCGCCTCCCGACTATCTGAATTTATTACTTTCCTGCACTGATGAGAGCAATAAGCTTGACACGCTAGTGTCTGTATTGATTTACTCCTCTCCAGGAGTTAGTCACAAGGTCAGTTTTTATCTTACTCCCACAAGTAAGATGTGACCCAAGGTCGGGTCGGGAAAGTGGGGTTTAAAAATTGCCTGGGCAGCCCCGTCGGCATTCCTCGGTAGGGGCGCCTCAGGCAGTAAGCAATAAACTTACTCCTCCCCAAAGAGGGGGGGGCAAAGCCTGGGAAGATGGACCTCCCAGAACTGCACAGGACAGACCCATTGACCGGCGTAAATCAAGACCCGAAGGCCAAGACAACACCAGTATGGGGTGCAGTATCCATCGGAACAGATACTACACTTTGATCTTAGCCAAAGTTTTCCCTTATCTCTTTCTTTCTTTCTTTCTTTTGATTACACGTGATTTTTCTTTTTACCGATCTTAGACTGTTTCTCCGTTTTCTGGTTTTTTTTGTGTGTTCGTGTCTTTGTTTTAACTGCACGCCCATGTTTCTTTTTACCAATATATTAGACTTTTCTTGATCTTTCTTTTTTTGTTTATTTCTTCTGTATTTTTAATATATGTCATATATATTTTTAATATATTTCATTTTTTCTTTCTCCCTTTTTCCTTTCATTATCTGTTTCTTATCTTTTTGTTTTACCAATTAGTTTCCTTCCTTTATAAGAAATATGCTCGTCTGTTTGCTTCTGTTTTTCTCTCTTTTTCCTTTCTTTCCTCTCACCTCAAAGAATTCTTCTTCTCTTTCTTTCTTACTCTATCACTCAAATTCCAGCGAATAAGCCACACAATTCAATTCCACTTTATTGAAAAGCAGATTTACCGCCAAT
>OY744533.1:94434577-94447077 GCA_963556195.1 Sepiola atlantica
TCTCCCTTTTTTTCTCAGTAGCCCCTTACGTCTACAGTGGCGGCCTGCCTTGTCTGGGGTGAACTATGTTAAAAAGAAAAGAAAAAAAGACACTAGACACACATTTCGTGTACAATCAACCTCGATCTCTGGACCTTGCCTTGAAAAAAATGCTGTGATATTAAGTGAACGAATCTTTTCTACAGTCGTTGCATCTGCAGTCGTTGAGGAACGAATCCACTTAATGGTAAATGAAGAAAAAACGTTTAGCTGAAACATCAGATAACGCATTCAGTATGCGAGGAATATTGACTGCAACACAATATCTGCCAGTTATATGGATAATCTACATAATACCGGATTAAATGTTTTGTGCGGGAAGCAATCTGTCATAAATATAACAAGAACAGACATTTCGCGAAACAACTTTTTTAACAACCAACCAAACAAGTTAAGTATACAATCAAGGACTATCGTGAGACATCAAATAACTGCAACCACTCAATTAGTTGTCGCTATCTGAACGTTAACTTTTTACCTGATTATCGCAAATTCATTTTACAATCTCGACTATTTCCGTTGTATCACTGAAACTAAATTTACTTCGTTTGCTGATAATTTCCCGTTTTTTCATGAATGTCGCGTACTTTTAGGTCTTTGCGCAGTCGGATAAGTCTCGCTTTGTTGCTTATGTTTATTTCTAAATACAAGTCACTAATTTTGTGCTGGTTTTAGTTTCTATTTTTCTTTAAATATAAAAGAATATTTTTCAGTTTCTTTTGTATTGTGTGAAACATTCCAAATTGAAACAGATACTGAGAAAAAATAACTTTTTAAAATGAATATAAATGATTTACTTTTGTAAAACTAATGTGAGAAATGTAAATGAAACAGGTTATGGCATAATTATAACTAAGACACTTCAATTTGAATTTTAATTCCATATATATATATATATATATATATATATATATATATTAAATTATATTTTGTTAATATTTTACCTACGTACGAAGTCGTTTTGAGATTACGCAGGGAAATAACGATCTCAGACGGCCACAGGGCGCGAACCCGGTTCACAGAGACACTTTGAATCTATAAACGTTCACTTAGTCTTTGGGGCCACGAGAGATCGTCACGTGTCAATATCTATCTATCTATCTATCTATCTATCTATATATATATATATATATATATATATATATATATATATATATATATATATATATATATATATATATATATATATATATATATATATATATATATATATACATATACACATATATCGGGATAAAAATAATAGGAAAAATTTCAAGCACATAAATGATAATTTTATAAAATTATTATCACATATAAAGGGATCGTTAAGAAAAATGTCCGCTTTGTTTTAGGCGGGTAATTGAAAAAGAATAATGGGAAGAGGTTAAAGGATCTACTGGTGTATAAATGGATGGTCACAGGTTCGCAATGGAAGTAGCGACAAATGATTTCGATAACAAAAACTCTGATTGGAACGGCAATGGCAGAACACACAAACAACAGCGAACGTTTTAACACAACTGACGATCGATATTATTCTGGGAACAGATTTTCAAACACATAACAAATATATGCACTATTTGAACTACTGTTCTGATCTTGCATATTATTTTCAGAACGTTTCGGCCGATGTAACTTCCGACCTTCTTCAGGTGCATCTCAAGAATCTTCATGTCGAACTCGGGAATCTGTACGGAATTTTGAACCGCACTGTTTATTTAATCCACGGGGGTAGCTTGCTCTTGTCCCGTCAGTTATGACCGGGTAGAAGTCTTAAGTAATTCGTAATTGGATCCTTAGTATCGTCTGCACTGAGGATTGAACCTTCAACCTCCAGAAGACTGTCACTTAGAACTGATTACTTGTTAGACAATGTGGCGTAACGGATATAAGTGACAAGTGATAATCAGTTCTAAGATGAAGGTTCAATCCTCAGTGTAGGCGATACTAAGAATACAATTACGACATAATTAAGATTACTACCTGATCATGGCTGACGGAACGAGAACAATCTACCGCTGTGGATTAAATAAAGGGTTCCGTTCGAAATTTCGTACAGATTCTTTGAGTTCGACATAAAGATTCCTGAGTTCGAAAAAATGCACCTGAAGCAGGTAGGATTTTACGTTGTGAGAATAACATCCAAGATGAGAAAAGTAGTCCGAATAATCCAAATAATCCAAATTATCATCCATCATCTAAAAAGTTCCGAAACATAATAACAAAAGTATTCAATCCAACTGAATACTAAAGCATGACACCTGCGTATTAACATTTTGAGTTTTTACAACAATGAATGTGAACTCTCCAGTTGTAATTGTCGACTTGTCTAAGAACTGCAAATCAATTCCCACAAAACTACTTTCAGAAGGAATAATTGGACCAAATATTTCACTATGAAGTACAAATCCATTTGTTGTAAAGGAAGATAGCAATCATTAAAAAAAATGACAATTGATTGCTCACAAACAATAAACTAATGCACATTATTTATACCACGACTAATAGAGTAGAAAGTGGACCTTCGGTTTACTTTCAGTAGCCTCGTAACTCTCGCTTCCCTGTTTTTGTCCTTTAGTCCTCACATTCCATGAGCGATGTTTCTGACAAAAGGAGAAACATTGCTGTAATTTGGGTCAGAATCTATCCACCTAACAGTTATCGTTGGCTAGTTTTTGAGCTTGAAGCAGTATTTTTGTTTAGCTCCTTACATCAAGTGGTTTCATGCCTTGTCTGGAGCGCTATTCATAAAAAAAACAAATACTGAAAGTACATTAGGTATATTAACCCAATATAGGTACTTCAATCTAATCGATATGAGCAGTGATGAGCACAAAATTCGTCTTTATCCTGTATACCCGAAATGTACAGATTTTCAATCAGGTGGAAGACAGTTCACACGAGTACCTGTTTGGGGATCGGTTCCAAAGGAAAATGGATAAGTTCTGAACACATAATCTGCGTGATACATTTGTCTACGTTAACAATGTAATAACTTGCCGGACCACGAAACCGAATAGGAGGAAAATATACATAAGTTTTAAGAAACAATAAAAGTAGATAACCGGATATGATATAAAGAAAAACTATATCTGTACTCTATTGATGAGCTAGTTTGGTTCTTGGTTGTTTTGTTTTACGGCATATCAACCTTTTTCGGGTTATTTAATGCCGAATCCGCTCATTTTGGTAAATGTCTTTATGCTTTAAGTTCATTATATGTTCAAGTATTTATTCGTGGTCTTTGGTTTGGTTGTTTTGTTTTACGGCATATCAACCCTTTTCGTGTTATTTAATGCCGAATCCGGCGATTTTGGTAATTTAGTAATAGTTTTTATGTTTCAAGTTCTTTGTATGTTCAAGTATTTATTCGTGGTGTTGGGTTTGGTTGTTTTGTAGAGGAAAATTTTTTTTTTTTTGTATTGGGTTTTGCTGAACACGATTGAGTTTTGCACAGGGAAAGGAAAGAAATAATAACGTTAATGTTTGGTGCATGTTTGGTCAGGCAGCGTCAGACAGCCTAGTCTGTTAGCAACAGTATTGATGAGTTAGAATATCGCATATTAAATGGAACAATTTTGCCAAATCCAAACCGTAAGCGAGTCGGGATTATTCCTACCACAACATTCAAACTCATTGGAAATAATCGTCGTAATGTTTCCGTATTATGAAACAAAAAATACACCTTTTTCTTTGAAAAAAAAATTAAACAGTCAAAATCTACTTGTACTTTCCCGTTATCGAGTAAGGTTATCGCATTTTTTGGTTTCACTTTCAAACTTATATTGAAAATGAAGTTTTTACTTCAAACGACATCGCATAATTCTCTATTATCAGTAATATTGGTTTCAATTTATTCCACTTGTTTGCTAGCGTGTGAATTAAATTTAGCACCCAGAAAAAGAGGCGTTAGCCACAGTTTAGGTGAATAAAAAAAAAAAACATTTTTCTAATTGGAAGACAGTTTATTCTAAAAACCGATCAACATTCTTATGTTCTTTATGGTCAACACCACAGAGTTATGGAAATCCTACAAAAGAATTATGTTGGAGAATTTGTCTTACATACGTTTCTTTCGATATATCGCGAAGAGAACGAAAATTAAGCCACCGATGTGAACGAGTTGTGATTCGGCATTTTTCGAATCACATTCTATTCACGTTACGTGAATCTTTATGTCATCCCGGAATTACTCGAATGATTCATTTCCTTTGAAGTAAAAATTTGACATATTCCGCGGAAGAAATCTGCACCATGACAGCTAACTGACAACTATGTGATACAGCAAACCCGAACATTCACGAATAATCTAATCCTCATCTTGTAAAAGCTATTCAGCCTTTCGACCGATTAAGCATTGGTTTCAAAGTCATGTTACCATGAACAACGCGCAATAAATATCTGTTAACAATCGTGGACGAGTTTTCCAGATTTGATTCTGCTCATCGATGGCAAACTATGATAGAGGAACTGTTAGTCGTTGTTTATCAAATCTGTTTATTTTTTGTTTTTTTTTCCATGATGAGAGAAGGTCTTCATTTATCTCTCAGGAAACAATATTCTTACATAATTATACGAACGAACAGCACCGTATTACCCAGAAGGGAATGGTCAAGTAGAAAGGTATAATTGTATTAGCATTAAAATAAACACAAATCGCACAAAGAATAAGTGCTACCAGATGATATAGACGTTAATCGATTATCTATATATTAATACGATAGCGTGTGTGTTCGTGTGTCACGCTTCCGGCAAAAGCTCTGCGCATGCGTGCCGCACTTAAATTGTGAAAAACATTCAAGTAGCCTGCGTTTAGTAATATTTACATGTGTTACCCTCTGGCGCAATGGTTAGCGAGGTAGTATTTTTTACTTCGGCCGACTGGTTTATAGTTCGATCCCAACCGACCTCTAAGATTTTTATTCTACATTTCGAGGGGGAGGGGAAGAAATAATACATTTTTTATTATCACCTGGCTAAAAACTACTTTTTTGTGTTGCTTAAAACTTAAAACTATTTTTTGTTTTTATGTTGGCGTTTTTAATGGCATTTTCTATTTAATTACGTTGATTGCTTAAAAAGTAGGGTATCGGCCAGTATTATTTTGTTGTTGTTTTTTTATTTGAACGGATGGCATATCAACCTTTTTTAGTAGATATGTGCAGTGTCCATCGTACAGGAGTAACTATTTTAAACAATTATTTCACTCTTATCCAGAAGGGGGGGTGGCTCATAATAAAGCAAGCGTAACTTACTAACAAATAGAGGGTGCTTTGTTACATTAGGACCCGTATTGAAAACATCATTTCGTGTAATTTACACGGGTCCCGCTAGTCATTATTACTTCGACAAATCGTACACTACACGAACTGGTGTTTACTCTTAATATACGTTCGACTACTGGAATTACTTTATCTACATGTCTATGTGGCCCGGAGAAAGTTATAGTGACTCGCCACCCTTTAAGTAGCAACCATGAACTGTTAGTTGAGGAGGTAAAACCTCTTGAGGTAAACCCCCACTATGATTATATTCGGAAATGAAACGGTACAAAAATTACGGTCCCGTTCAAACATTTAGCTTCCAAAGGAAGTGCAACCAATAATACTGATTAACTGCTCCAGGATGATGTGACCATTAATATACCGGCTTAAATTCAATGGAACAAATACATTGAAGACATTGCCAAGGCTGCCGCAAAGAAGGTTGGCTCCCTCTACCGTGCTAGTAAACTCCTCACACCCAACATTATCCTCTATCTCTACAAAGCCACCATCCGCCCATGCATGGAGTATTGTTGCAACATCTGGGCTGATGCATCATCTACTAGTCTCTCCCTCCTTGACAAGGTCCAGAAAAGAGTCGCCAACCTAATAGGTCCCTCACTGTCAACCAAGCTCCAGTCCCTGTCCCATCGCCGCAATGTAGCATCCTTGTGCTTGTTTTACAAATACTGCAATGGATTATGCTCCGATGAATTGGCTACTCTGGTGCCCCCTCGACGAAAATTCACTAGACCAACTCGACAATCAACTAAATCCCATCGATTCACTGTGGAGCTTCCCAGATGCCGGAGAGCTTTCTAGTCAAATAGCTTCTTTCCTCGTGCTGTTGGCCTCTGGAACCCCCTCCCTGCACCCTGTTTCCCCGACAGTACTGACATGCAGAAGTTTAAAATTTATGTAAACAGACATCTCGCTGCGCAGATCCCAGTTTAGGTTGACCCCCCTCAACCTTCTCCCCTTTTCTTTCTTCTCAGTAGCCCCTTACGTCTACAGTAGCGGCCTGTCTTGTTTGGGGTGAACTACGTTAAAAAAAAAGTCCGTAAAAACCAATCGTCTGAAACGAGTATTGATTTACTCCTCTGCAGGAGTTAGGCACAAGGCCAGTTTTTTTATCTTACTCCCACAAGTAAGATGTGACCCAAGGTCGGGTCGGGAAAGTGGGGTTTAAAAATTGCCTGGGCAGCCCCGTCGGCATTCCCCGGTAGGAGCGCATCAGGCAGTAAGCAATAAACTTACTCCTCCCCAAAGAGAGGCGGCGAAGACTGGGAGGGTGGACCTCCTAGAACTGCACAGGACAGACCCATAGACCAGCGTAAATCAAGCCCCGAAGGCCAAGACAATACCATCTATGGGGTGCAGTATCCATCGGAACAGATACTACACTTTGATCTTAGCCAAAAAGCCAAATCGTCTGGAATGAGTAAACATGAGCAATCCCTGCAATTTAATATTAACGGAGATAAATATTCAACAAAAATATTCAACAAAAATATTCAACAAAAATATTCAACAAAAATATTCAACAAAAATATTCAACAAAAATATTCAGATGTTTTGTGTCGCGCTAGTCGAATTAAAAAAACTAAAGCGTTTCGATCAGTAATACAAGACAGTCTCGAGTTACGTCGGAGGTATGTTCCTAACGACGCACTGTAATACGATTTCCGACGTAAGTAGGAACACACCCAAATAAGGTTTTTCAGAGCGCATCAAAATGTCTAATTTCACTTGCATCATTGTAATAGTGTTCGCTTTCTAATAAGAATTGCCAGCAGATGAGTCAACGTTTACGCTTCGGATGCATGTGTAATACGCTTGAGTGTTCTTTGGTTCTAGACTGTAACAAACATCTCTTGTCGACGTGCTGTTTTGTTGACGCGTCACAAATTGCTGGGTGGATATCTTGTCCCTCAGCTTCATGTTCTTCTTTCCCACCGGAAGCTCTAATAACGGAAGGATTTTAAAACCAACAAATGAACCGTTATTTTCTTATGGGGTTCATTTTTATTTCCTCACAGCAATTTACAGCAATGTACGCGCTATAATTGCCCGCCTCACCTCGTAGCAAGACCGGCGGGGCAGTTATAAAAGGGGGGGGCTCTCCTTAAAAGTGTGTGGGGGGCCCGGTTAAACACATGCATATATAACTTCATTATTGATGACCGTAAAGTGGGGGAGGCAAGTCAAAAAGTGTGTGTGTGGGGTGGGGGTGGGGGTGTGGGGGCTTGAGCCCCCTGCCCCTCCCCGGTGCCGCCGTCCATGCCTCGTAGGGTTGGTAGATCTAAAAAAAAGACGTCTGCTTACTATGACGTCGTAAACCCGAAAGAAAGCATAATTAATCTTGCTTCTCTGCCACGTATTTCCTCCTATTACGTCATATCCTGTAAGGTAATCATCTCTAGTTCGAAAAGTCACACATTGGAAACGTTGCTGAAATGGCAATAATAATGAGAATATTTTAAAAAAATATTTTGAAAACCTGGACAACGCAGATTATTTGTTTTTAAAAATAAATTATTTATTTACTTTAAAAAATTTCCTTTCTTTTTTAACTTGAGTACTTTCGGTAATAAATACCCTTGTCAGAAGTACATCTCTAATCTGTAAACTCCTAATAGAATTTTCCACTACTTTAACCTTATGCTTACTCTAGCCTCATGTGGAGAAATACTGTTTGAAACATTATTATTTCTGGTTAGAAAGTTTTAAGGGCACCACATTACAGTCAAAAGATGTAACAAAGACAACACAAAATATCATCCAAAAAAACCAAACAACGTACGAACGAAAAAAAGGGGTAGAAAGTGACTAATTTCGGTTTACTTTTGGCAATGTCATAACTCTCGCTTCCCTTATTTTGTCCTTTAGTCCTCACATTCCATGAACGATGTTTCTGACAAAGGGGGAAGGATTGCTGTTGTCTGGGTCGGAATCTATCCATCTAACACTTATCGTTGGCTAGATTTTGACCGTGAAGTATTATTTTTTAGCTCCTTACATCAAGTGGCTTCATGCCTTGTCTGGAGCGATTTCCATTAAAAAAATGATAACAACGCGACAGTCCCGGTACAACGCTTGGTGACGACATATTCTTCCGTTGCGCCCGAGAAAGTAGTTCCCGCTCAGATTTCGTATTTATGACACAAAAAAAAGAAAGTGGAAACAAGAACCATTTAATCATTCATAAAAACCGCGTCGTCACTACGAACGGCGTAAATCGACACTTGTTGTAAGCCGAGAATCGCCTGTATAATCTAATTCTATAGTTTGACTTTTGTTTTTAGTTTCTCCTAAATACTTCTGCCAATTAACTCCTGATGTGACGGGGATTATGGTAAAATGGGACTCAGCTGTTTTCTGTTATTTTGTGTGAAATGACTAATGATTATTGAGCATAAAATTACACCATATTAATATTTCATTTCTATTACAATAAAATAGTATATAATCTCCTCACCATTTTTTTTTCATTTTTTTGACGCACATGCGCACTCAAATGTCTGTCTGAATCAAACCGTACGGGCGAATTACGTTCAATAACACTTGAATCGCTTAACTTTAATGTTGATATTCGCTACATTATATTTCAATTCTTCATTTTATTACATCCGGAATCTCAAAGGCTCTTCATGCGTAATTGGAGCCAAGAGTGTTGGAGCCTATAAGTGCTTATAATGGGGGTCAAAATATTCGGTGTTTTTATTTTACTCCTTAGTTTCCACTTACAAAGGCCAAAAGCCACGTGAGGATATTGTCAGTTGGATGATGAGCAATACTATGAGAGGATTTGACTACTTACGAGGACGACTCGACAAGTATTTTATTTTATATTGGACTTGAAGACGACTATGTTGTAGTCAACGGAGAAGCAGCCCCGTGGTATTTTGTTTCACAAATAGACAGAAACTTTGTTCATCGATGTTCCGTTTGTACAGAAAAGGAAAAAAGAAAGTTTATTGCAATCGTGATTGGCAATCGTGTTCTTGCTGTGAATCTTTTACGAATGGAACCAGAGATTGGAGCTCAGTCGAGCACTCTTTAAAATATAACCACAGTATAAAAAAAAACTCTGCTTTTCTTGTTTATTTTGTTCGCTTAAATTAGCGAATACCTACCCAGAATTGCTCGAGATGCATACAATGAAGTCATTTAAGTTTTTACTTTTTAAGTTAGCACATTATATAGAAAATTCCTATTATATTCTTCAGTCTAAAATATGAATCATCTACCTACATTTTTAAAAGAATTGTTAGAAAAATATTTAATATTAGTTGTCTTTTAGGCCAGACTAAGTAAGTTCTTGAATAAATTGTAGCGAAGTACGTTATGGTATTACCAATAACATGGTGCAACAATAACAAATGAAAATTGGCTAGTCAGAAGCAAAGTTTGATTTGTCAGCGTAAATTCTATTTGGGTTTCATTTTTAAAATCCGACAAGATAATTTTATATGATAGATTTATAGACCCCGAAAACATAAAACAATATGCTAACATGTTTATTTATCTTTTGCATTATAAATAAATCAATAAGCTAAAAGGAATATCTTTGAAAAATTCAGTTTAATTACATCCATTATACTTTGGTTCCAGGCTTTAAGCTGCCTATGACAACCCATCATCTATCTTCCCCAGCCCCTGTGTGTTTCTTTCTCAACCTACTTTACTTCCCAACCCCATCTACTACCCACACTCTGTGTACCTCAATCCATTACTACGTGTTATATTAATCTACATCCGGTGGTAAGGTGCCAATTGAAAAGCTGTGCAGAGTAGGGAGTCACCCCTTAATTGCCATACTACCATGTCACATCTGACCTTGAGTTCTCATGGCTCTCATAATCTCATCTATGGGTTAGATATAATATAACGCTTGACAACTATGTGCCTACAGACAAATTAATTTATAAATATTTGAAGATATTATAAACTTGAAACATAACAAATTTAAACAAATGATTAGAATTCGGTAGGAAATGACCTCAAAATGTGTGATATGCCGTAAAACAACACACACACCCACATACACAACAAATTAGCATACTCTTTTACTAAAATCAAAATACACGTGCTAATTCTTCATGTTTTCTTTCATGATTCGGACTTTCTTTCGGCTTCTTTTTCTTTCGTGCGAATCAGATAATTCTGGTGTTGGCATTAGTTTCCCCGCTGTTTTTCTAGTTAGAAATCTTTCTGCAAATACATCGGGTACTTACAGGAAGGACCACGAGAAGGTTGCCAACATCCCTAAGTGAAAGTGGCACAGCAGAACCGACCGGATTCGAACTTGGAACACCCAGGTCTTCAGTCCTCGTCGTTATCCACTTAACCACCGTCACCTCCCTTTCTTTCGACTGCACATGCGCAATCTTCGTTCGTGTAAATCGATCTAGTCTTCAACACCGAATATTCCCAGCATTGTTTATTATAATTATTAATATTGGTAGTTTTAGTAATAGTAATAGTAGTAGTAAAAATAGTAGTACAAGTAGTAATAGTAGTAGTAGTACTAGTAGTACATGTAGTAATAGTAGTAGTAGTACTAGTAGTACAAGTAGTAATAGTAGTACAAGTAAGAATAGTAGTAGCAGTACTAGTAGTACAAGTAGTAATAGTAGTAGTACTAGTAGTACAAGTAAGAATAGTAGTAGTACTAGTAGTACAAGTAGTAATAGTAGTAGTAGTACTAGTAGTACAAGTAGTAATAGTAGTAGTAGTACTAGTAGTACAAGTAGTAATATTAGTAGTAGTACTAGTAGTACATGAAGTAATAGTAGTACAAGTAAGAATAGTAGTAGTAGTACTAGTAGTACAAGTAGTAATAGTAGTAGTAGTACTAGTAGTACAAGTAGTAATATTAGTAGTAGTACTAGTAGTACATGAAGTAATAGTAGTACAAGTAAGAATAGTAGTAGTAGTACTAGTAGTACAAGTAGTAATAGTAGTAGTACTAGTAGTACATGTAGTAATAGTAGTAGTAGTACTAGTAGTACAAGTAAGAATAGTAGTAATAGTAGTAGTAGTAGTACTAGTAGTACAAGTAGTAATAGTAGTAGTAGTACTAGTAGTACAAGTAGTAATAGTAGTAGTAGCACTAGTAGTAATAGCATTAGCGATTTATTTTGACTTTCTGTGATACACTCGGAATCCCAGATGTCGGTCATGTTGAATCCCTTTTAAGATTCTAAGTATTCATTATTCTTATTAATAGTATTAGAGATATATATAGTTGTATTGCTATTACTACAATTGGTAGCTCTAGCATAATTGTGACCTCCTCTGACCCTTCCGGTATGTTAAGAGTGCTTTATTTTCAAATTTGGTGCAATTCTGTTGTTAGTATTAGAAGCACCGGAAGTAGTAGTAGTAGTAGTAATAGTACCCCCTTGTAATTCGCCCATCATCTGCGACATGATTGATGCCAAGTTTGATGTAATTACGTTGAGTAGATTTAGTGTACAAATGACCCACCCATAGATAACAACAATTATCGATCACAACATAAGTTAAACTACATGCAAATGAAAAACCATTGTACACATTCCACAGATCTGAAAAAGAAAAAAAAATGTTCTCGATCCATAACTTCAGTATTTACACGTTTTTCATCAAAGTAGTATATGTGTGATTGCCTATAAGAACTTTTGGCTTCGGTCCCTTTTGCATTTATTAAAATCTTCAAGGATGTTTCAGTAACTATGGACCCGTTCTGATATTTAAGGGATGTAATTCTTCAGATTATTATTTAATCTATTAACCGGAATTAGCGGGTACCTCAACTACTTAAATCAGTTTTCAGTAAATGATTCAATATATATATATATATATATATATATATATATATATATATATATATATATATATATATATATATATAAAGTGATGTAAGGGATGTCATTTTTCAGATTATTGTTATTACCCTGCATTAGTGATGGGACGATTCCAAGATTTTTCACGATTCCGATACAACTACCGATTCCGATTCTTTTAAAATCTCTAAACATTTAGTTATAGAGTTGTCTTTTTAGGGAGGGGGTCGGGTTACCGTATAATCCCATCTAATATTTGCAAATATTTTCACAAACGTAAAAATACACTTGTGGGGAAGGGTGATCTATAGATTTTAGTTTTACTGGTAGCTTAAAATCAATAAATATTTAAAATCAATGAATATTTAAAATCAATGAATATTTC
>OY744533.1:94452077-94477077 GCA_963556195.1 Sepiola atlantica
GGTTGTGGGTTAAGTACCACACTGTGGGTTTGTGGGTTATAGGTTAAGTACCACACTGTGGGTTTGTGGGTTGTAGGTTAAGTACCACACTGTGGGTTTGTGGGTTTGTGCAAATAACTACATTGTTATTTTTACCCTCTCTACTATTATAAATTATTATAACGCAGTAGTTTTTTATGTGCTTTGTGAGTGGATGAAAAACAACCAATCACATGCCACTTTTCCTCACCTTTGCCGAACCCACGTGAATGGGGTTTTCAAAGCATCGGCCTCGTTCTCTTCCTTTGCTGCTGACTGAACAAGACGCAAACTTGTGTATCTGAACGAACTCCATGCCTGTATCACGTGGGCGACACTGAAGCCCATATTAAAAAATACTTTGAAGATACGTCTTTCCACACGAACCAAGAGAGAAGTTAATAGACTAAGTACCACTTTTTTTGCAAGCAACACTTTTCTTCTTCATTCTTCCTTTAGTTATATAAAATCTCTATATTTACTAAACCGTTGTTTGTTCTCTTTCTTGTCAAGTCTTTTTTTTTTCGTCTTCAGCGGACGCGAAATTTCGTCCTTTATTTTAACGGGTAAACTCCTAACACAACACAAGTGGTCAATACCCCCTTGGATTTCCTGTATACCATGTGGCGTTTACTTATCAATCCAATTTACCCGAACCCTAACCCTAACCCTAAACTTCAATATCAGAATCCAACTCATTTACTCAGGTTTTTCTTTATCTGGCATCAAATTTATTAAAAAGTCACGTGGTTTTCTCCAACTACGAATCTATTACATCATCTTGATATATTGTGAACAAAGGTGTTGTTTATATGAACGATAAAAAGTTCACACGAACTTAATACTTTGATATACTCAAAAACAACAGGCATCGTTTTCTATGCTGAAATGCATTATAATATTACAAACACATTATTCCACCTTTGACTTGCATTAAAAAAAGGACAACCGAAAAGGCGAACACGTCTTTATTTCAAGAAAACAAGAAATACAATCTGAACTTTGTCGTAGCGCATATTCCCACATAAAAAGGTATTGTTTCGACACACAATACTAGAATAATTTGCACTGAAAATTAAAAGTTTTAATTTACTAAAATAATAAATTTTCTTTTCAATTTTCTTGACTTTTTGTTTTTGCTGAGATGCCAGACATTCACCCGCTATTTCAGATACACCAACCGAGAGATCTTTTAACGATTTTCACTGCCCTTTTAAGTAAAACTTTTTGTATCTTTCTTGCACTTGGTTCACCAGGTATATTCGCCAGGTAGGTTTTGAAAGTCTTTGTCATGAGTCCGGTTGCTCCTATAATTACTGGAATGATGGAGATCTTCCTAATATTCCAGTTTCTTTTTATGTCGTACATAAGCCCTTGGTATTTCGTTCTCTTTTTCTCTCTCAGCTTTGTTTAAGCCAGCATCATTAGGGACACTGACTTCAACTAGGGTTGCTACTTTCTCCATCTTGTCCCATATACTAATACGAAAATAAAGCCCTTATCTCACATGACTGAACAACGTTTATACTGTAACTGATTTCTTACTTCAAATCCTTTCTATTTACAAAGGTCAAACAAACCAATTCGATATTATGTTTCTACATTATTTTAATGAAGACTTGTTATTTATATTATTTAGATTATTCGGATTATTATTCTCATCTTAGTTGTTATTTTCACAACGTTTCGGCTGATGTAACCTCCGAAATTCTTCAGATGCATCTTTGTGTCGAATTCAAGAACCTTTACGGAATTTCGAAATGAATCTTTTATTTAATCCACAAAAGTAGGCTGTTTTAATGCCATCGCCGAAGACGAATTAGTAGTGTTAGTTAGTTAATTATATGTTGTCTATATAGACATGCGGCGCAACGTATAAAAGCGATAATTAACAGTCAGTTCTAAGCGAGAGTGTTATGAAGGGTGAAGGTTCGATATTTACTACAAACGATAATAACTAAGAATAACATAATAATTAATAACTAATACATATATATATATATATTATTATTTATGATACATTATATATATATGATATATATATATATATATATATATATATATATATATATATATATATATATATCATTAATTTTATACATACATAAAAGTAATCCATGGACACGTGTGTCTGGCTCACAGCCGTCATCAGCATGGCTAACTTAGACAAGGATCGAACCTTCGATATTGATGTCTGTAATCTGGCGTCTTTACCACTGGACCAAGACGCTTGTCTAGAAATATAATATATAATTTATTTATTTATATATTGATTTTTTTGTATTTATATATTGATATTTTAATTATATATTGATTTTTGATTTTTTATTTTTATTTATATTTTATTTATTTATATATTGATTTTTTATTTATATATTTATTTATTTTTAATTATATTTATATATATATATTTACTTTAATTTGACATTTATTAATTGAAACCATCGTGATTAATATATACATATATATATATTATATATAACAATAAATAGTTACCTCCCCTGCTTAGATAATTTAATTAATTAGAGTTACGTTCCTTATACTATGCTCTAAATATAAATATAAATTTTTATTTACTCTTAATTAATAAATTTTTTTATTATTATAAATTTAATTTCATTTTAATTTATTTTCCCTTCCTTCTTTCCTTCTTTCTTTCTTTCTTTCTCTCTTTTCTTTCTTTCTTTCTTCTTTTCTTTCTCTCTGGTTCTTTACTTCTAAATATAGAATCTCTTACTTAACGGTTATTTTTCTGACCTAGCGTCTGGCCGGCCTCTCATTTCAAATTCTTTGTCCAGAGCGTTTTATAACGGTTATAAATGTTTTTTGAAGAAATTCCATCATTTACTATTTCAGACTATGCTGAAGAAGACGGAATAGGGAATTTAAAACCCTTTTCTTGTCAGAAACCACTGGTCCATGTCTGATTAAAATCTGTATTTAAAAATAAATATATCACGCTCTTAATTTAATTTAATTGAGCACTCTGCTGGTATTTCCCTTTTATTCTTTTTTGAGTATACCTTTATACTTTATATATATATATATATATATATATATATATATATATATATATATATATATATATATATATTAAATGTGCTTGTGTGGTCATAATTTCTGGTTTTAAAAACAGAGAACGTCGAATTAAAACAGCACTAGCAAACCACTATTGGGAGCTCAAAGAAAATGGACGCTCACCAATAATTGAATGGAAAATAATACGACAGGCCAGTACATGTTGAAATTTAGACGACCCGTGTAGATAATGCCTGAATGAAAAATTAGAAATCCTTAATTTTAAAAATTCCCGAAATCTATTAATCTATTAATCTATTAGTGAGATAGCAAACAGCTGCTTACACAGAAATAAATTTACCCTAGGCTAACGATAAATAAATAAATAAACAAATAAGTAAAAAAACAAAACTAAACAAAAACTTAACAATTAAAAAATTAAAACCTAAAATAGAAATACAAGGAACCACGTGTTAAAATAATAACCCACTATATTGACACAATAAAGGAAACATGATATAGGCAAATCTATAGAAAAGAAAACGATAGAACAGGATATAGGAAGTAACATCAACAAGACCTTTGTTCGCGGGAAGCCCAACGATTGGCTGAGAGAACAACAAAGAATCTGATTGGTTAACTAGCTAGCAGTGTATATAAAACACCCGGAAAAATAACGCAATTCATTTTATCCTGAAGATTCCTCTCGGGGATTAAACGCGGGAACCTCTGCGTAGCTTAATTGCCATAAGTATATTTTCATAGCTTACTACCTAGCTCTACTTACATATCGAGCACTGTTGAAGTAAATACTGAAAACTGATACATAAAAATTATATCTCCTTATAAAATTTTATGTGGATACATGAAATACTTATATATATATATATATATATATATATATATATATATATATATATATATATATATATATATATATGTTTCTAGTGGGTTTATCTCTAAAACCCTTGTAGGCGTTTGTGACATGGTTTCTATTCTATGGATGTCGTACGTGAACGCAGACCCCACAATGTTATCATACCATATTTGGACAGTACAAATACTACACTTTGATCTTATCTAGTTGGCCCATAAAGTGTATTCTGATTCGACTTTACGTACAGCGACATCAGATAAAATTTAAAATGTATTTTATTTGCATTAGATTTCCGCCGATCGATTCATTCATTCTTTAAAAAGGGGAAGGTGATAACATAGTACGAACATGAAATTGCCATAGCTTACTAGTATATATATATATATATATATATATATATATATATATATATATATATATATATATATATATATATATATATATATATATATATATATATAATTAACTTGTTACAAATATCCAGGGGGTATGAATCCGAAGGAAGTTGAAACCGGGTTTATAAGAGTGCTCAATGAAAATTCAGAGCAAAATATATATATTTTTTTGATTTTATTCCATTAGTTGCGACAAAACAGGTTTTGTTTCATTGGTACGGGTAGCTACCAATTCATCAGGCCGGTGGAAGGAATTCAAATGGCATAAAATTTACTTCAACGGGAGATTTAAAATTGAAAATACATTGGAGGGGGAGGGGGATAGAGTTGGGGCTTTGTCTATAACGGCGACATGGGACATGAGAGGGGAGGGGGGATGACCTCAACAAGTCGTGTTTCAAATTATTACGTGGGAGGTTTTGCACGTGTCAGTGCTGCGGCAATCTCAATCTCGGCCGGGGCGGGAGGGGGGAGATGGGGCGACGGCCAGAGTGAGTCAAATTCAAAATGAGGATAAAACCGTTGTTCTTATTTTATTTTAATTCTAATAAGTAATTATCATGTGGATAAAAATGTTTGATAATTTTAATTTAGGGTATTAATTGCTACTTTTGCATTTTATTTATTTTATTTTAATGTTTTGTTTATTATTTGTAGTGAATTTTGTTGTGATTATATATATATATATATATATTTTTTTTTAAATTGTGATTATATTATACCGAGATCAATACTAGTGGAATCTTTTATAAAAGAAGTTTTCTGGTGTTACCAGTCATATCACCAACAAAACCGATTATGACAATGGCAATGTCCGCCAACCATACCCACGACAGTCACAGCGACAACAGCCTTATGTAAAAGCCTTAATAAAAATAAAATTAAATTAAATATAAAATAAAAATAAAAATAAATAAAGTAAAAATAAAGATAAATATAAATAAAATTAGAATAAAAATAGAAATAGAAATAACAAGTTTGTAAGAATATTAATGATAATAACAATAATAATAATAATAATAATAATAATAGTATTAAAAAAAAAAAAAATAATAATAATAATAATAATAATACTAATAATAATAATAATAATAGTAATACTGATAAATATCACCATCATTACCATTTTGCTGCTTGTGAAGTCAGTGGGCGAAATAAGTCGACAAGTGATGGTAGGCTTTTTTAATTCCACCGCCAATGACAAGGACTAAGTACCAGTTAATAATTAAGTGTTCAAGGTAGTGATCGAGGGGTTAAGTAATTGACATTAGTCTAAGTGATATCAGTGTTGATAGCTGTCCCAGTTATGGGTTTATGTTAGAATTGGTAGTATGGCTGAGAGGTTATTGAGGCTGTGCATTATAGGTAGTACGTAGAGATTTGATATTATTGGTAGTTTAGAGGGGTGGTTATATATTTATAGATTCATCAAGACTTGTTGGGGTGGGATTGGGTTGTAAATTTGGGTGGGTGGGTAGGGGGTTATAGTGTGTTTTGGGGTAGTGTATAGTGGGGGTTAAATGTTATCATTCATTTTTGTAAAAAACAAAAACAAAAAACTGTTAATTTTATGTTGAAGTTAAGTAGGGTTGGTGTGGGGTTAAGGTGGGGTATGTGGGTTGCTAAGGAGGTAGAGTCTACTATGTTTACAGTTGATAGATGTCTCTTGTTTTCTATTTAAGAGTTTGTTTTTGTCCTTAAAGCGGATAATTTCCAGTTTTTCATTTAAGCATAATCTACATGGAGAGTTTATTGATTTGCAGGTGCTGGATTTTTTCAAGATTTTCCACTTTATTATGGGAGTTTCTTTTTTGGTTTTTAATTTGTGGTAGTGTAGTGAAAGTCCGGTTTGCCCAGGATGGTCTGGGTTGTTGAAGGAGAGTTTATGGTTGTAGAATCTTTCCTTGAAGTTGTTGCCTGCCAGACCAATATAATAGTTAGTCTGGGATGGATTTTCAGTTGAGGAAATAGATGCCTCATAGACCACTTGGGTTGATAGGCACTTTTGATTTAGGGGGCAGTTTGATTTGTTATTACAGTTGCATGTTCTTTTAGAATTTGGGGTTACTGGGGTGTTTAGTATTTTCATGTTGTGCTTTTTTATGATTTTTTCTAAATTGTCACCACAACAATAGCTGAGTTTTAGTGTATTCTTATTGAAAATTTTATGGAGTATGCTGTTATTGGGGAAATGAGTGTTTATTAAGTTCAGGAATTTATTTCCTATTTTGGTTTTAGTTGAGTTGTTAAATGGAGGTGTATACCAGATAATTTTCCTATTTCTATTTTTGTTCCTATTAGGGTTATTTTGTGTAGTTGGAATATACTCTATTTTGGTATTTTTGTATCCACTCTCCTTTAGTGCTTTATTATAAAAGTTCTTCTTTATTGAAGATATCTATATTGGAGGAGTTGTTGCTAATCCTTCTACTAATTGATTCTGGGATGTGTTTACTTACAGATCTAGGGTGGTTAGATAGTGGGTTGACATAAAGGGGGTAGGAATTATCTTTAGCATAGGGCTCATAAGTATCTCTATTGAGGTTGAAGGTAATATCGAGGAAATTGACCTGTTTAACATTTGATGTTATTTCAGCCTTTAGGCCTATTCGTTTCATTTCTTTGGATATTATTTTTTTGGTTTGTTCACATTTCTGTCCGTTTGTGTTTTTAACGTACATTAGGCCATCATCTCTGTAGAGGCCGATTGAATCGACTTCAAGATCTTTTGTTAGGTTGTATAGTAAGTACAGGCCAACCAAGTCTGTTACCTCGGCAGAGTCAAGAGAGCCCATAGATACATCGAATGAAGAGAAATGGTCTTTCTTTGTCCATTGTTCTTTGTTATTTATTAATACTGTAGTTCGACATTTTTTGATTATGTTTATTTCGTCTTCCGAGATATTAGAGAGGAGAGTGGCGAATTCTATGACATTTTCGAAGAGTGCTTTGGTTATTGAGGGGTAGTAATTAACTATATCGAATTGTATGAAAGAGCATTTATCTTTATTTCTAATTCTATTGAACCAGCTTATGGTTTCTGCGGTATTGATCCACTGGTTTAAGTTGTAGGTGTTTTTAATTTGCTTATTTATTTTTTCTAAGATGTTTTTACTGATTTTGCCTATCTCCTGTCGGGTAGGATTAATGAGCCTGGTTTGGGGTTTAGTGTGGAAATTGGTTTTGTGATCTTTTAATAGTATATATGCTTCTTTTGTTTTTAGTTTACCTACTCTATCGCTAATCTTGAGTTTATCAGTTATAGTTTTACTATCTGAGTTGATTTTATCGATTAGGTTAAGATCAGATTTTTTATAATTTTTTGTGATATTTTGTGTAATTAAATTCTGGTATTTTGTTTTAGTAAGTTTGTAAAAGTTATGAGTTTTGTCTGCTTTTACTAGCACAAGTTTGGAGTTATTAATTTCATTAACCATGTTATCCAGTTTTTTCTGGAAATGGGTTTTTTTCTTATAGAAAGTTATACTTTTTATCATGTTATATAAGTCATCTTCAAAATTATCAAGTTGTTCGACCCGGGGGCCGTTACCTTTATTCTTGAATCCGTAGTAATCCGTTGAATTTTTTGTGGATCCTTTGAGGAAGAAATAGGCTTTCCATTTCATCCTTCTTAATAGTTCTTCTGTCTTCATGATCAGAATAGTAAGGTAATCCCGTTTGTTTATGGAAGGGATGTTCTTTAGGGATGTGTTGAGGTTTATTTTATCCATTTGGCAGGGTATAATCCAGCGATTTGGAGAGTGCTCAACTGGTTAGGAGCAGAGTATAATTAACTTGTTACAAATATCTAGGGGGTATGAATCCGAAGGAAGTTGAAACCGGGTTTATAAGAGTGCTCAATGAAAATTCAGAGCAAAATATATATATTTTTTTGATTTTATTCCATTAGTTGCGACAAAACAGGTTTTGTTTCATTGGTACGGGTAGCTACCAATTCATCAGGCCGGTGGAAGGAATTCAAATGGCATAAAATTTACTTCAACGGGAGATTTAAAATTGAAAATACATTGGAGGGGGAGGGGGATAGAGTTGGGGCTTTGTCTATAACGGCGACATGGGACATGAGAGGGGAGGGGGGATGACCTCAACAAGTCGTGTTTCAAATTATTACGTGGGAGGTTTTGCACGTGTCAGTGCTGCGGCAATCTCAATCTCGGCCGGGGCGGGAGGGGGGAGATGGGGCGACGGCCAGAGTGAGTCAAATTCAAAATGAGGATAAAACCGTTGTTCTTATTTTATTTTAATTCTAATAAGTAATTATCATGTGGATAAAAATGTTTGATAATTTTAATTTAGGGTATTAATTGCTACTTTTGCATTTTATTTATTTTATTTTAATGTTTTGTTTATTATTTGTAGTGAATTTTGTTGTGATTATATATATATATATATATATATTTTTTTAAATTGTGATTATATTATACCGAGATCAATACTAGTGGAATCTTTTATAAAAGAAGTTTTCTGGTGTTACCAGTCATATCACCAACAAAACCGATTATGACAATGGCAATGTCCGCCAACCATACCCACGACAGTCACAGCGACAACAGCCTTATGTAAAAGCCTTAATAAAAATAAAATTAAATTAAATATAAAATAAAAATAAATAAAGTAAAAATAAAGATAAATATAAATAAAATTAGAATAAAAATAGAAATAGAAATAACAAGTTTGTAAGAATATTAATGATAATAACAATAATAATAATAATAATAATAATAATAGTATTAAAAAAAAAAAAAAAAAATAATAATAATAATAATAATAATAATAATAATACTAATAATAATAATAGTAATACTGATAAATATCACCATCATTACCATTTTGCTGCTTGTGAAGTCAGTGGGCGAAATAAGTCGACAAGTGATGGTAGGCTTTTTTAATTCCACCGCCAATGACAAGGACTAAGTACCAGTTAATAATTAAGTGTTCAAGGTAGTGATCGAGGGGTTAAGTAATTGAGATTAGTCTAAGTGACACACTATAACACTATAACCCCCTACCCACCCACCCAAATTTACAACCCAATCCCACCCCAACAAGTCTTGATGAATCTATAAATATATAACCACCCCTCTAAACTACCAATAATATCAAATCTCTACGTACTACCTATAATGCACAGCCTCAATAACCTCTCAGCCATACTACCAATTCTAACATAAACCCATAACTGGGACAGCTATCAACACTGATATCACTTAGACTAATGTCAATTACTTAACCCCTCGATCACTACCTTGAACACTTAATTATTAACTGGTACTTAGTCCTTGTCATTGGCGGTGGAATTAAAAAAGCCTACCATCACTTGTCGACTTATTTCGCCCACTGACTTCACAAGCAGCAAAATGGTAATGATGGTGATATTTATCAGTATTACTATTATTATTATTATTATTATTATTATTATTATTATTATTATTATTATTATTATTATTATTATTATTATTATTATTATTATTTTTTTAATACTATTATTATTATTATTATTATTATTATTATTATTATTATTATTATTGTTATTATCTTTAATATTCTTACAAACTTGTTATTTCTATTTCTATTTTTATTCTAATTTTATTTATATTTATCTTTATTTTTACTTTATTTATTTTTATTTTTATTTTTATTTTATATTTAATTTAATTTTATTTTTATTAAGGCTTTTACATAAGGCTGTTGTCGCTGTGACTGTCGTGGGTATGGTTGGCGGACATTGCCATTGTCATAATCGGTTTTGTTGGTGATATGACTGGTAACACCAGAAAACTTCTTTTATAAAAGATTCCACTAGTATTGATCTCGGTATAATATAATCACAATTTAAAAAAAAAAAAAAAAAAAAAATATATATAATCACAACAAAATTCACTACAAATAATAAACAAAACATTAAAATAAAATAAATAAAATGCAAAAGTAGCAATTAATACCCTAAATTAAAATTATCAAACATTTTTATCCACATGATAATTACTTATTAGAATTAAAATAAAATAAGAACAACGGTTTTATCCTCATTTTGAATTTGACTCACTCTGGCCGTCGCCCCATCTCCCCCCTCCCGCCCCGGCCGAGATTGAGATTGCCGCAGCACTGACACGTGCAAAACCTCCCACGTAATAATTTGAAACACGACTTGTTGAGGTCATCCCCCCTCCCCTCTCATGTCCCATGTCGCCGTTATAGACAAAGCCCCAACTCTATCCCCCTCCCCCTCCAATGTATTTTCAATTTTAAATCTCCCGTTGAAGTAAATTTTATGCCATTTGAATTCCTTCCACCGGCCTGATGAATTGGTAGCTACCCGTACCAATGAAACAAAACCTGTTTTGTCGCAACTAATGGAATAAAATCAAATATATATATATATATATATATATATATATATATATATATATATATATATATATATATATATAATTATGGAAGAGATGTAATTTTTAAGATAGCACTTTTAATTTATTACCCTGTGTAGATTGACACTTCAGCTAGTAGAATCAGTCTCGTTACTTTTTGATCGCGCCCCGTATTTCCAACCCAGTTGACACAAGCCGCGTTGCTTAACTTCTCTCGCCAAGCAATGGCCAGCCGTTATTTCGAAATGACCACTGCATCTTAGTAAGCGCAGCCTCTTTTAGAGTGAGAGCATTGCGTGGAAGCAGAAGCAAGGATTTCATCTTAAAATGCCTCGGCATGATTCACGGTGGTAGGAGTTACTAATTCCTTTACTAATGGTCACTGTGATAGTCAGCGACGTTGGCGTGCGGTCAGCTTGGTGGTCAGTTATCGATCGATGCGTTGGTCACTGTGGCCTGCTTGGTCGGTCAGTGGGTCGGTGTGTTAGTTGGTCAGTAGGTTGGTAGGTTAGTTGGTCAGTAGGTTTCTCGGTCTCTATGTCACTGTTTATCGATTGACCGAGACATTGGTCAGTTGGTCAGTTTGCTGGTCAGAGTGACTGACTGCTGTTGGTCGAACAGGCTGGCGATAGTAGAGCTGGTCAGTTGGTTTATAGTTTAGTAGTCTGCATACTAGTTTCTTAGTGGCATGAATGGATGGTCAGTCCAGCCGCCGTTCGTTGTTTCACTGGTCAGCGGCGCGATCTGGCCAGCCCGTCGCGTGGTCAGTTTGGTTCTATTATACATGTCATAATTATTCGATTATTAATTAACTAATTGAATAATGAGAATCAGTTAATTAGAGTCTTTGTTTCAATACTAGTGGGTGTGCGTCGGACACAACTGAATCTGTTATGCAGAGTTCAAATCCTCCTTGATCTATTGTGACATTTTCGCAATCTCATTAACGCTTATTTTCGAGTGGCGTTTGGCCTTGGTAAGTGGTTATGCGTTTCTATTTATGTGACATTTGAACAATAGGTATGACACATCAATTAATAAAGATTTCCCAATTTTTTGTTTCTTTGTAGTATTCTAAAGGGGTTTTAGGGGTCATAATATGGGCACAACCTTCAATTTGAAAATTCAAATGAATCAGATTTGCATTAAATTTCATCCATAGTCATTAGATACCAATTAAGCAAGATTCCATGAATTTAAATTTCTTCTTAAGACGCCTTAATCTGTAAGCTTAAGTGTTAAACATTTTTTAGAATCAAAATAATGTAATTGATTTTGATCAGAATTGGAATAAGGATTCTAGAAAGTTGATCTATTAACATAAAATGTTGATGTTACTTTTCTAATTTTGGTCTAAATTAATTTTACCCGTGCTGGGACGGATATATATATATATATATATATATATATATATATATATATATATATATATATATATATATATATATATATATATATATGTTGTGAAGTTGTTCCACAGTAAATAATAAATAAAGGAAGTCAAGTCGAGGGTTGGTTTAACAAGTGCATTAACAAAGTAAGAAAGTGACTAGCTCTTGGCTAGACAGTTACAAGACTGTGCTTTGTCTTCCGTTACTCTGGTGACTCACACTATTTATAGTGACAACCGGTGTAGTTTATCCTGTGTAAGAACGGCCGGTGTAACAATATATATATATATGTATATATATATATATGTATATACATATATATGTATATATATATATGTATATATATGTGTATATATATGTGTATATATGTATGTATATATATATATGTATATATATGTATATATATGTATATATATATATGTATATATATGTATGTATGTATATATATGTATGTATGTATATATATATATGTATATATATATATATGTATATATATATATATGTATATATATATATGTATATATATATGTATGTATATATATATATATGTATATATATATGTATATATATACATATGTATATATATATGTATATATACATATATATACATATATATACATATACATACATATATATATACATATGAAAATTTATAACTAAAAGGTAAACTTTTAGAGAGTTGAACCTATTGTGAAGTAAGGAAGGCTCAATATACTGGATTGAGCAAAAATATATGATAAGTCAATGAAAATAATTAAACCTTCAAAGGGAAGCAAATCATAATATTCGGTTGTTTAAAACAAGGACGTTAAACTAAAACGTTAAACTAAAACTAAAATGAATAAAAAATGAATAAAAAATAATAATAAAAAATAAAAAATAAAAATTAAAAAAAGTAGTAGGTTACTACCGCGGGCTGGTGGAGGCAGCAATGCAACTATATACCTATTTATTCTCATTTGTTAATTTTTAATTTTTAATTTTATTTTTTTATTTATTTTTTATTTTTATTTTATTTTTATTTCTTATTAATTTGCTCTGTATTTGCTTAATCACTCCTCCCACTTTTTTCATTTTGACTACTTACATTGTCGATTTTTTTATAGACTGTCATTTAGTTGAAAATCCATTTCTTGACATCACTTTTGTTTGTGCAATGAAATTTATTGAGACCTAAAAGTTTTCAAAGTCATCATAATAGCACGGACACATCCCCTTACTTGTTTGATTAACTTAATTAGCGACACCAGCTATTATTCTGCACCTTTCACCCCCCCATAACTCTCCCGTCCCTTTTTACCCACCCAAGTTTAGTCCCCAATTTCTTCCCGGCTTATCATCTATCATATCTTCTCCCTCTCCCTACCGCCATGTATGTCCTCTTTTCTCCCAATAATCTAATTATCTTAGCCAGTTTACCCTGAGAACTAGTCCCAGACCCATACATGTAATCAATCTAAACTTTTAAACCCTACGGGAATCCACTAGAAATAACTTTTACTTGCTGACCAGAAACTTGGGCATTTAACTAAATATTTTATGATTCGGCCCTTCCGGATTTTCTTTTTCTTTTCCCTTTTCTGCCTAAATATCATTTTGAACTGACCTCCATTACACCCCCCCCCACCACCACCACCAGCACCACCTGTCTGCTTCCCTTCCCTTTTCGCTCTCTCTTTTTTTCCTTTTTGGATACCACCCCTTTCTTCTGTCTTTCCATTTTCTTCTGTGCTTTTTCTTTCTTTTTTCTCCTATCCCACAATTCCAAATAATCATTATCCAATACAACAGTTCGTCCTAAGGTTTATTGAAAACTTGTTGTTGCTTTTGCCTTTGAATCTGTTTTATAGAAAACAGGAAGAATTACGTTTTCTCAAACATGGCCAATTTTATCTGATCTTCCCTCCATAGACTACAGACTTGGGTGGAATCACCGTCGCTGGATCTTTACACGGATTCTTTTGGATTTACGAATAAATCTGAACCCCATACTACTTGGATTTCCGTTTTTGTGACACTCCTATACAGTAGAAAAATACCCGTTTGAACTTTAAAACTTTTTAAAATGTCGAATATTGAATGTCTTCATCTGTTAACCTATCCATCATTAACTTCCTCTGATGATAATACTTTAGTCTTTGAAAAGCCTGGCTTAAGGAATGAAAGAGAAGAAAAATTCATATTGTTATTCACTAAACGTCCTTGTTTTGAACAATATATATACATATATATACATACATATACATATATATATACATACATATACATATGCATATATGCATACATATATATACATACATATATACATATATATATATATATATATATATACCTTTACGAAAAAAATGATACATGTGGGAAGCCGTATTTGATTGTAGGAAATTTTTATCATCACAAACGTACGTTTAAGAACAAAAACATTGATATAGTACAACATTAACTTACAATTTGGCGACAAATCGACACGCTGTGGGTCATACGTAATCCAGTCCAATGTTTTCCATTTTGAAGAATAGTTTCCCTATTTACTTTCCATCCCTACGAGAGCAGAGTTAGACACAAGGTCGGTTTTTCATATGGGGAAAATCCAGCTCTCCAAAATGGGGATCTCTGGATTTGGACAAAAATCTAAATTGCCTCTTGTACAGAAAAGATTTAGTGTAATATCAAAACAGATACTACACTTTTCTCCTAGTCAAAACGTCTAGAATAGATGTTGTCTTTGATTAATTTCTTGCATTATTATTTTTACACGACGCACGAACCTTTTCATCGGCCTAATATTTACTTAAAAGACCGCCATTATTTTATACTAGTGTACATCCTCCGTCTAAATAAACGCCAAATTATGCTTCGCCAGTGTTTTCAATAATCCTCCACTCTTTAATAAATGACAATGTGTATTTATTTGTATAAACATAAATATAAATGAATTTCATCACGCAAATGTTAGCGAGTAAAACACGGGCTTTTTTCTACCCCCCCTCCCCGCGGGCGAAACAATTTCAAGTAGTGAGGGTAAGCGAGAAAGCAAACAGTAAGTCCGATAACCTGCCGTCTAAAATGAATTCGGAATTAAATCAACCTCTCTAAATAAAATCCAACAGTCGGTATTTTTAGGTCATCAGAAATGATGATGATTCGCATATAGAAAGCAGTAAATAATTGACGCAATTCTATAGTTTTATATAAATAGTAGTGCGAAAACTGGCGAAGCATATTTTTTTTTCGTTATTGTCCACAGAGTGTATACCAGAATGTATATAAATCATAGAATTATGTCAGTTCTATAATGGGTTCATACATAATTGTATTATTGCGTAATTGAACACGATAGATCCGACATGGTTTGAACCCAGCATCGCAGGGTACATACCCCGCGACGGTATCCCTTAAGGCCGACCATGCACGTCGCTATGTTTGTGGTCGCTTGCTGTAAATGTTCTGTTTTCCCAGCAGTAAGCGTTCGCAGTCTGCCGGTCAACGCAGGGGCCGTTCATTTAGTTAACCAAACGCCCGTCCGTCTGCCTTGTTAGCCAGTCTTCTATTATTAGATGACCAGCTTGTCAATGTCTGCGGTCAACTCGACGGTCGTGCGTTTATTCAACTGCTTTGCCCCTCCGACGATCAGTCGCTAAGAAAACAATTAAGTGGTCAGTCGGTTTTTATAGCCAATTACTTTTTGTTGTCATCATTTTGTCGGCAGTTTTGCCAACCCATTGGTCAGTTTTTGTTGGACAATTTACTGGTCAGTTGCTTTTTACAGTCGATTAATTTATGGGATGACACTTTTATCAGCGGCTTTGTTTGCGGATCTATCGACCGTCGAGTGGTCAATCGGTGTTTATTGTTAAGTAGTATTTTAAGTAATTGGTCAGTGTTTTTTTTTGGTCAGCTCTTTGGTCAAAATAAAGATGAGCCACGAGGAAAGTTGTCTTTCGATAGAGTAACAAATATGTGTTGCGAAGCAAATAAAATTATGTGTTGTGATGCAAAGGAAATTATGTGTTGTGATCATGGCCATCCCTACTACAGGCCAGGCAATCGTGCCACTGGGGTCTTTTACTGGGGGCCATGTGAATTTTCTTAAATATTCGATGTAGAAGTTGCAAACAAAGGTAAAATTCCTCTGTGAGATTAGTTTGGTGTTTTTATGTGTTTTACATACCAAATAAGAACCACAATGAGCTAATTGATACATTTGACAATTATTGACAAATTCCTATAAATGAAGAGACAGGTAATTTTGAATAAACAAAGGCAAATGCATATTTCAATGAAGAATTTTTATTTCAATGTTAGATTTTTTTTAGAGAATTTGTACTTATGTCAAAAAATCATTACTTGTATATTGTGGTTAAAAAGAAAAAAAGGATCCGCACCAGTTAATGATATAGTTTGCAACTTCTATATCGAATATTTAAGAAAATTCACATGGCCCCCAGTAAAAGACCCCAGTTGCACGATTGCCTGGCCTGTAACAGGGATGGCCATGGTTGTGATGCAAAGAAAATTATGTGTTGCGAAGCAAAGAAAATTATGTGTTGTGATGCAAAGAAAATTATGTGTTGTGATGCAAAGAAAATTATGTGTTGTGATGCAAAGAAAATTATGTGTTGTGATACACGTTTCTGTATAAAAATGAATAAATGTAATAAAGTGTGTTGGTTAGTATGTTCATTTGTGTGCTATAGACTCGGAAGGTATCGGGTGGATTTCAACTTGGGTGGCAGAAGGGATTGTAAAGTTGACCTCAATCAACCTTGCCAATATATTGAAATATCGATTTTTGTGTTCATATCTATCTCTCTGTAGCGGACGCGAACATCAATCTGCAAATGCATTTGTCATGACGCATTCTTTTGGAAATGAAACATGAATGTTTAATGTAGCGACTTTCGATAAGCTTATCTATATACTACTTAATATACATCACCATTAATATATATATATATATATATATATATATATATATATATATATATATATATATATATATATATATATATATATATATATATATATATATAGTCTCGGAAGTTTCTCAACCATTAAACCTATAAAAAAAAACTTAAAAAATAAACAAACATTTTAGTCCCAAGTCGTTCGGTGGAAAATCACTCTTTTGTAAGTCAATTTTCTTTTTGCAGTCACTATATTAGTTTGTTTCCAAACATTTACGCTAGTCTTAACATTATTTAAGAGATCATCAGTTGTTTACTATGACAAACTGTTTCGGGAATTTAAAAACAAAACAGTATTTTATTTCATGGCTTCCTAGCAGAGTTGATCGGACCCCACTTCCCTTAAAAGACAAGAACATAAACCTTCCGTATATTAGATCTAAGTTTTGTTCCAGATAAATGTTTTGCTAACTTATTTAGTTATTATATATATATATATATATATATATATATATATATATATATATATATATATATATATATATATATATATATATATATATTATGTGTGTGTGTATTTAGGCAGTATTTTCTTATTTATGCAAACATTGTTAAAAATAACAGAATACGTCTGTTTAATTATACCTTTTTTAATTTTGTCAATTTTTTAGTCTTTTTTTATCAAAAAGCAAATGAACAAAAAAGCTGGAGAAAGAAGAGAACTTTAAAAAGACGGCGGAGAAACGCACATGGAACTTTCTTCGCATTGTTCCAGGAAGTCGTAGACGATTTAAATTCAGCAACGCTGATGCATCACAGAACAAAATCGCATTACGTTAAGCATTTTAAAATGTAACCACTGGTTTCATATTCTCCGCCGTCTTTTAAAAATTCTCTTCTTTTTCCAGCTTATTTATTCATTTGCTTTTGACACTTGAGGGTGATTTGACGAAGAATCGAAAACGTTCGTGAAACCTGTGAAACCTATGGAACGTTTATTATTTTTTTCATTTTTATACAAAAAACACCATAAAAAAATTTGAAAAAATAAAAAAGGTATAATTATACAGACGAATTCTGTTATTTTTAACAATGTTTGCATAAATGAGAAAATGCTGCCTTAATACACACACAATATATATATATATATATATATATATACATATATATATATATATATACATATATATATATATATATACATATATATATATATATATATATATATATATATATATATATAAAGAGAGAATGGTAGTTTGCTTGAAGCATTGCTGCGAATTGTAATAAATGTATTAAGAAGGCTGAAGGTAAGGCAGAGAGCCGGATTAATGAGAAGCTGGAAAGAACAAAAGTATATAATCGAAAGAGATGACTTACAACTATCTATTTTATTTTAAATCCTACATAAACAGCAAATACGGTGTTAGCTGTGTGATAATAACCGGATGATGATTAGAAATCATTTGATATTTCGGGAAAATCTTCCCCTTGTCAAAAATAGAGACAGAAAGAAAAGTGCGACTGTGTGGAATTCACTCAGATGGATGCCAGAAAGTAGGAATGGAAGCAGACCAGTTCCGCAGATACAGATAGAGTCTGCAGCAAATATTAAATCAATAACTTTTTGAATTATATCCTACACATAGATATGGTGTTCATGAATAAGTGTGTAATATTAAATTAATTAACTGGGTATGATATAGTCAGTAATCATCTGTTTGTTGTAATAATATAATCTTATTTATTTATCTTATTTATTTATGTTTATTTTAATATAAAGTCTTATTTATATTTTTTTAATTAATTAAATGTTCTTTTAATTATCATATATTCAAGTAATAATACGTAGTCGTAGGTTTTCTTGAATAAAATTATAAAATTAATGAAATTTGTTACTAATTATACGCATTTATAGCCTGCATCTAACTTTAAACGTAGGCCCCGGCGAAGCTAATTAAATTTAAATTTTAATCATAAAACAAGGGAGATAACTTTGACTGAGACTCAATTAGATCTTATCTGAGAATTAATTCATAGATTCAGTTGATAAAAGTCTACACTTATTGTACCACACAGAACACACACTCAAGGCAATTTATATTTATTTAGAATTTTAACGGACGAATTATTAAAAGTCGCCAATTGTCAACTGGACGGTCATATGTTCGATCCCAGCTTGAAGCAGATGCCTATCTAGCCACACTGAAGATTTGTGATACAGTGTAACAGTTTGCCTGTGAATGATTATATAAGCCCTCCTCGATGAGTTTAGCACTGTGGTAACTGATATTGAAAACTACGATTATCGATAATGCAAATATATTTGTAAACACAAATGGAGCCATCTCCAGTAGTTGACACTGTTTAGATAAGCATTAAGATTTCAATTGCTAACTGCGTCTGTAACAGATGCTTGTCTAGCCGCTATGAGGGGTGATCTGATTATATATATATATATATATATATATATATATATATAGTGTGTCTGTATATACAGAGTTATTTATAAATAATATCTTTCAAATAGACCCATATACACATGTGTTTCACGACAAACCTGCAATTATCAGTATGGCAGGAGACACTCCCTGCCGGTGACACGGTAAGAACCCCAATACAAAAGTCATATCTAACTCAGTAGTTATTGTCTAAAAATGGGAGAGTTAATCAACGTCTTAAATGGCGAAGTCAGTGGCCATACAAGCAGACTTTCGATGACACTCACTAGGTGGGACCTAAAGGGTTGCATTACGCTGTAAATGACGGCCTGTTATCAACTTAATTAATATGTTCCATCTAGCAAGAGCTTTGAATAATTATTTATAAATAATATTTTTCAAATTAACCTATATATATATATATATATATATATATATATATATATATAATAAATATTTGTTATTGTTTATTATCTATGTACGTATATGTTTCGTCCTTAATAATCGGGACTCATCAGCATAGAGATATGACTATTCACTACCGGTCATGCGATTCGAAACCCCAGATTACGAGTATTTTACAACTCAAATCCGACCTCTTTACCACACGGTCAATTTTAAGTAGCGAATAAACTGTCATAATTTTAACACTTTATCGGCGGCTTAACGTCTGAGAGCGTTCTACTTTTTTTTAATGAAAGGAACGATGCATTTATATATATATATATATATATATATATATATATATATATATATATATATATATATATATATATATGAAATTGTCAATTTTAGCATTTGATCGCGGGTCGGTGAAAATCTCTTCTATTGGCTGTGTACCATTGGTTTAAAGTATTTTTCTTACTTGCCTTAAGGATACAGTTAAACCCAAGGTTAGGTTTTAATGTGAAGTAGATCCAGCTTCCCTAAAAGAAGCGCTCTAAATGTGACAATTTAAAAAAAAAGATGCACCAGTCTAGAATTATTTCTCTTCTCTGGCCGAGAACAGAACGTATATTACACGTTGATCCTAGCCCGAAGTCCGAGTTGTGCATGGAAAAACAATCAACGCAAGATAAAACCTGGCGGATAGAGATGCAGCTGAAATATTTGAGATACGTCGGTGTCGACTACAAAATAATAATTTCCTGCATCTACAAAATGGCACATTAAAAAAAAGATTCATAACTTGTTTTTCATTTTAATTGTATCATGTCTTTCACATATTATTAGAAGCTCTTGGAAATTGAAAATGTCAAGTGAAATTATTAACGAACGACTTCTCAATGAGATATAGATATTACTAGTCAAACATTTCGCCATTGTTCCAAGCCTATATTTTATAGAACAGCATGGAAGATCTTTGTATCAATTCATACAAACTTTACCTATATGCACTCTATGAAGTCAATATATAACAATGAATAATGAAGTGTGGTGAAAACGATATCTAATATATGAAGCAAAGCCGGTCTATTTTTCGTTTTTTTCGTGCTTTTTACATTAACGCATACAGGATTAATCTTTAATTTCTATATAAATATCTGTTTTTAATCTATGTTCGTTTAAATATGTATTTCAATTTAATTCCTGAAGAGATTAGATACTTTGTCCCGATCGATAATTTCATTTTGCTTAGTGATTTCAGAGCAGAAAGGAGGTTTCCCCCACGAAGAATTATCTACTAACACCATCACTCATGATGAACCGGAAACAAATTTAGTAAGAAGACTTTTGGCGCATTCACATGTGTTGATTTATATTTCAAGCGTTTATGTTGACTAATCGACATATATTTGGATAATCGCTGCGATTGTTTCAAATTACAGATTTGGTATTGACGATCGTTCTCTGTATCTGTATCTTTTCCTTTTAATAAAGGACGTATCTGAATAAAAAAATTGAATAAAAATTAAAATAAACACTATAACTATTTAAAATGGAAATGTCTTCACTTATTTTAATGAATAAATATAAACAACATAGATACGTAAAATCCATGATTTCTGAGCAAATGTTTGGTTCTCATAAGATATGGAGAATAACAAATAGGTTCCTGAACAGATTAATGGACCAAAGTTGATCTCTCCAACATCTGACCGAGCCAAATGTTTTGCAAATAACTTTGCATCAAATTTCACCCTTAATGATCACAGCCACTTACTCTCAGAAGCTCTCTTGAAAATACTCGAAACAACATCCATCTTTCAGGCCGGGATGTTGCTCAACTTATCAAGAACCTTGATGCCAGCAAGGCAACTGGTCCTGAAAACATTTCAGTCATTGTGCTTAAGAATTTGATACCGGAACTAACTCACATATTTGCTAAGCTGTTCAATCGTTGCTTAAAGGGGGCATCCTTTCTATCGCTCTTGAAAAAACTCCGTCAGTTTGTCCAGTATTTTAAAAAAATACTGGACATTGGTATTCTGGATCTCAGTACAGACCGACCAGTCTCCTGTGTGCCACGAGGAAACGGTTTGAATCCGTGATACATGAAGTAGTTGTTAATCACCTTAGAAAATGAAATCTATTTAGTGACAAGCAATGTCGATTTCGTTCTACAAGACGAACAGTAGACGTGCTGACTGTAATATCACACATAATCAGTGAACCTATCGTCTCTAGAGCGATAGCTATTAACGCATCAAATGCGTTTTATAGGGGTTGGCACGAGTTTGCCGTACAAACTTGCTAGCCATGAAATATCTGGAAGTGTCTTCTCAACCATCAAATCGTTTCTCTTCGATAAATCTCTTTCTCTCCTTCTCTCTCTCTTTCTCTCCCCCTCTCTCTCTCTTTCTTTCTTTATTTTTCTCTCTCTCTCTTTCTCTTTCTCTTTCTCTTTCTCTTTCTCTCTTTCTCTCTCTCTCTTTCTCTTTCTCTTTCTCTCACTCTCTCTTTCTCTCTCTCTCTCTGGATTTCAAGATGGCGATCTGAAAAGTCTGAATCACATCGTATCAACGCCGGAGTTTCCCAATGATCCATTCTGGTCCCAACCCTCTCTACGATCCCTATCAAGGATCTTCCAAATCATATTCTGAGATCATTCGTTGACATCTATGCAGACGACACATCTGTCTATTGCAACACTTCTAAGAGCATTGCTGATGAAGGTCTTGCTGGTTCTCTGTCTCTTCCAGCATGGGACACGTGGTGCAACGGGGAAAACGAGACTTGTTACCTTTAACATCTATAAAACTTAGCTTCTCTCCTTTCACGACCAACGCTCAGATCTTCGTTTTGCCTCCGTTAAAATGAATTGCTCTCCCCTTAATTTGATAAGCCCTTAGGACTGATTTACACTCTCGAAGATTTACATCAAATTTGTTTCTAAGGTCGCTGGAAAAATCGTTGGCTTATTCTACCGCTCAAGAAAGTACCTGACTCATGGTGCAATAAAATAATTGTATAAACGTCAGATACGTTCTCCGATGGAGTATGTTTTTTATGGAAATCGCTCCAGACAAGGCATGAAGCCACTTGATGTAAGAAGCTAACAAGAACGAAATATGATTATTACAAAGACAGGAGTTGCCTATTGGCCTTAGTTTGAAATGACTAAGGAGGACAACAGTCAGCAGGAAGAGAGTTCCACAAGTCTGCAGTTTTTGGAAACTAGCTACTGGAATAAAAAAAGACTAGTAACATCACATCTGTGAGAGAGGGAGCAGAGAACAAGAAAGGGTGGGACAATCAAATAACACATACGTTTCTGCACCTTATTAAGAACCCTTAAATAGGGCATTAATTCACCAGACATAATATGACATCAGTACTTTATCCATGGTCTGATAGTAAATTTGTAGAGATAGAGAATAGCCTCAGGTGTGAAAAAGTGTTTGGAGCGATAAAGAGAACCGAATTTATGAGAAGCAGAAGGAACAATGGATCCCCAAGAAAGATTTGATGAGACGTTCCGCTCAGAGAGATTTCTCCTACCTTGACAGAGCACCTAGCAGGGGATGATCTCTACTCTTTCTGTCATACGGCCTTTCTATTACAAAAGAGATGTTGCTAGAGTTTCTATATATATATCATTATTTCCATAGTAGATGCTTCATCGAGCTCCACTCTCTGGTTCTCTCTGTACAACTTTCACGGCAAGACCTCGTCTCTTTACCACAGCAACAAAGAAGTTTCTTTTTCTCCTTGTGCATACCTAGAACAAAACCAAAATTTCCATGAACAGACTTTCTTTCCAAGGATCTTCCATCTGTGGAACACATTTCCACGAGAATGCTTCCTCGCAGACGAAAACACAATCGTGTTATAGTCCAATGTCAACAAATACTTTGCGAGCTGTCCATTTATATTGTCAAATTTTGTCTATTCCGTCTATCTTTTTCAATCCTTTCATGGTGTTGTTCATCGCACAGCTGACAATCTCATTAACGCTTATCTTCGAGTGGCTTTTGGCCTTGGTAAGTGGTTACGCGTTTCTATTTATATTAAGTTAGGTATGTGTATATGTTGATATATTTGTATATACAGGATTTACTCCTAAACTAATTCAGCGATCATTATGCTGTTTAGAAGTCCAAATGTGGGCAATATTTAGTTTTATTTAGTTTTATGCAAAAGGGGGTAATAAGTGATTTTCAACCTTTGTTGAAAATTTAGATACCTCTAATTTCTGTGAAATTTGAACAATAGGTATTAGACATCAATTAATAAATATTCCCCTAAATTTCAATTTATTTGTAGTATTCTAAAAAGGTTTAGGGGTAATAATATGTGCACAACCTCCCATTTAAAAAATAATATAAATCAGATTTGCATTGAATTTCATTCAGTCATTCGATACCAATTAAGCAAGATTCCCTGAATTTAAATTTCTTCTTAAGACGCCTTAATCTGTAAGCTTAAGTGTTAAACATTTTTTAGAATCAAAATAATGTAATTGATTTCGATCACAATTTGAACTAGGATTCTAGAAAGTAGATATATTAACGTAATATGTTGATTTAGATTTTCCGAATTTTGGTCTAAATTAATTTTACCCGTGTTGAGACGGGTATTCTTTCAGCATTATATATATATATATATATATATATATATATATATATATATATATATATATATATATATATATATATATATATGTATATACATATATATAAATATATATGTATATACATATATATATATATATGTATATACATATATATATATATGTATACATATATACACATATATATCTACACATATATATACATACATATATATATACATATATATACATACATATATATATACATATAAATACACACATACATATATATATATATACATATATACATATATATATATATGCATATATATATACACACATACACACATATATATATATATACATATATATATATATATATATACTTCTATGTAGAAAATGATACACGTAGGAAACGTATTTGATTTTAGGAAATGTTTTATTATCACAAAAGTACATTTAAGAACAAAAAATGTTTTATTATCACAAAAGTACATTTAAGAACAAAAACATTGATATAGTACAACATTATCCAACCATTTTAGGACACTTAAAGATAGCGATCGGTCCCCAG
>OY744533.1:94484577-94499577 GCA_963556195.1 Sepiola atlantica
TCCCCACTTTAAATTATGAAATAGTTGGGTTTTTTTCTTTTCTTTTTTCCATCAAGTTAAAAAATTAGAAAATTATTATTATTTTTTTTGGGGGGGGGGTGTGATATAGCGGAGGATATTAATTTACAATCATACCAAAAAATGAATCCCTATTTTTTTTTTCGTAATCTTGACAGATGACAGTACTACTAAACTTTAGTTTTTATTTACCTATGAGAATACTGGAAAGGTCTTTGTAAACATTAAAACAATAAGTTTGTTGTTAAAATGTAAAAATAAGGCATTAACCTATTTAATAAAAAAAATTATTTATTTATGTTTCACAGAAAAAAGTGGACGAGAGAAGTAGGCAGAGAGAGAGAGAGAGAGAGAGAGAGAGAGACAGAGAGAGAGAGAGAGAGAGAGAGAGCGACAACCACACTCTCCCTCCCCTCGCTTCTGCCTCGCTTGTGGCAAGACACAACTTTCGGTAAGGTCGTCAGAAAACTTAAAGTGTTTTAGTTATTTTCCGATTTATTTATTAAATAACTTTAATTAATTACTGTTAATATAGACGAAACTATTGCATATTGATAGCAAACATAAGCCAATGCCATTCCAAACTAATAATGCAAAACATTAATTTATTATGAATTGTTTAAAAATAGTTATGCTAATTAGGCAGTTAAAAGATTCTCTCTTAATCTTTTATCTTCACTATGTATACAGAATACAAAGATTTTATGTCGTATCATTGATCGATACGCGCCATAAACTGGTATCGTCTTGGCCTTCGGGGCTTGATTTACGCCGGTCTATGGGTCTGTCCTGTGCAGTTCTAGGAGGTCCACCCTCCCAGGCTTTGCCTCTCCTCTTTGGGGAGGAGTAAGTTTATTGCTTACTGCCTGAGGCGTCCTACCGGGGAATGCCGACGGGACTGCCCAGGCAATTTTTAAATGGCCAGAGTGCTCACCTCTCGAGCGCTGGCTTTTAACCCCACTTTCCGACCCGAGCTTGGGTCACATCTTACTTGTGGGAGTAAGATAAACCTGGCCTTGTGCCTAACCTCCTGGGGAGGTAAATAAAATGTTGTATCATTGATTGATACACGCCATAAACTGGTATCGTCTTGGCCTTCGGGGCTTGATGTACGCCGGTCTATGGGTCTGTCCTGTGCAGTTCTAGGAGGTCAACCCTCCCAGGCTTTGCCTCCCCTCTTTGGGGAGGAGTAAGTTTATTGCTTACTGCCTGAGGCGCCCCTACCAGGGAATGCCGACGGGGCTGCCCAGGCAATTTTTAATGGCCAGAGTGCTCACCTTCTCGGGCGCTGGCTTTTCAAACCCCACTTTCCCGACCCGAGCTTGGGTCACATCTTACATGTGGGGGTAAGATAAAACTGGCCTTGTGCCTAACCTCCTGGGGAGGTAAATAATATGTTGTATCATTGATTGATACACACCATAAACTGGTATCGTCTTGGCCTTCGGGGCTTGATTTACGCCGGTCTATGGGTCTGTCCTGTGCAGTTCTAGGAGGTCCACCCTCCAAGGCTTTGCCTCCCCTCTTTGGGGAGGAGTAAGTTTATTGCTTACTGCCTGAGGCGCCCCTACCGGGGAATGCCGACGGGGCTGCCCAGGCAATTTTTAAATGGCCAGAGTGCTCACATCTCGGGCGCTGGCTTTTCAAGTCCCACTTTCCCGACCCGAGCTTGGGTCACATCTT
Organism: Sepiola atlantica; assembly: GCA_963556195.1. NCBI lineage: Eukaryota > Metazoa > Mollusca > Cephalopoda > Sepiida > Sepiolidae > Sepiola > Sepiola atlantica. Next base: position 94,486,279 of record OY744533.1, read on the forward strand.
ACCTTGTGGGAGTAAGATAACACTGGCCTTGTGCCTAACCTCCTGGGGAGGTAAATAAAATGTTGTATTATTGATTTAGATAACAGTAACCCGTTTTGATTATAATATAGGAGTGATAAATGAAAACAACTTTCGTATTTATTCATTTACATATATATATATATGTATATATGTATATATATTTAATCATATATATATAAATATATATATATATAATCATATATATATATATATATATATATATATATATATATATATATATATATATATATATATATATATATATATATAAAATTTAATAAAATATAAAGGCAAACGCTATTGAACAACATGGACGTCTTTCGCTTAATGAGTCTTTTTTTTATTTTTCGGATGGTCTATCGAGTATCTTTATCAAATTGTTGTATGTAGGATCCGTAGGTTTTATTTTCAATTCTTCGTAGTACTTTCGACTGATTCATTCAGTCATCTTCAGGTGGGATTAGTCTTGGTGTGTTCACAACTGCTGTGTTCGTCGAAATTTTCGGTAATATGTCTTTTTAAATAAACGAATGGGTGATGAGATACGGAACGTTATCATGTGTCAAGCGCGTGAAAAATAATGAATTAAAAAAAAATTAAAAATTAAAAATGCTTTTTTTTTATACATCACGACCCCAATGTGACAAAACTAAAAATTCTGGAAGCACTTTATATAAAAGAAGACATTCTAAAATCAACAATTTTAATTACGAGACTAGCCACACTATTTTAAAGAACCTAGCTTAATAATTGACTTTAACAAATCATTAGCTGTCAAAAAAAAAAAAGAACAATCGTTTTTAATTTTTAATTTAAATGACGGCATTTAATGTGAATTAGCTGCGGACAAAAATTACTTCTTTCAGAAAAATAGGGCGAGTAAGATAAGATTTTTTTTTAAACATAGTTCACCCCAAACAAGGCAGGCCGCCACTGTAGACGCAAGGGGCTATTGAGAAAAAAGAAAAGGGGAGCAGATAGGGGGCGGTCAACCTAGACTGAGATCTGCACAGCGAGATGTCTGTTTACATTAGTTTTAAACTTCTGCATGTCAGTACTGTCGGGGAAACAGGGGGCAGGAAGGGAGTTCCAGAGGCCATCAGTACGAGGAAAGAAGCTATTTGAGTAGAAAGCTCTCCGACATCTGGGGACCTCCACAGTGAATGAATGAGATTTAGTTGATTGTCGAGTTAGTCTAGTGAATTTTTGTCGAGGGGGCACCAGAGTAGCCAAGTCATCGGAGCATAATCCATTGAAGTATTTGTAAAACAAGCACAAGGATGCTACATTGCGGCGATGGGACAGATGCTGGAGCTTGGTTGACAGTGAGGGACCTATTAGGTTGGCGATTCTTTTTTAGACCTTGTCAAGGGGGGAGAGACTAGTAGATGATGCGCCAGCCCATATGTGACAACAATACTCCATGCATGGGCGGATGGTGGCTTTGTAGAGTTAAGAAAGTGTATCGAATTACAATTTTTATTTTTAACAACATGGACAAACGCTTAACAAATAGTAACGCCTATGCAGAATGAAATATTGATATTTCAGGACGGAAGCTATTAAGGTTTAACATCGAAAATCCGACTGATTTAATCATATATATATATTCACAAAAAATAAAATTTATTGCCTCGTACTATAGGGACCTCCAAAGTGTACTATAAAATGACGTCATCATTAATGTTAAATATGTATGGATGAGCAAAAGGGAAACAAACTACTTAAATTTTATACTCCACTTATAATAACTAAAACATATAACTGAAGCGACCACTTTTAATGGAGAAACGTTTGAATTTAATTAAAATAAATATAAAAAATAATTTGAAAGGACTAATGGAATTAACGGATTTGCTGTTATTTTGTTTTGGTCAGTGCTTGGCTTCAATTTTATATATAATAAAAATCAAACTAAAGATGTAAATTTAAACAGTATTGTGGTTTGTAGATGATTTAACAATATTATTTGTAAATTAAAAATAAATGAGACTATTTCAAAGTGAAAATAATAAAATTGAAATTCGAAAGAAAATCGTAAATGGATAAGTCTTTAATTTGAAAAAGAAATGAAAAATGAAAAATGATAAACAGTATATCATATTTTTTGTCGTAAAGGCAGAGTTTTCTTTTCAGCATAAAGAATTTAGCAACAAAAAACCTCATTGAGAGAATAAGATTAATACACGTGCGTTTGCAAAAACAATAACTTTTTCCTTACAAGTTGACGTTAATAAAGTCTATTATGGTCTCCATAGTTTGACAATGTCAGGAATTCAACAAACTCTTGCTTACAGATAAATATTTATAAAAAAGCACGAATTATTCGGTCGAAGTAGATGTCGGTCTTTTACGATTAATAACACTTAGGTTTATATTATATTCAAATATTTTGAAAAACTGGGAAAACATATTTTCAAAATAGATGTTTAAACTTTAAAATGTCTAAATGATGTAATTTAAATAAATTAAAATTCTGAAAAAATAATTATTGTTTAAAACTGTTTTCTTTGCAATTCACCAGGTCTAAGTAACAAATTCAAAACATAATAATATCGTATTTATTTCCACTTTTCATTTATGAATTTACGAAAACTTTACCAAGAATACGGCACCAATAAAAACGGTAAATCTGATGTGTTTTTTCAATACTCTTTCGCTTTATATAACATTAAAATTTCAGTCGATCAAGATATATATTTTTTCAGATTTCATAAAATTAAATAATGGGGTGCACATAGAAAGATATTTACCCCTATTTTAGAAAAAAAAGTATTTTAAAGATAAATTAGCCCAATAATTAATAAGTATCGAAAATTTCGTGAAAATCTGACCATTTGTCGATTTTTGCTAGATTAATTAAACACACGGGTGTTAGCGCGTAAAAATTGATCATTACATAGGAACGTTGTTTTAAGGCGTAAATTAAGTACACACGTTGTTAGTTTCTCATTTTCATTATTTTTGTAGGCTGACATTTTTTTTAACATCAGCAGTTTATTTTATGTTTCTTTTGAATGGTAAAAAAGTTATGATAATAATATAACCTATATTAAAGTAACATCGTGTTATATATGGAGGGTAAATTCTATGGTTAGCTTTGGAGATTCGTATCGTACTGATAAGAATATGCCTCATTTTAGATATAACATATTTACATAATGTTGCATTAATATCTGAACAAGATGTGTGCATATGCAGTATCGTTTGTGCAATGGTTTGCTTTGTTTCGTTCGTTTTACGGCATATCGATCTTTTCTTTGATTATTTAATGCTGAAACACAGTGCATAGTGTGAACGATTATTGATTACGAACACAAGTTATTATTTATAGTTTTGGTGGGGTGGGTTGTGGGTTCATACATTTCCGAACGGTATTAGTATGTAAATTGTCAGAATTGATCCGATAGTCAATTCCGCAGTCCGCGTAGGTATTCATCATATCAATCACGCACCCCTAATTACTGCGATGAAAACGAGCATTGACAAAGACCATACAGCCGTGCGCGCACTACCACAACAACTAAGTGGACATGCACCCAAAGGCGAACCTATCGCTCTTCAGTACGCCATCTTAAAAATCGACGTTTGCTGAAGGGGCGGTTTCATTATTATGAACCTAAACCATGATGAGTCTTAAATGGCTTCAGATGTGTAATCAAGGCCCCCGGTTTTCAATGTGGCTTCGTAATCAGTAGTTAAAGAGTTCTTGGCCATCCAACGCCCAGAACCAACAATAGCGGGGGCGCTGTTCACACAGGCGACTGTCGTTTAATCAATGCTAGGTTGTGTGAATCGGTTATCACAGAACTTGACGCGAGCTGTTCTTTGACTGCCAAGAACATGTCGTCAAAATTTCCCAAGACGAACGGTTACCATAAACTACTTTCTTGACATGATGATTTTATCATAACACTTAATTTATTAATTTGCATATTTTTTTAATATTTCTATGAAATAATGTCATAATCTATCTATCGATTATAATAATACAGTAAAACATATACGCTATGAACTCCATACGCTATGCACTTCCTACGCTATGAACAAAATTAAATATGAACTTCCTACGCCATGAAATAAGCTTAGCATTTAAGAAAAGAAACAAATTGATATATTTTTTATAAATGCATATATTTAAAGATATATTTGTCGATATAATAACGAACATACACACTTTTTAAAGTCGCAGACAGAAATACAGAATCACTTCAAAGATTCTTGTAAGAAAAGAGTTGCTTTAATATACACGATATAGAGATGATTTTACAAGGAAAAATGTTCATTAAGGAAATTGAACTTCACAAAGTATCCAAATTTCAACTAAAAATAAAAGACACAATGAAACATTTGAAAAGGAATGATTTTGAAAATAATGAGAATATTCAACAATTTTAGTGCAGTGATACACATACAATATCTACAAACAATTTTGTTAAATATTTAGGCATTTAATGTCTATTTCCGTTGATCAATAGTCATTTTTCTAATGATTTATTAGAAAAAAATGACTATTGATCAACATTTTGTTTGCATATAGTTTCTTTAATTATCCCTATATTATCATAGTTGGCCAAACATATAATCATTTTCTATATCTTTTAATGTAGAATTTTTTTCAAGGTCATACAATTTATCCTACGCTATTGGTCATATCAAAAGTTCATAGCTTAAGAGTTTTACTGTACACACACACATTTATGGGGAGAGGATGTTCTTAACTTCTTTATTAACTCAACGTTTGACAGGTAAAGGAAAACTTTCATGGAATATTCGAATATCTATGTATCTCATATAGAGATCAAGTGTTAGCTCCATGAAGAGTCCCCTTGATTTCTGAGAACTTCGACTGAAATAAAATTAAACAGGAAAGTTATATTATAACATAATATTCTAACCTAAAATAAGATTCCCTCGACATAGCTATACACTAGTGCATACGAGGAATGGTGCACCTTCTCCTAGTGATGTTACTCTTTACGTTTCTCGATTAGTCAAACACACAACTCATTCATGAATTACTTCCCCTTGATTGTTTTACGTTGAAAGTAAATACAAATAATATTAAAGTGACAAATAAAAATTGAAATAGCATTAAAATTTAAAAAAAGTATGTATAGAAAACATGAAATAAAATGCGCCGGCAGATTTCCGAGGCACAGCGCTCTCAATGATGTCGTTCGACGAGCACTAGACATCGCTGGCTTCCCGTCGATCCTCGAACCGGTTGGCCTTGACAGACGGAATGGCAAACGGCCTGATGGTCTGACGATATTTCCCTTTACAGACGGTAAGTCACTGATATGGAATGCGACTTGTGTTGACACTTTTGCGCCCTTGCCAGTGATAGAATCGGCAACAAACCTTGGACATGCATCAGCATCAGCAGAGAGCCGCAAGCGATCAAAATATGCCAATCTTCTCGACAGATTTGTATTTCAACCAATCGCTGTGGAGACGAGTGGAATGATTGGCTCTGCCACACGCGACTTCCTCGGCAGCCTTGGTCTATTAATGACGCGCAACATCGGAAACAATCGCGAATTGTCTTGGCTTTACGAGCGCTTCCCTATCGCTATTATTCGTGGAAACGCATTGAGTCTGCTCTCGGCCTGCCAAGCCAGCCAGACATTCAAAGAAAACTATGGACTTTGATACAATTATATATAAAGGAATCAGGATTTCTCGATATTGTGTAAAAACAATTAACCGAGATTTTTTTTTTTTAGAGTTTATAAAAACACATTAATCAAATGTCCAACATCTGTAATAAAAACATATTCTGACCATAAATAAAATGTATATTCGTAATATTTTATATCGGCTGAAAAAGTTAAAATCTAGCGGTTTTATGGAGATTTATTTGTTCCGATCTAGCGGGGTTTAAAAATCTCAGTTGGCAACACTCGCATCGTTTGTCTCTCAACTAAAACATTATCACGAATGGTCAGCTGATTGCCAAAATCAAACTGGCGTACAGGTTAGGGTTAGGGGGTTATTTACTCCTCCACAGGAGTTAGGCACAAGGCCAGTTTTATCTTACTCCCACAAGTAAGATGTGACCCAAGATCGGGTCGAGAAAGTGGGGTTTGAAAAGCCAGCGCTCGAGAGGTGAGCACTCTGGCCATTTAAAAATTGCCTGGGCAGCCCCGTCGGCATTCCCCGGTAGGGGCGCCTCAGACAGTAAGCAATAAACTTACTCCTCCCCAAAGAGGGGAGGCAAAGCCTTGGAGGGTGGACCTCCTAGAACTGCACAGGACAATCCCATAGACCGGCGTAAGACAATACCAGTCTATAGGGTGCAGTATCCATCGGAACAACTACTACACTTTGATCTCGACCAAAAGGCGCCGGCAGATTTCCGAGGCACAGCGCTCTCAATGATGTCGTTCGACGAGCACTAGACATCGCTGGCTTCTCGTCGATCCTCGAACTTGACAGATGGGATGGTAAATGACCTGATGACCTGACGATATTTCCCTTTACAAACGGTAAGCCACTGATATGGGATGCGACTTGTGTCGACACTTTTGCGCCCTCGTCAGTGATAGAATCGGCAACAAACCCTGGACAAATATGCCAATCTTCTCGACAGATTTGTATTTCAACCAATCGCTGTGGAGACGAGTGGAATGATTGGCTCTGCCACACGCGACTTCCTCGGCAGCCTGGGTTTATTAATGATGCGCAACATCGGAGAAAATCGCGAATTGTCTTGGCTTTACGAGCGCTTCTCTATCGCCATTATTCGTGGAAACGCCTTGAGTCTGCTCTCGGCCTGCCAAGCCAGCCAGACATTCAAAGAAAACTATGGACTGTGATACAATTATATATAAGGAATCAGGAATTCTCGATATTGTGTAAAAAACAATTAACCGAGATTTATTTTTTTTAGAGTTTATAAAAACACATTAATCAAATGTCCAACATCTATAATAAAAAACATATTCTGACCATAAATAAAATGTATATTCGTAATATTTTATATCGGCTGAAAAAGTAAAAATCTAGCGGTTTTATGGAGATTTATTTGTTCCGATCTAGCGGGATTTTAAAATCTCAGTTGGCAACACTCGCATCGTTTGTCTATCAACTAATACATTATCACGAATGGTCAGCTGATTGCCAAAATCAAACTGGCGTACAGGTTAGGGTTAGGGGGTTATTTACTCCTCCCCAGGTGTTAGGCACAAGGCCAGTTTTATTTTACTCCCACAAGTAAGATGTGACACAAGATCGGGTCGGGAAAGTGGGGTTTGAAAAGCCAGCGCCCAAGAAAATGTGCATTCCACGGTAGGGGCGCCTCAGACAGTTAGCAATAAACTTACTGGGAAGGTGGACCTCCCAGAACTGCACATGACAGACCCATAGACAGGCGTAAATCAAGCCCCGAAGGCCAAGACAATACCAGTCTATGGGGTGCAGTATTATTTACTCCTCTCCAGGAGTTAGGCACAAGGCCAGTTTTATCCTACTCCCACAAGTAAGATGTGACCCAAGGTCGGGTCGGAAAGTGGGGGTTGAAAAGCCAGCGCCCGAGAGGTGAGCACTCTGACCATCAAAAATTGCCTGGGCAGCCCCGTCGGCATTCCTCGGTATGGGCGCCTCAAGCTGTAAGCAATTAACTTACTCCTCCCCAAAGAGGTGAGGCAAAGCCTGGGAGGGTGGACCTCCTAGAACTCAACAGGACAATCCCATAGACCGGCGTAAATCAAGCCCCGAAGGCCAAGACAATACCAGTCTATGGGGTGCAGTATCCATCGGAACAGATACTACACTTTCATTGTGGCCCCACCTGCGACTGTAGTGGAGACTCACAGCGTCTTCTCTGGATTTAGATAAAATTAAAAATGGCTCCAGTTGAGAAAGATTTCTCCTCTTCTGATAGAAGACAAAGCAGATGCTACACTTTGATCCCGGCTCGAAATGAGTAAATAGACTAAAAAAATAAAATCTCTTATATTAATGAAGCTATCATATTAGATCTGCTGTGTGTGTTTCTCGCCTAAACGTATCATTGAATTATATGTTTATTTACTATTAACGGAACTCGTGTCCCGACGGAGCCCAGAAAAAAACGAGAAAACCAGCAATCGCAACCCCCAGGAGTACATGAATCGGGAAATACTCTTTTTACCCAAAATGAGAAGTATTTATGCAAACTATTCGTAAATAGAACTGTAGATTATAGTAAAATTATAACATTCATTGAATAAAAAAACAATAAAAATGAATTGTTAATTATTGAGATGTTATTTTGCAAAGCAAATGTAAACAATATATATATATATATATATATATATATATATATATATATATATATATAGGGACCATAATTCCATGTATACAAATGATAATGAATATTGACTGTAATTCGGGCTATAATAACCAAGTTTTAAAAAGTGTTTTTTAATGTTTTTTTTGTACAATTTGCACAGAGGATAGCAACACCAAGAAATAAATAAATGCAAATATCTTGATGTTAGCCGAAACAATTGTCTGCAAAATAAAAAAAATAAGTTCGAAAAAATGACGTGAATCTGTACTCTGTGATAATGATGTGGTATTGAACTACATAAAAATACTAAATATAGCACAACTCTAGTTTTAAACTATTGAGCTGTTATAAATACTTTATGTTACAAAATTAAAAAATACACACACACACACATATATATATATATAAATGTATATATATATATATATATATATATATATATATATATATATATATATATATATATATATATAATAATGGTAATAATCCAGGTGAAAAATATCCACAGGGTGGTAATCCAGAGAATTTTAACCGGGTTTATAAAAAGTGCTCAATATCAAAATAGAGCTTTATATATGATAATTTTATTTACACAGACATATACAAAATCTGCGACACTGGCATGTCGATGTTATCGACCAACAGTTACTATAAACTGAGATCTCATCAGGCAGAGTTAGAATCCGATCTTAACCTCAGATCATATCTCTCCAAATATGATCTGAGGTTAAGATCGGATTCTAACTCTGCCTGATGAGATCTCAGTTTATAGTAATTGTTGATCGATAACATCGACATGCCAGTGTCACAGATTTTGTACATGTCTGTGTAAATAAAATTATCATATATATATATATATATATATATATATATATATATATATATATATAGATAGATAATTTAAAGGATGCAAAGATGGAATGGATAGGAACTAAAAAATAATAAAATGAATTTGGTTCGCACTCATAATTTAATTAATTAAAAAATAAAAATGTATAAACAAACAAATAAATAAGTTAAAAAATGAATAAAATATTTAAAAAATAAAGAAATAATGAGAAAAAAACTATAACAAATGATTCTAAAAGAACAAAGAAGCAAATGAAACAATCAATGTTAAACTCAAACTTTATTAATTACAGAATTAATTCTAACAGCCAGAGTTGATAATTCGCATTCGCCGCCATCTGGAGAAGGGATATTTCCCACGAAACATGTGTATCTATTTGTGCGCACGTGTGTATTTTATTTATTGACCAGATATTTATGCTTGAAAAGGAATACATGTGTATATCCGTGTATGTATTTGCGTATGTATTTGTGTCTGTTATTTATTTTTCTTATATATATATAACAAATTTTAGCCGAAAAACACTTCTTAAAACTTACAAAAACTAAAGTATTGTTTTTTACACTGTTTTGAGTTTTTTAAGCAAAAATAATGTTTTCTAAATGAGGGTACGTTCCTTAGGGCTAATACGGCTCATGCTTGCTTCGGAAGGGGTCCTTTACTTATTCTAAAAAAAAAAATTTAAAAAAATCAATAAATAAAAAAGTTATGAATTTTTAAAAATAGGACCCTTATTGATATATATATATATATATATATATATATATATATATGTATATATATATATATACATATATTTGTTTATATATGTACTTATGTATCTATTAATTTGTGCACACGTGTGTATTTTATATAAAGATCATATGCTTGAATATGTTTGTAAATAGATTAAAACTTTAATAGAGAAGAAAGGAATCCAGGCTAAGTAGGTAATAAAACAATAGAAAAAGGAACGGATAAGAAGGCAGGTAATACAAATGATAAAAAAGATAGAAACTAATTGAAAGAGTTAACAAGTATAGAATGCAACCCGATACTAAATTATAAAAAAAGATCTCATCCCCCAAAAAGATTTATTTTAAAGGAAACTTTTCCAAATTCATCTCACTTCTCTGTCTTCTTTGGTCTGAAGAGGTTGACTCTCTGTGAAGAGTACAACCGAAACATGTATGCACATATGTAACCAATAATGTTTGTATGAATAAAAAAAACATTTTTAAGAACAGCTCTATTTGTTATTGAACACTTTTTATAAATACTGGAGTTTTAACTGATTTACATATACAGAAACTAATACAATATGTGTACTATATATATATATATAGAGAGAGAGATAGAAGAAAAAAGAGTGATAAATATGCGACGATTGTCCAAATTTATTTCAAATTTCAATTGTTCAATGCAAGGTGCATTCAGTAATAAACTAGTGTTTATTATTCTTTCCTTAATCCAAGGCTTTTCAAAGATCGAAATCTTATCATCAGAGGAGAAATACAGATGGATAAGTTGGCTTTCGAAAAAACCAAAGTTCAAATATTTGAAAAATATGAAAATTATTATTAAAAATTATTAAAATATTTTTTGTTAAAAAAACGCATTGAATGAAAAGAAAAGTTCCGTGAAAAAGATATGCAAATTGTCTGGGTGGTAAATTTCCGTTGAAAAGAAGTCCGGGTGGTAAATTTCCGTTGAAAAGAAGTCCGGTGAAATTGTAGAATATATTCATATATATGCAAATTATTTATTTAGAAACTATACGTTACATACTTCAGAGACGTACACTAGTTTCATTGAGATAGACTGAGTTCTTACTTTTGTTAAAAAGGTCGTTAGAACCAATTTTAAGCCTCAGCGACTCCTGAAATGAAAACAAATGTAAGAATGGAGTTCAAAGTAAGGTCTTCTGGTGAGTTAACTCAAACGTCGATCTTGGAATAAGCACTCAAGAAACTCCCTCCTCTTCTTTGACAATAAAACATGGATAAACAATCCAACCCTGAAGAGCCCTTTGATGTACCCATGGGAGCCTACGACAGTGCACATGTGTACGATATGATCGTGTTTTTCATCCTATACTCTCTACCAACCAACTTCCTTAACCTCGACCTTATACCCAACATAAGCAAAAGAATATCCCACCTTTCATCCAGCTCCGAGATTTCCCAACAAGCTGCTACATATTACAACAAAACCTCCGCGAAAGCGGTTATAGAGAAGAAATCTCTTACAAACCAACCCAACCTATCAGACAACACAAACATAACAGAAAAATAAATATGGTCTGGTTCCCTCTTACGTATTAACTCACTGTCAAATATAACATAAATAAACAAATTCTCTAAGTAATAGATACACACTTTGCACCATCTAATAAGTTTCATAAACTCTTTAATAGAAATACAGTCAAACGAGTTATTCTTGTCACTCCGTAGGATCCCTTCTAACCTCTAAAACACAACCATAATCAATCCCTTAACCCCCTCTGGTGGGAATCTGCTCCATGGGAATAGGGTTGCATAAGCAGATCCATAGTGTACGAGGTCAAAGTCATATTCGGTGTAAACTCCAAGAAATAAAAAACTTTACATTGAAATGACTCAAACATCCTGGAAAAAAATAACACCTCCCTAGCTCAAGTGTCAAGTACCCCTTATAAAAGTAAATGGAGGATTATTGATAAACAAACAGATGTATAGCCTTACCTCCAGGAATTGTCCACTATGCACCACCGAAAAATTCAGAATCCTACAGGCAATCAATAACCCTTCCATAATCTGTACGAATATCCAAACTGAAGTCTTCAAACAAGGTTCCAACAGAAAAAAATGTTTACTGGCATAATTGACTAACAACGAAAATACATAACTGACTGATTGTCTTTTCCATACATAAGTATAAAAAATCCACATCATATATAAAATATAAACCTACTTCCACCCACCCACTCCCAGACCATTCCAATTATTATCAGATTAATTTCTTTATACAATATCACACCTTCAGGGTGGGCCAAAATAAGGGTCCTATCTTTAAATTTGAATAACTTGAATTTGAATAACTTCCACAAAATAAAAGTTAAACTCACCAAACTTTATGTGTGTGTAGACTGACCCTTCCGAGAGTTTTTGAAATAAACAAAACAAATTTTAGCCGAAAAACACTTCTTAAAACTACAAAAACTAAAGTATTGTTTTTTACACTGTTTTGAGTTTTTTAAGCAAAAATAATGTTTTCTAAATGAGGGTACGTTCCTTAGGGCTAATACGGCTCATGCTTGCTTCGGAAGGGGTCCTTTACTTATTCTAAAAAAAATTTTTTTTAAATCAATAAATAAAAAAGTTATGAATTTTTAAAAATAGGACCCTTATTTTGGCCCACCCTGTAGTATATCATACTTATCACATCAACTCCTCTTTACCAACTCTCGTAATCCCAACCTATCGCAAATAACATAAATTATTAGATATCTTATCATATTCAAACTTTAAAAAAATATATTAAATTACTGATTCATAACTAATTAAATTAAATCAAATTACTTACTAATTAAACAACTATAAATATATTCATCGAATACCCTGAAATAAAGCAAACATATATATGACCAAGATCTAAACGTTACCGATTCACACAGACGCTCCGATAAGCTCATACACGTTATTAGATATAAGCTTACAGAGTTAAGTAAACACAAGTATGCCCCACATACCAATACAGACAGCACACGTGATGTTAGTATCCACTATTTTGATATCCCTTAGGATTTTTTTTATTGATTAAGATTCCCCCTCCATTAACACCAAGCTCTCACAAAGCTAATAAACTTAAATTATAACAATATTTTTACAAGCACTACCCAAATGTTATAAAAAGTAATACAAATATAACACTTAAACCTTTTAATAACAGGAACACACCCCACCAAAAAATGTAACCCACTCACTTACAAATAAACTACAACACACACTATCTACCCAAAATATACATGCATCATTGAAGCGGAGAAACATACAAGACTCATTATCTACAATTAATCTATTCTAAATAATACTTAGTTACGATTAAGACCCACATAAACATACAGTCTATCCCTATTGACTCCGTACTTTCTCCAAAAAGGACACATAAGTGAACTCACCGGAAGATGTTA
>OY744533.1:94504577-94539577 GCA_963556195.1 Sepiola atlantica
CTAGTTTAGCCCCCCCACACTTAAAGGAGGAGGTAATGCATGGAAGGATTGTATCACAAAAACAGAGCAGATACTACACCATCATTGAAAGATAGTTGATTAGTCTGAAATCTGTCACTCAGATTCTAGGTTATTATCAGTGAGCAATCACTTAAGATTACTGACATATATATTTGTAATATAAACAGCTTATTGTGCCCCTTTGTATGGTTGATATAATTGATTTGTAACCGGTTTGAACTGAATTGTAATTATCATATCCTAACCCTAATCCCTGTACTTCTCGGATTGCTGTATAACCGATTGATGTCTGCACTCTAGCCATGATGCTATGTTTTAATTTCGAATTTGGTGCCTATTCCCTGTGCTGAGACCTGTTATAAATAAAAAATTCAATATCGTCTGAGAAACGATCGTACACAAACTTGTTGTTTATGTTGAATTCTTGGAACGTACGTAAATGTATATGTCATAAGTTTATTTACCTCGTATCTATAATATATATTTACATACACACACACACACACACATACACACACACATATATATATATATATATGATAAAAAACGGAACTAAAATTCCAATGTAAAATGTAAAAAAGGAAAACCAAATATATTGTTTATGTATTCATCAACGTTTCGTCTTTATTTCAAGACTTCCTCAGGATGATTGGTCTGAAGAAAATTATACTAAAAGTAAAAAATATTTGAAACAATGGTTTAATAACTCCGACAGCTACCATTCCCACCCCACACTTTCCACAGTTAACTCAATGTCTCCCACTGCTACCATCTATTTGTAGCTCATAATTTATCTTTACATAAGCGGTCTTTTAAAGCTTTTCTCTACCATTGTTTCAAATATTCTCTACTCTCTGTGTTATTTTCATCAGACTAATCATCCTGAGAAAGTCTTGAAATAAAGACGAAACCCTGATGAATACATGAATAATACTTTTGGTTTTCCTTTTTCCATGTTGATATATATATATATATATATATATATATATATATATGAGGTAAGGTGCACGATAAGTCATGAAAATGAAATGCCGTGGAGACAATATGTGTGAAAAAAGACAAACGGAAAACAGTTTAAATGCAGGAGAAAAACAAAAACAAGAAATTTGACCGGTTTCGTTAATACGAACGAAACTGGTCGAGTCTCTTGTTTTTGTTTTTCTCCTGCATTTTAACCTGTTTTCCGTTTGTCTTTTCACCCCCCCCCATTTTGTCTCCACGGCATTTCACTTTCATGACTTATCGTGCACCTTACCTCATATATATATATATATATATATATATATATATATATATATGTGTGTGTGTGTGTGTGTGTATGTGTGTGTGTGTGTGTGTGTGTGTATATGTATATATATGGTCTTTTCGGTGTATAGGGATATATTAAATAAGATGTTTAGCTAAGCATAAAAAGGCCTAGATACATGTATAGGCAGATGATGATAGTAAACATGGATGAAGAAGAGTATGGATAATTTTGTCGAAACCAATTATCTTGGAATTATTCCAACAATGGTGAAATGCTTTGAGTAACGGAAAAGTGATTCTCCAAAAATGCCGGAAATATGTAACCAACTCGAGAGAAAAACAAATATCAATTTATTGTTGGAAAAACAATCAGATTTAAACGCTACCGGCAAATCTTAGGAAACTTGAAAGATGGAGTTTAAAAACATCTAAAATAACCCACTATTCGTTATTAAAAAAGAATATTAAAAGTAAAAAAACAGCAACGCGTGAAAATGTGTTAGTTGCTTTGAAATCATTAAACATTAAATCGAATTCTTATAAATGGACTTTCCTTATTGTATTGTATTCCCACCCACGGCCCCCTTAATCCGATACATCTTTGAATATAGGAACTCGATATAAGAATTCTTTCTGTTAAAAATAATAGCTTAATATGTAAATAAATAAATATATTTAAACATGCAGGAATGTAAATAAACGAAGATTGTGTTTAAAGATAAATCACAATGGAGTCGTTTGCAAGAAATCTCAATTTTTATAATGTTAGGTATGTGCATATACTTAGATATTTCAGACATAACTTAATCCCAGAACTAAAGAGTATTGATTTACTCCTCTCCAGGAGTTAGGCACAAGGCCAGATTTTATCTTACTCCCACAAGTAAGATGTGACCCAAGGTTAGGTCGGGAAAGTGGGGTTTAAAAATTGCCTGGGCAGCCCCCTTGGAATTCCCCGGTAGGGGCGCCTCAGGCAGTAAGCAATAAACTTACTCCTTCCCAAAGAGGGGAGGCAAAGCCTGGGAGGGTGGACCTCCTAGAACTGCACAGGACAGACCCATAGATCGGCGTAAATCAAGACCCGAAGGCCAAGACAATACCAGTCTATGGGGGTGCAGTATCCATCGGAACAGATACTACACTTTGATCTTGACCAAAAAGCCAAGAACTAAAGAGTTTTATTTACTCCTCTCCAGGAGTTAGGCACAAGGCCAATTTTATCCTACTCCCACAAGTAAGATGTGACCCAAGGTCGGGTCGGAAAGTGGGGGTTGAAAAGCCAGCGCCCGAGAGGTGAGCACTCTGACCATCAAAAATTGCCTGGGCAGCCCCGTCGACATTCCCCGGTAGGGGCGCCTCAAGCAGTAAGCAATTAACTTACTCCTCCCCAAAGAGGGGAGGCAACGCCTGGGAGGGCGGACCTCCTAGAACTGAACAGGACAATCCCATAGACCGGCGTAAATCAAGCCCCGAAAGCCAAGACAATACCAGTCTATGGGGTGCAGTATCCATCGGAACAGATACTACACTTTGATCTTAGCCAACAGGCAAAGAGTAGTTGTGCTAGTAAAATGTATAGAGAAAAAAAGGCCTTAGGGAAACACGCATTGATTGATGCAGTATAAGAATAGATGTAGAAAAACAAACTCATGCAAATAAAAGAAAGAAATGTGTAATATGGAAAGAGAGAGAGAGAGAGAGAGAGAGAGAGAGAGGGAGAGGGAGGGGAAGAGAGAGAAAGAGAGAGAAGGAGAGAGAGAGAACGAAAGAGAGAGAGAGAGAATGAGGGGGATACATATGGAAGTTTTAATATAAAGATGCTACACACATTTTTTACTTATATATTTTGTGTTTTTTACCATGCTAGTAGATATAATAAAATATATTATACTACAAATACAAGAAAGAAACATGCAATATATATATATATATATATATATATATATATATATATATATATATATATATATATATAAGTATACATTTTTATTTATACACACATTATTGGTTACATATGTGCATACATGTTTCGGTTGCACTTTTCCAAGAAAGTCAACCTCATCAGACTTTCTTGGAAAAGTGCAACCGAAACATGTATGCACATATGTAACCAATAATGTTTGTATAAATAAAAATGTATACTTATAAACAGCTCTACTTGGTATTGAGCACTTTTTATAAACACTTGAGTTTCTACGGATTTACATTAACAGAAACTAATACAATACATGTACGATATATATATATATATATATATATATATATATATATATATATATATATGAGAGAGAGAGAGAGACGGAAAAGAGGGTAGTGCAGTATTAGTGCAGTTCCAGCGAGAGAAAAGTATATATGTAAAAGAGTAAGGCTACCAACATTTGTAAAATGTTTTCTTCAACATTTATTTATTATCTTGTTATTTTAGCATTTTATAATTTTATATAAAGCGTTTCAAGCGGTGGTCCGCTCTCATCAGATATGTAAATCCATTTGAAGAAATGTCTTTCGATTTGAAAGAGTGTTGTTTCATTTTAGGAAAGAGAGAGATAGAGAGAGAGAGAGAGGAGGAGGAGAGGGGGAATATGAAAAGAAAGTGAAGACTAAATAAAAAGAGAAAAGAAAGAAATAAGTTACAAATTCCTTTTTAGCCATTTTTTTTTACTTTCAAATTATTATGAAATAAAAAATGATAGAAATAGTCAACATTAAAGTTTCCTCGCAATCATAGGACATAAATGTCAAAACAAAAATATAGAGGCAAATAAAAAAAAACAAATGAGAATAAAAAATCACTAACACTCACTCACACTCACTCATTCACACTTACTCTCACTCATTCACTCACACTCACTTTCATTCACTCACTTTCCAGGTGTATCGTGTATGTTCCCTTCGACAAGAGGTTCGACCCTGTCTAACTGTCCTTCAGCTAAGTCACCCCAGTGATCATGTTTTGGGGATTGATTGTGTCCATTTGCCACTATTTACGGTCGTGCTTGATGTTTTCTTTCGATGTCTTCTTAGAGTTCCCGGCTTTATTTTGGTTGTCCAGTCTTAGGTCTCTGCAAGTGTTGATATGCTCTTTGCTTCTTTCAACATGCCCGAACCAGCGAAGACGGGTTGCCCTTATTAAGACATACAGTTTGGGGATGTCCACTTTCTCAAGTAAAGTAATCCTTTTGACTGTACGTTGCATATCTACCTAATCATTGCCATGTCATTTCTCTGAAGTCGGGCAAGTGAGGCCTGCATGAGGGCCAAACGCTCACTGCCATACAACATCATAGACCTTAAAGATAAAATAGAAATAAAGGTGAAAAGCGAAGAAAATCAGTTGAAAGGAAAGAAAGAAATAACGATTGAATGATAGAAAGAAAGAAAGGAAAAAAAAGAGAGATAATGAAAGATAGAATATCTGACAGAAAAAAAGAAAGAATAAATAAAATAAAGAAAAAAAAAAGAAAGAATAAATGAAATAAGATAAGAAAACGAAAGACTGGTAATTTGAGAAAGAAAGAAAGAAAAAAAGAAAGAAAAGAAAAAAAAAGAAAGAAAAAAAGAAGGATGAGGAACGAACGAAAATCTGACAGAAAAAAGAAAGAATAAATGAAATAAGGTAACAAAAAGAAAGACTGGTAATTTGAGAAAGAAAAAAAGAAAGAAAAAAAGAAAAAAGAAAAAAAGAAAGAAAGAAAAGAAAAAAGAAAAAAGAAAGAAAAACAAAAAAAAGAAAGAAAAAAAGAAAAAACAAAAAAAGAAAAAAGAAAGAAACACAGACAAAACAAAAAAAGAAAGGAAAAAGAAAAAACAAAAAAAGAAAGAGAAAAAGGAAAAAAGAAAAAAGAAAAAAAGGATACGGAAAGAAGGAATATCTGACAGAAAAAAAGAAAGAATAAATGAAATAAGATAACAAAAAGAAAGACTGGTAATTTGAGAAAGAAAGAAAGAAAGAAAGAAAAAAGAAAAAAAAAAAGAAAGAGAGATAAGGAAAGAAGGAATATCAGACAGAAAAAAAGAAAGAAAGAAAAAAAGACACGCAAGAAAAAGTGACTTTCAAATCCCACAGATCATGACTCAGCAATTAAACTAAAAAGTCGACATTAAAAAAATATTTACAAAATAGGAAGTAAGAAAAAAAGAAGACTGAAGACAAAAAAAGGGGAAATAAAAAGTGAAGAAATAATATGAAAATATATGAAAAAAGAAAAAAGGGAGAAAAACGAAAGAAAAGAAAGAAAAAAGACGAAAGAAAAGAAGGAGAAATACGAGAAAAGGGAGATAAAAAAAGAAAGAAAAGACGAATGAAGAAAAAGAAAAAAGAAGAAAATGGAGAGAACGAAGAAAGTAAACATGAAGAAGAAATAAAGGAAAAGAAAAAAGGAGAGAAAAGAAGAAAAAAGAAGAACGAAGAAATGGAAAAGGGAGATAAAAATGAAAAAAGGGGTTCAAGGAGAGCCACAAAAATATCTGTAAAGAAAATGATAAAATTAACAATTGTAGAAGCAGTCGACATTAAAATAAATGTAACGAAAAGGACATGCATTCATTTAACTTGCGCGTTTTAACGCTGAAAATTGTATGCGTGACGGACCGGTAGATAGATACTTTTACTCAGAAGGCTTGGACGCATCTAATATCCGCTTAACTAATTTCATTCAATCTGCGCGTTCAGCGATGAGACTCCTAATTCAAACTTATGCGTGACAGATCGACAAATGAACAGAGCCTTTCATAAAGATGCATGGACGCATCTCAAAAGCTCATTTGATTCAGTCCACGCGATGAACATGCTTTTCTTTGAGAGCGTGACGGACCGACCAACCGTGGGACACAAGCTCGTATCACTTAATGAATATAAGAAGAAAGAAAACAAGAGAAAAATAAAGGATATGCAAGATGAGAAATAATAAGTAAGTAAATAAATACCTGGTTCGTTGCGGCTTCCAAAACAAAACACTTAATAAAATTAGTTGCAGATGAAAACCACCATAAATAAAGGATCCCGGTTGTTAATTCTTGCAAATTGAACATAACTAAAAAATATATATATAACAAAATAAAAAAAATAACAAAATCCCGCAAATTGAACATAACTAAAAAAAATATATATATATAAAAAATAAAAATAAAATTACAAAGAATAAAATAACATTCGTAAATAAATACCTTAGATCAAATTTAGAATAAAGCTAAACAAACACTAACAAAATGATTCATTTTCATCGAGACTAATTTCTTGCGCGGCTTATTTTTGTGCTCGACTGTAATTAGGCTGTGCTTTGTTAAATTTTCAACAAGAAAGCATTTGTTTGCTGCTTTAAAAAACAAACCGCCATTACGAAAATAACTTAAAACATAACGTTGGAAAGCAATCCGATTGAGACGAAGTATAATGGCGGATTTGGCTCGGAAATGATTCTTTCAGGCTTTGATCCATTTCGGCATATTTACGGGGTGCGATCCAAAATTAACTAAATAAAATTGCTTAAAATTTATATTGATTTTTTTTATAGCTATTAAGCCAGGGATTTGACTGAAAATTAACTAATCTATCTATCAATATCTCTATCTTTTCATATACATATCTGTAAATAAGTATATATATATATATATATATATATATATATATATATATATATATATATATATTAAAATAAAAAAGCTTTAATATATATTGAGCACTTTTGTTGATTTTTTTATATTTGAACTTAATCAATAAATTATATATATATATATATATATATATATATATATATATATATGTGTGTGTGTGCGTATATATAGATGTTCCTCTAAGACGAGCTTGTTATTTTCTTCCTTTAATTTTCTGTAAGATGTCCTGCTAAAGGCGCTGATGAAGAGACGTTCTGGAGTGGCTTTGTAAAAAAAAATGTTTAATCGAAAAATTAAAAAATAAAAATTAAAGTATTTCCAGAATGTTTTGGAAACGACCGTACGCCATACTAGACTTGTTGTTCTAATTCTTTGAACAATTGGAATGTTCTGATCCATTAAATCATTATATATATATATATATATATATATATATATATATATATATATATATATATATATATATATGTGTGTGTATATATGTATATGTATATGCATATGTACAGTATGTTGCAGCAAAATCCGACACTTGAGAAAAAGAAAACGAAATAGACAATACAAGCAAGGACCCGAAAATTTATTTAGCAACAGCTAGGGTTATATATACTACATTCTTTTTCTATGTAACCGCGTCCGGCGGAGCCGACCATCTCAAGGTGGACACGAGATAAGTCACACGCTTTGGTGACCATGTAATTCTTTATAGGGCCGAACGCCTCCACGATGGCAACTTTCAGAGGGTCGACCGTGTTATGGGTGTGATTGTTTGTTTTGGCCTCGATCACGCCTCATATGAAATAGTCAAGAGTGTTACAGAGTCGGGTGAGAAAGGCAGCTACAAGTTCGGCGATCAGTGGTGAGGAATATTGTGAAGCAGCCACTCTTGCTAGAAAACGGAGGGGTCCCATGGCGATCTCGTCCATCTAGGGCTTCGGCACATCCTCAACACCTCCTGGTATTTCCTTTACTTTTTTTATCAAGTGTCGGATGTTGCTTAAACACCCTGTATATGTGATTTTAGTTATGGTATTAATAATCCATCGTAATAAAAAATGAAAAAAAAGTAAACCGAAATTTTGTTTGATATGTTCATCGACGCTTCGTCTTTATTGTTCAAAGAATTTCTCAAAACTATTTATGTAAAAAATAAAAAAATAGAAGTAAAAAAATTGAAATACGCGGTGCGTCTATGACGTGACAAGAATGTCTTCTTTCGAAAAACACACACTCTTTTTCACGCACACATACGCACAATATATTGATAAACAGATCTGAAAAAGTGGACAAATCAAATTAAAAGCATACTTGGTTGACTAATATTTTGTCCCTTGTATTCTGAAAACCTAAATATAAAAATATAAACACAACCATTTGAATCACCTTAATACGAGCGATATATTTTTTGGATTAAGCTAAGGGGGGGGGGTAAAGGCGAAAATGGAGGAAAAAAGGGAGTTTTAAGTGGATATGAAGAAATAAGAGAGAAACGGAGAGAGAGAGAGAGAGAGAGAGAGAGAGAGGGAGAGAGAGGGAGAGAGGGAGAGAGAGAGGATAGTGGTAGGATGAAAGTGAATGACGGAGAACGCAAAGGCTGGAATTAGAGATTCAGTCCGGTGGGGGAGAGTTCAAATGTGCGAGACGACAGACCTAAAAAGTCTTAGTAGGGTGTAAGTACTAATCAATTGCTGGATTAGATGTTGGTGAAAAAATGCCATTAAGAGGTGAGTGGGCGAGTACGTAAATATACATCCTACATATACATCGATTGTTCGTATAGCCATTGCAATGGAACTATATATATATATACATATATATATATATATATATATATATCAACAATCAGATAACGCTAAACTCCACACAAACTATTAAAGTCACAAACCGAAAGCTTTAGACTCGAGTTTCGCCGTCCTTTGCGCTCATCAGTAGGTCATATTTGAACTCAGGTTCGAGACCCGAGTATCTTGCATGCGAGGCAAATACTCTGCCACCTGAGCCATCACGCTACATACACATAAGTCCCTTTTCTAACACAGATCATGAAAACCGCGGCATATATATATAAGATTTTATAAATAAATATTAATTATTTATTACTTACAGATATCGATGTTTCATGCTTGCGCAATCTTCAGTGTAGGAAGCTAATGTCCGACTGATTAGCAGTGACCACCAGTTATTTAACTTTGTAAATGCGGTGATTTACAGCAAGCAACGAAGAGTGATCAACAACAACAATGAAGCTAGTAGTACTGCTTGTTATCAAATTCACTCAGAGTGCCCACACTAAGTAAAGTGGCTATATAATGATATTTTATGAATAAATATCAATCATTTATTACCTACAGACATCGAATTTTCATGCTTACGCAATCTTCGACGGTCGGCGGGCGCGAACTCCGATCACAAATCGCCACTGATTCACAGTCAAGTGACTTACGCGTTGGCCACAGAGGAGCAGATATCAGAGCTTATATATATATATATATAGCTGTGATGAGCTGTGAAACAGCGAAACAGGCTGTATGTGGATGACTATATATATATATATATATATATATATATATATATATATATATATATATATATATAGTTTTTAAAGTAAATATATTATTCATTTACAAAATATAAATAAATTGCGTTGTCCAAGTTTTCAAAATATAAAAAACAAATTCTCCTTATTATTGCCATTTCAGCAACGTTTTCAATGTGTGACTTTTCAATCTACCTTATTCACGTAACCGCGTGCTACACACAGCGGCATATCAACATTAATCGTCGATAACATCAAGACAAATTTCAACTTGACTGCAATAAATATGTCTCAATCAAGGAAGATTAAACGATAAAAGAAGAGAAAACATATGCTTATACTTCTGACAAGGGTGTTTATCACAGAAAGTACTCAAGTGTTTATTTAAAAAAACATAAATAAATTGCGTTGTCCAGGTTTTCAAAATATTTAAAAAAAATATTCTCCTTATCATTGCTATTTCAGCAACGCTTCCATGTGTTACTTTTCAAACTATATATATATATATATATATATATATATAGAGAGAGAGAGAGAGAAAGAGAGAGAGAGAGAGAAGAAAAAAGAGTGATAAATATGCGACGATTGTCCAAATTTATTTCAAATTTCAATTGTTCAATGCAAGGTGTATTCAGTAATAAACTAGTGTTTATTATTCTTTCCTTAAGCCAAGGCTTTTCAAATATCGAAATCTTATCATCAGAGGAGAAATACAGATGCATAAGTTGGCTTTCGAAAAAACCAAAGTTCAAATATTTGAAAAATATGCAAATTATTATTATGGAATTTTTGGCTTAAGGAAAGAATAATAAACACTAGTTTATTACTGAATACACCTTGCATTGAACAATTGAAATTTGAAATAAATTTGGACAATCGTCGCATATTTATCAGTCTTTTTTCTTCTATCACTACAATTGCTCTATCTCGTATATTGAACTAATCCTCTTCACAATAGGTTCCATTTACTAAAAGTTTTTACTTTGGTTTATATTTCCTATATATATATATATATATATATATATATATATACGTAACTTTTAGTTTTCTTTGTATTTTTCTACCTCATAAGCAGCAGAAAATATTGAATTTAGTTGCCCTGTTAAATAGGAAGTGTAATTATATTTTTTAATTATATATATATATATATATATATATATATATATATATATATATATATATATATATATATATATATATTAATTCATTTTAACATAAATATAAAAGGAATCCATGGACACGTATTTTTGCTTTAAATCCCGTCATTAGCATTGCTAACCTGGGCAAGGATCGAACCTACGATATTACCGTTTGCAGTCTAGCGTATTAAATTTTGAATATCCCTTTCCCCCACCCGTTTCACATTCGCCCAGACCATTCCTCTTTCTTGTTTTAATGTATTGAAAATAATAATAATGTAAGTCATCCTACATGAGCTTTCAGTTTTAAAGTTATTGCTCCCGAGCAAAACCGAGTTTCTTCCCCATACATTTCCTCAAAAGTATAACGAAATCTATATTTGTTTAAATTAAACCCGGGCAACGCCGAGTTTTTTATTTTCTCCCTTAATAATATAATGAAACTTATATTTATTTTAGTGTATTCAGTTGCGACGCTGTCTTCCCCTTCTCTATCAAGCATATGCCACATTAAAAATGTACTACTGTATTATTGCACACACATATCTAGGATATTGAACACTGACTCCTGAGCAACGCAGTGTACCATTTTTGGTTTATACTTGTACAGAAAAGTACAGTTAAAATCATTATCCCGGGCAACGCAGCGTTTAGAAACGCCTTTCTATGTAGGATTGCTCTCTCTAGACTATTAATGACTTCCGGGCAACTCTGAGTAAACGCACCCGCCATATCTATGATATTTAGCACTTTGGATTAGCCTATACTACGAACCAAACGTCATTCTGTATCATTACTATTATTGCTCCCGGGCAACACCGATTAAACAAAAGACAGAGAATTTTTTTCTTCCGGGCGTGTAAAGACACCTGCTCTATCTAAGATATTGAGAACTTTTGGATTGCTACATATACCTTAGCACATGTATAACTATGATCTTACATTTATTGCTTCCGTTTAGAACGCTAGTGAAACCACCCAAATAAAATTTAGGATGCCTCCAGGGAAACTACTAAAACGACGCTTTCTGTGTTTCTTGCCCCCCTCCCCCTCTTCTCCCTAGTCCGAAGAGAAGCTTAACAAACGTTAAATAATTTGAAAGCGAAAGGAATACATTAAAATAACAACGTTTTATTTCCATTCAGGTGACGGTGGTTAAGTGGATAACGACACCGACTGAAGACCTGGGTGTTCCAAGTTCGAATCCAGTCGGTTCCACTATACCACTTTCATTTAGGGATGTCGGCAACCTTCTCGTGGTTCTTACTGTAAGTACCCGATGTTTTTCCAGAAAGATTTCCAACTAGAAAAACTAATGCCAACACCAGAATCATCTGATTCACACGAAAGAAGAAGAAGTCCGATAAATGTTACTTCTTTCTTTTAATGCTTGTAAGAAGATCATATTCATATGTTTACCTTCATTCAGAGTCGATCATCTTCCGATCATTGAACGTTCTTTGGAGATCAGACAAAATTCTTTTCTTTCGATTGAGTTTCCGGAACAATTTAAAATTTAAAATTTCTTGCTAGATTTGAGGTATTTTGCTTAGTACGACAACAGAAACAGTAAAAACATTTGTACGTCTTTGAGTACATCTCTTCTTTGCCTTCAGTCCGATAAATGGGAGGTGACGGTGGTTAAGTGGATAGCGACACGGACTGAAGGCGTGGATGTTCCAAGTTCGAATCCAGTCGGTTCCACACCAGAATCATCTGTTTCACACAAAAGAAGATAGAACACGAATATCGTCGACATAGCGTACGTAAATAGAGTTTTTTTTATGTTATTAAACCTGTGAAACAGTTATTTGCATATATATATATATATATATATATATATATATATATATATATATATATATAATAATCAAGGGAGACGCGAGAGCGCTCTATCCTTTAATAGACTTCAAAAACGGCCTATGTTAGAAATCTCATTTCTTTGATCAATCATAACTCAAAAACCAATAAACCAAATTAGTTAAAACTTTGCACAACATTTTTTTTGATAGGTTCTATAAGTGTGAAGAATTTTAGCATCATTAGTCAAGGCAACCGAGAGATCCAGAAAGGTCAGGCATTATTTTGTGTTATCCGTGTGTACGTACGTACGTACGTATGTATGTGCCACCCTGTATCTCATCAACTATTTGATGGATTCAGCTGATTTCTGGCAGAGATAGAGGTTCTAGGGTCTAGTTCATGGCATTTTAATTTCAGTTTACCATATACCTTAGTTTTCCAGAAAATTCCAAAAAACCTTAAAAATAACCATTGTATTGAGGCATAGCCTTTACAAAAGTAGTGACATTCCATGATAAATGCCAGTATACTGAAAACCGTATGCCCTTAATAGGGTTAAGATGAAAATTCATATACACTAAATATACAAAAGCAAGGAAATTCCCAAATTTTTACACTTTTATTGTCATTAAGGGTATGCGAGCACAACAGGGCTATGTATTTTACTAGTAGGATTTTTTCTTCAGCGCACCTCACACACTTCATCCACTCATGCATAAAGATTTATACTGTAGTGATGTGATAATGAAATGGTTTGATTGATATGTAGTCATACCTTTAATTAATGACAATAAAAGTGTAAACATTTGGGAATTTCCTTGAATTTTCATCTTAACCCTATTAAGGGCATAGGATTTCAGTATACTGGCATTTATCATGGAATATATATATATATATATATATATATATATATATATATATATATATATATATATATATATATATAATAATAATAATAATAATAATAATACATATATATATATATAAAATATTTGTTATTGTTTATTTATCTATGGACGTATACGTTTCGTCGCTTTTCAATCAAGACTCATCAGCATAGAAGCACGACTATTCACTACCGGTCACACGATTCGAAAGCCTGGATTACAAGTATTTTTCAACCCCAATCCAACGTCGCTAACCGATAGGCCAGTTCTGAACAGCTTATAAACAATGATAATTTTAACACATTTAAAGGCGGCGAGACATACAGGCATTCAACTTCTATGAGTGAAGGAATGATGCATATAAAGCAAGTGACGTCACGCTGTGTTATTACTACCATTTACAGTGCTCGACTTTTTTTTAACGAGGAGCTTCAAATATATATATATATATATATATATATATATATATATATATATATATATATATATATATATATATATATATATATATAATTACTTATCTACATACTCTCGTTAATGTGGTTTCAGACTATTTTGGAGTATCGTAGTCTATCTCCAAACCAGTGTATGAATGTATGACATGATTCCATTACATCGACATCCGATATCATTGTACTATATTTGAACAGGACAGGTAATACACTTTGATCCTGACTCGATGGACAACGAAGTGTATTTTAGTTTCACGTTCAACACAAAAGAGGTGTAAGATGAAATTTCAAAAATAAATTATTTTTTTTACATTTGATCTTTTGCGATCGAGCGATACCATAATTCAACCCTTAAATGCTTTTTGTTACAAATATGACACAGTCCAACAAAATGCTTATTTAATATAATATTCAACGAAAATGATCAAACTGCAACTTGTTTCACATCTGCAACGCACCTGTTGGTAAGTGAGTAGGTATTAGAATCATGTTGCATCAGCACACTCGCTAAATAGGTAATCAGTATCTTCGATGTCAAACAAATACAAAAGATTAAGCATTTAAGGGTTAAGAATAGGTGAAGGGTGATAACGTACGTACGAATGTGACATTGCTTCAGCAGATTATATTATATAGATATTCACAGCCTTATAAAATTTGTTCAATTTTTTTACATATAAAAAAGGACATATTACTTCGTTTACTTTTAAAACAAGCGGGATTCATGTTCAATTTCTTTCTTTTGAAATATCCATGAAATTCACTACGAGCCTAAATCTAGCTAAATAGATCCACCGGTGATTAATTATTTTTTTAGATTGAACATTAAAACGAGACTATGTAGAAAGTTCTACTGATTCAAATTTAATGTGTTATTCTTTTTTTTTAAAAGGCACTTAATCGGTCATCTTAGAATAAATTGAAAGCTAAACGAATACAGCTGTTCTGCAATTTTATAATTTTATTTTGCAAGTGTTCACGTAAATATTAAACGACATCAGTATCGTTACATGGAAAAGCAATTTACTTTGCGATTAATTTTCGCTAAGATTGTTCATTCAAAAAGCTTCTTGAACCGTAATGAACTTCTAGGCCTTTTGGCCAGGATCAAAGTGTAGTATCTCTTCCGATGGATACTACACCCTATAGACAGGTATCGTCTTGGCATTCGGGGCTTGATTTACGCCGGTCTATGGGTTTGTTTTTGTGTAATTCTAGGAGGTCCACCATCCCAGGCTTTGCCTTCTCACCCTTTGAGAACGGGTTAGTTTATTGCTAATCGCATGAGACGCCCCTACTGGGGAATGCCAATGGGTCTGCCCAGGCATTTTTTGAGGGTCACAGGTGCTCTTCTTCAAGGGTGTTGACTTATCAAATTCCACTTTCCGACCTTGTGTCACATTTTACTTTGTGGGAGGTAGATAAATACCTGAACCCTAATACATTTTTAGCTTACCATATCCTGTAATACCAATAAGAGTAGGAACACACCGAAGAATTCCGAAACATTCCGAAAAATTCCGAAAACGTGGAAAAAGACGAACTTAGACATCGGAGGAAGGGTTTACACCATACAAACCACGGCACTGTTGAAAACAGCTGAACTATTGAGAAAAATCCTCGAGTGCAGAAACCAAGCCACATGACCAGATGACACCGAGCAACCGTAGGTCAGCTGAAATGAAATGGCAGAAGTTCCAAACACAACTAGAAGTAGATGTTGAACATTTCAATTTGGTTCTCAGCAGCACCAAAATCGGTTGATATCACGGAAAGTGACCGCGAAGGTTCTGGGAGGACGGAAATATCGAAGAAAAAAAAAAGGCTCTAACACTACCTTGACTGGAAAGGAACAGGGAATACTAAAATTCTCAGGCGCCTTATTGTCACTTAGATTCGAGGAAAGCAACCGTTATGAGCGAAAGATAACTGGTAAAACCTGGTGTATTAGCTCGGTTGAGTTATTATTATAAAGAGAGATAATGAAAATCCGGTGAGATTTTCTATCATTCAGAATCCAAAGAAAGTCACCGGTTGTTATCAGCGATAGATCACTAATAACGGCTGGTGTGAGAACATCATCTGACTACTACTACTACTACTACTACTACTACTACTACTACTACTACTACTACTACTACAATAATAATAAAATTAATAATAATAATAATAATAATAATAATAATAATAGACCAACAGATACTGAAAGAAGTTAAAAGCAAGAAAAAGAACATATCTATAGGATGGATTGACTACAAGAAAGCGTACGAGAGAATCCCTCAAGCATGGACAATTGAATGTTTAAAAATGTACAAGATACCCGACAGGATTATTAATCTCATCAAGAAAGCAATGGAAACATGGAGATTAGAACTGATAGCTGGAGGGCAATACTTGACAAAGATAAAAATACAGAGAGGATTTTTTCAAGGAGACTCCCTATCACCACTACTGTTTATCATAGCCATGATGCCACTCAACTACATACTCAGGAAATGTGATGCTGGATACAAGTTCACAGGCAGAGAACAACGAATAAACCATCTCATGTACATGGACGACCTGAAGCTATTTGCAAAAAGCAAAAAAGAACTGGAAAAGCTGATAAATACGACCAGAATCTTCAGTCAGGACATTCAAATGGAATTCGGAATCGAAAAGTGTGCATTGCTACAGATTAAAAAAGGAAAGCTGGAAACGACTGAGAGCATGGAACTACCCAACCAAGAGCAGATGAGGGCGCTATGCGAACAAGACAGCTATAAATATTTGGGAGGTTTGGAAGCAGACACAATCAAATCAACAGAAATGAAAGAGAAAGTTGGAAAAGAATACCTGAGAAGAACAAGAAAGCTCTTAGAAACAAAATTATATAGCAGAAACCTAATCAAAGGAGTAAATACTTGGGCAGTATCACTAATAAGATATTCTGGACCATTCATGAGCTGGACTAAAGAAGAACTCAGGCACCGTGACCAGATGACTAGAAAATTAATGACTATGCACAATGCACTACATCCAAAAGACGATACAGACAGACTCTACGTGAAGAGAAACGAAGTGGGAAGAGGACTGGTAAGTATAAAAGACTGTGTGGACGATACTAAAAAAGAGCTGGAGAAATACATAAACCAGAACACAGAAAGGCTGATCACCACAGCAAGAGATACCGTCCCAACGAACAACGCAGGAAACATCGAAACTGGACACAAACAGACAAGAAAAGAAAAATGGGAAGAAAAACAACTACATGAACGCTTCATAAGACTCACAAGAGAAGAAACCAACGCAAATAGCTGGACATGGCTAAGAAAAGGAAACTTGAACAGAGAAACGGAATCTTTACTGATGGCTGCAAAGAACAATGCGATTAGGACAAACTACATTAAAGCTAAAATAGATAAAACCCAGGAAAACAATAAATGCAGACTGTGTGGACAAAGAGATGAAACAGTAAATTATATAATAAGTGAATGTAGCAAACTTGCCCAAAAAGAATACAAGAACAGACATGACTGTGTTGGGAAAGTAATACACCGGGAACTGTGCAAACAATTGAATTTCAAATATGCAGACAAATGGTATAAACATAAACCAGAAACAGTACTGGAAAACGACAAACACAAAATCCTCTGGGATATGGATATACAAACAGATAAACTCATACAAGCAAGGAGACCTGATGTTATTATAATAGACAAAAAGGAAAACTCTTGTAAAATCGTAGACTTCGCCGTTCCAGCAGACACAGAGTGAATATCAAAGACACAGAAAACGAAGTAAATACACAGAACTAGCCAGAGAACTGAAAAAAATATGGAGAATGGTGAAAGTTAGAATGATACCAATAATCGTAGGAGCACTAGGAACAATCCAAAAAAATCCTGGAGAAAAGACTGGGAGAAATTGGAATCAACGGGACGATCGAAACCATACCAAGGACGGCAATGATCAAAACAGCTACAATCTTAAGAAAAATCATTGAACGCGGAAATCAACCCGCATAAGCTAAGGTCACATGGAATCTACTACAGGAAGAAAACAAATCCATAGAAAGAACACATCACAAACAAAGGAAAAGAAAAGGCAAGAAACATCACTTCATAAGCCCCCCCCCCCCCACCAATAAATTACACCGGCCTCAACTGACATGACACAAAAATGAACTAATGAACAGAAATAGTAAGAAACACCATCAGCTCCCCCCCCCAAAAAAATGGTACCAGCCTAGGCTGACACCACACAAAATATTTGCATAGTGTCAAGGAGGATGAGAAGACCGAGGAGGGACAGCACAAACCATACCCCCACTAGAAGTGCAGAGATTGATGGAACTTTGGGAAGCTTATTGCCACCCAAATCCCAAAGAAGACTAATGGTCTTTACCAGCGAGAAATCAATGGTAAACGGCTGTTGTGATACTGCAAGTTTATTTGCGGTGACTATCGAAAACAGGCGGAGAATACTGGAAATCGGGGGAGACTTGTTGTCACTGTGTGAGAAATTCTAGTGAGTACATAATAATAAAAATAATAATAACTATAATAATAAAAATAAAAATAATAATAATAATAATAATAAATAATAATAATAACAAACCCAATAAAATATAATAAAAATAATAATAATTTTCATAATAATGATAATGCTATTCATAATAAAAAAAATAATAATGATAATAAACATAATAATAATAATATTCAGAATAATAATATTTAGAATAATAATAATAATAATAATAATAATAATAATAATAATAATATTCAGAATAATAATATTCATACTAATAATAAAAAAAAATAATATTCATGATAATGATATTAATAATAATAATAATAAAAAAATAATAATATTCATAAAAATAATAATAAATAATAATAATAGTGATAATGATGATAATAATAAATAATAATAATAATAATAATAATAATAGTAATAAAAAAATAATAATAAAAATAATCATAATAATAATAATAATAATAGTAATAAATAATAATAATAGATAAGGAGATGAAGTAGTAGTAGGAGGGAATGGTACACAAATCATTTTTGAAAGTTGTGGATATGAAAGAAAACAGAAAAGGGTAGAAATGCAGAATGGATAAATAAAGACTTTTTCAGTATAAGATTACAATTTATCAATGAAGGTGATACAACAAAAGAATGTTAATAAGATTAAGATAAGAATAAGTCTGTATAAAACTTATTTTCGTTTTTTTATCATATGTTGTCGAATCGACTGTTCAAGTTCGATTTCGAAGTTATCTCCCTTTGTTATTCTTACTATCGTGTTGCAATGATAATGACACACCACAGAACAGTGTCTAAAGCGGTGTTAAGCAATAATAGAGATTATGCCGTTCAAATGAACAAAAAGTGAATTCAATAAGATAATCCAAATTGGACTTTATTTTTAATCCCGAAAACGTACACACCTTTTTGGTGGACCTCATAGAGAAATAAACCCGAGGCCTGATAACTCTACTGATAATGTAGTCTTGCGAAAATTTTGCAAACGAGAAAGAGAGAGAGAGAGAGAGAGAGAGAGAGAGAGAGAGAGAGAGAGAGAGAGAGAGAGAGAGAGAGAAGAGAGAGAGAGAGAAAAAGAGAGAGAAAGAGAGAGAGAAAGAGAGAAAGAGAGAGAGAGAGAAAGAGAGAGAGAGAGAAAAAGAGAGAGAGAGAGAGAAAAAGAGAGAGAGAGAGAAAGAGAGAGAGAGAAAGAGAGAGAGAGAGAGAAAAAGAGAGAGAGAGAGAGAGAGAAAGAGAGAGAGAGAGAGAAAGAGAGAGAGAAAGAGAGAGAGAGAGAAAAAGAGAGAGAGAGAGAGAGAAAGAGAGAGAGAGAAAGAGAGAGAGAGAGAAAGAGAGAGAGAAAGAGAGAGAGAGAGAAAGAGAGAGAGAGAGAAAAAGAGAGAGAGAGAGAGAGAAAGAGAGAGAGAGAAAGAGAGAGAGAAAGAGAGAGAGAAAGAGAGAGAGAGAGAGAAAGAGAGAGAGAGAGAGAAAGAGAGAGAGAGAGAAAGAGAGAGAGAGAGAGAAAGCGAGATAGAGAGAAAGAGAGAGAGAGAGAGAGTGAGAGAGAGAGAGTATTACAATTGAGAAGATGGCGCTTAAATAATAGTGTGTATTGGAATATGCGTTAGAACATGAGTGTGACAGAGAGGTTTGATATAATAAATAATAGTTTAAGATGGTTTAATATATTTACCATTAAAATGCACAAGGAAAACAATCGCTATCGTGTAAAATGTTTTAATAAATAAATAAATAAATAAGGAGTTGAGTTGTGCATCAGTTATCTATCCATTGTTCAATTTTTCTAAGCTGTTTATATGTATCTTCTCTCCCCCTCTCTCTTTATATATATATATATATATATATATATATATATATATATATATATATATATATATATAGATATATATATATATATAGATATAGATATAGATATATAGATATAGATATAGATATTTATATACCATAATATCAATAGAATTCGGAATTTTTTAGATGAGGATTGATAATTTGTATTATTTGGATTTTTCGGACTACTGTTTTCATCTTGGATTTTATACTCACAACGTTACGGCCGATGTATGCTATGACCTTCTTCAAGTGCGTCTTGTCGAACTCGGGAATCGGTACGGAATTTCGAACGGAACCATTTATCCACGATGATACCTTACTGTCGTTCCGTCAGTCTTAAGTAATTTGTAATTGTATTCTTAGTATCGACCGCACTGAATCTTTGAACCTCGAACATCCGGAAGACTGTCACTTTGAACTTTTTCTTTGCGTGTTTTTGAAACATGTGGTCATACGACAGTTTCCCAACTTTTACGCAGTCCTTTGCATTATTGTTGTACTCTGCAAGATTCTTTAAGCTGCACTGGTTGGGCAGCAGAGAACAGACAAAGCGGTGTTGCATTCGCAAATAGTTGGGTCAGTTCTGTAGCAACTTTTGATCGCCCCATTCCTGTTCCCAGGCGGTTGAGTGTTTTCCACTGGAGCCAGGGTGCTTCAGAACCGGGGTGGGGAGGGTCCCATAAAGGAAAAGTTCTTATGTCAGTAGGAGTGGAGCTATTATCTAGCCGTCTGGTCCACAACTGTAGTCTGGTCTCTTCCTGAGATATTGTTCGGGGTTCGACATGGCTGAGGAAGCTGTCCCTTGACTTCAGGTGTTTGACCGTTGGTTCACGTCCATAAATTAATAATGTAACGATACACGTTACATGATCTTCTTTTTAACATTTTACTCTATACGTTTCGTAACCACAGTCTTAAATCTTCACGTATCAATTTACGGCCCTTCAGGCCTTTTTAAAACCACGAATCTGTTCACGGCATCTCAAGCCTTTTTCAATTACGGCCTCTGTTCATTTATACGTATCTTAAAGTCTCTAAAAAGTTCTCAAATAAATCTCAAGGTTTACCTTATCTTCTGTTCTCTTCTTTGGCCTGTGATTCGTCTAGTCTTCGCTGGCTGTGTCGTCTTGATCGAAGGAAGAGGTCTGTCTCAGACAGAATGAATACACGAGACACGAATTTTTGAAGGGATATTTCACACAAATTTCTTTATTCTCACACAAGCTTCTTATTTCTTTCTGGTTCGTTTGCCGTCAGGGGGATTCCGGCTTCGACTCTCTCATGCCCCGGCTATTTTCCGGTTCCTTTTGGGATATCTTCTGCCCTCCCAGAACGGGGCCTTACCAGTTTACCGGCTACATGCTCGCACCCGGTCTGAACGGTATCGCCTCTAAGCTCAGACTGATTCTAAAAAGCTAAGTTTTTGTTTTCCGTGGTGACGTAATCATCATTCCCACGCACGAGATGGGGACAAAAATGACTCACTCTGATCTCCGACTCAAAGGTCACGTCAGATGTCTAAATTTATTATGACTATTCTTGGATCAAACACTTCTCTGAATTCACTTCTGAGTCCAGAAACAAAACTTATTTTTCAATAACAAAATTAGCTATTTGATACTAGTTAACCTACTGTGCCTTGCATAATGGGGCCCTACAGTATTGTAACACTCCTTCCTTCCCTATAAACAAAAAAAACAAAAAATCCCAAGATTTTCTCTTTTTTTTAAAAAACCAACCCTTCCCTGGGACTGGTAAAAATCCGAGCCTGAGCACTCCTGGGTTGCCATCATTTCACCACTGCCGGAATTTCCTTCGGCACCACATGACAATGTTTCCGGGATGTGGGAGAGTTTGCTCCCTACGGTCGTTACCGGCTAAAAAAAGCCATCCCCTGTCATAAATCAACATCAGGCGTTTCTCGCCTATATCTCCTGCAAAATCTACCACATAAATTCGCTCTTGCTCACACACGTTCTCCGTGCTCGACCACTTCCCAAAAATTCCCGGTATGTTGCACTTTCGGGCCACCATCACTTTCTTAGATAACTTCAACAAACGGTCGGCACACAACCGATTAAAACTAACTGCGCGTTTTATTCTCGCGAAATAGGGGAACAAAAAACAGAACAAAAAAAACCTTCATTGACCTATTCTCTAATGGTCAGCCTCGAAGCTTACTGAAGGTACCGTCGCTATGCTGCTTGCTATATATGGACCATACATTTCTGACACGCCCGTGCTCCCGTCGCGAATGACAGCGAACAAACACCCAGTTTCTAACTCCCAACCCCATTTGCGCGGCGTGGCACCCATCCCATGGCTCTAACTAAACGGCGTGACGGGGGTGAAATGTCGACACCACCGTTCCTGGAACACATCGGGTCACCAATCCAGGTCCATCATTTTCTTCCCTAAACCAAAATTAATTTGACTGAGGTACCCTCTCTTAAATATAAAGCTTAAATCTATTCCACTTCCATACACGGTCTACCGACGTGATTGGGGAGCGACCCTGGGTCACGAAAATTAATCACAACTTCAATATCGACCACCGTTATCGTGGCGCACCAATACGACTGTCCTGTCGTCTAACCACCGGTTCGCAGTTTTAACGCGTGTAGAGTTCGAGCACCTTTGCCCATTCTTCTCCGAGCCAAAACCCATGGCCGCCTCGTTTGCGAAAACCACGCGAGCGAACTTTATTGATCCCACAGACCCAACTGGGCTGCACATACTCTGTGCACAGGGATATTCTGCGAAATAACCTAATTGACCCCCGTCCGGGGTCTCCATCAACCGACCCAAACCTGCTATCAGTGCCCCCCAAACAACTCAAATACAAGATCACTTTAACCCTAACACTTTGCTGACCCACGTAACATTCAATTTAAGAACTGTTTTTTTTTTTGAAATTACATTTTTAAATTTCTCCATCCTCTAAATAGTAAAATATCATTCACTCAAGCATTAGGAACCCGGAATCCTCCATGTAACAAATACATCAATACAAGAATACAAAAAAAAAAAATTCATTCCACCCAACAACAACAAAAAAATCAAACCGAAACCGACAGAACCAATGGAGAACATATCTCCACAATACAATACAACATAATTCAAAAGATAAAGGTAAAAGAGAACAGCGCCCGACACCATAACGTATTGACATGTCGTCAAACTCCAACCCGGACACCATCAGATCACCCGCCGCTGTCGTCGTTATTTTCCTGCAACACTTTTTAGCAGTTTTCAAAGCCCACGGGCGCTTTCTTTCTCTCTCTCCCTCTCTCTCTCTCTCTCTCTCTCTCTTTTTAACACGCATATACATTCTAAAAACAAAAGATTTCGGCCACAGAGTGGCATATCAATCCCTTTCTTTCTATACTCTTTCCGTCTCTGTCTCTCTCTTTCTAATACATTCTTTCTTTCTTTTTTCTAAATACGCATATTCTGTCCTCGCGTGCACATGTCATTTCAGCACATCCACCCTTTTTAACATTTCCATTCTTCCTCTCTTTCTCTCTCTTTTAATCACATACCTCCCTCGTTTTTTTTTTCTTTTTTTCGCCCGTTATTGCTTTCACCTTTGTCCCCCACCAACACAAACCAGAAAAAAATTACAGCAACAAATTCTTAAAACACAACA
Source organism: Sepiola atlantica (assembly GCA_963556195.1). Lineage (NCBI taxonomy): Eukaryota > Metazoa > Mollusca > Cephalopoda > Sepiida > Sepiolidae > Sepiola > Sepiola atlantica. Next base: position 94,528,283 of record OY744533.1, read on the forward strand.
CAAAAAAAAAACATAATTACGGCAAATCGTCCTTTTCTTTCTAACTAGAATGTTCTTTTCCTACAAAGTCTTAACAATTGTTTTTGCGCGCGTGTGTGTGTGCGTGCGTTCTTTTTTTCTTTTTTTAACAAAATGTGTCTTTCTTTTTTTCTTTCTTTTTTTTGAATCTTAACAATTAACAAAATGTGTCTTTTTCTCTTTCTGCGTAATTTAATAATGGGCTGTGTATGTGTGCGTTCTTCTTTTTTTTTCTTTTTTTAACAAAATGTGTTTTTTTTCTTTTCTTTTTTCGTTTCTTTTTTTCTGTGTCTTTTAATAATTAACTAGATGTGTCTCTCTTTTGTGTATCTCAACAATTTTCCCCTCCGTGTCTCGTCCTTTTTTTTTCTCTTCCTTTTTCTATCCATTTGGACCACAGTCTTAAATCTTCACGTCATTTATACGTATCTTAAAGTCTCTCAAAAGTTCTCAAATAAATCTCAAGGTTTACCTTATCTTCTGTTCTCTTCTTTGGCCTGTGATCCGTCTAGTCTTCGCTGGCTGTGTCGTCTTGATCGAAGGAAGAGGTCTGTCTCAGACAGAATGAATACACGAGACACGAATTTTTGAAGGGATATTTCACACAAATTTCTTTATTCTCACACAAGCTTCTTATTTCTTTCTGGTTCGTTTACCGTCAGGGGGATTCCGGCTTCGACTCTCTCATGCCCCGGCTATTTTCCGGTTCCTTTTGGGATATCTTCTGCCCTCCCAGAACGGGGCCTTACCAGTTTACCGGCTACATGCTCGCACCCGGTCTGAACGGTATCGCCTCTAAGCTCAGACTGATTCTAAAAAGCTAAGTTTTTGTTTTCCGTGGTGATGTAATCATCATTCCCACGCACGAGATGGGGACAAAAATGACTCACTCTGATCTCCGACTCAAAGGTCACGTCAGATGTCTAAATTTATTATGACTATTCTTGGATCAAACACTTCTCTGAACTCACTTCTGAGTCCAGAAACAAAACTTATTTTTCAATAACAAAATTAGCTATTTGATACTAGTTAACCTACTGTGCCTTGCATAATGGGGCCCTACAGTATTGTAACAATAATAATAATAATAATAATAATAATAATAATAATAATAATAATAACAACAACAATAATAACAACAACAACAATAATAACAACAACAACAACAATAATAACAACAACAATAATAACAATAATAACAACAACAACAATAACAGATGACTAGAAATCTGGGGAGGCTTGTTGTCCCTCAGACTCCAGGAAATACCACTGATTGTTATCGGTGACCTGTGTGAGAACTTCTTGTAAGTACAAAGATTTATTATTATTATTATTATTATTATTATTATTATTATTATTATTATTATTATTATTATTATTATTATTATTATTATTATTATTATTATTATTATCCTTATAATTATTTTATTATTATTATTATTATTATTATGATTATTATTATTTTATTATTATTATCATTATTATTATTATTATTATTTTATTATTATTATTATTATAATTATTTTATTATTATTATCATTATTATTATTATTATTATTTTATTATTATTATTATTATAATTATTTTATTATTATTATTTTTTTAATTTATATTATGTAATCGGCTAAGCATATCAGCAATTTAATTAAAAATAATAAGTCGAATTTTAACTTAATCTTTTTTACTCTTTCCAACTTATGAATTGGGTATCCTTGTGCGCAAATTTTATGTTTGTGCATATATGATGAGAATAAGATTCACATGGTTTCATGTGTGATTTTACAAGACGGACATATATTTCACTAGACATAAATGTATTGTCCTCCCACGCATAACATGTCATAGACAGATATATATTCTCCCCCCACACCATATAACCATGCCAACTGTATATAGCTGACTCACTTAAATAAAGCAACAACAAAAGTTAAAAGTTTCATGTTAGTTTATTTGATAAATATGAATATAGACACACCTAACAGTTTGCATGCTCAAAAGTGATATTTTGGATTTAGTCACGTGACACTTACGGATTGAAGTTTTGCTTCATTCTTCGATTTGAAAACATAGAGGGCGGGCACTTATTTTTGGTCTGAAGAAATCGAGCTTATCAAAATATGCCCCGGATGTTTGTATAAATAAAACTCTTATTCTAGAGAAATAGCTTCATATATGATTGAGCACTTTTATATAAACACAAAAGATTTTCCGGAATTTTACCCTGTGGATACAAACCTTACCTTGATAACAATATATATATGCCTACGAGAGATCAACTAAGTCTACAAAAGTTGAAAATAATTATCCTTGGCATTAAGTCAGTTGCTGAAGTGTCATAGCTGTTTGTTTGTGAGAAAGATAATATACATGTGTATGTGATTTCTCTATGTATTATGTAATACATATCTACATTCCTTTATGCTTATATGTGAGTACATGTACTTTATATGGCTTTGCCGCTTCGCCATGGAACAATCAAGGGAGATAACTCGTTGAACAATCAACACAGATCAGAATAACAAAGACTTTGCGAAGCAATAAGATAAAGAGCAAATGTTTGGTCGACCATTTTTCTTTTTGCATTTTACCAGTTCGCAATCCAGATCGACTTCGTGGAATCCATCGACCGAGGATCAGGATTTATCGTCTTTTTTGTATGTGCGGGTGGGGGTGGAGGAGGTCGATGAGTGATAGTTGAAAAGAAAAGAAGATCTTAATTCTTATCTATCGTTCTTATTTTTCGACCCTTACTTCTGCTTTTTATTACCCCCCCCCAACCGCTTTTCTATTCTCTCAGCTGAAAATGTTGCTGAAAGAAAAATCTGTTTTAGCTCCTTTCGGCTTTCGTAAAACGTTATCTGGTTTTGACTTCTTTTAGCTCTTCAGAGACCTTTGTCGATTACTTCCTTCCGCTAATTAAGCTTTTAATTCTTCATATACCTTACGAATATATACCTTACGAATATATATATATATATATATATATATATATATATATATATATATATATATAATTTCTTATCTAATATGGTGGAAAAAAATCCCAGCAGATATATATTGAGCTTAAACCATTTCACTGTAGGTTATATCTACTAAAAGTATACTTTTAGTTTCATATTTTATATATATATATATATATATATATATATATATATATATATAAAGAGAGAGAGCGAGAGAGAGAGAGAGAGAGTGTCAGGTTGTATATGAAAAGAGATCAAATAAAGTGCTCGATCATATAAGAGAGCTAATATAATTTATTTAGATACTGTATATTACATATTTCAGCAATGTACCGCGGTTTCATCTAAATCTGCCTTTTGGATGAAACCGCGGTACATTGCTGAAATATGTAATATACAGTATCTAAATAAATTAAATATATATATATATATATATATATATATATATATATATATATATGACTTCTTATGTAATATGGTGGTAAAAATCCCAACAGAATGCTCTATTAATAGAGAATCAAAATTAAGAGCGTAATATTTATTCATTTATTCGTACAGAAAAATTAGTACGACATTAGTACCGTCGGTTTCGAGCTCAGAAGGACTAAACCCTTCAGCTCTCTTCAGCTTATGCTGTCACCAGTTTTAGAAATGTGAATCCACGCATCACTCTCGTGTGGATACATTATTTGCTTTAGAATGACATGTATATATATTTTTTGATTTGTGTTGGGGGAGTGAGACTAAAACTTTAATAACGTTCGAAAAAAGGGGGGGGGGGAATGAAACAGTTCAGATTTAAAATAGGAAATTAAAAAAAAGACCCTCAAAACAAGTCCCGTGATTCAATGTTTATTGGGAGCGTATATTAGGGTGTTAATGTATATGAGAGTTAACTGGATGTCGTCTAGAAAGTGCTAAGAAGAGGATATAGGTTTAAGGGTTAAACTTTCAAGAGAACAAACATTTCTAAAACAGGTGACAACGTAAGCTGAAGAGAGCCTGACGATTAAGTTCTTGTGAGCTAGAAACCGACGGTACTAATGTTGTATTCATTTTTCTGTAGCAATATATATATATATATATATATATATATATATATATATATATATATATATATATATATTAGGATTATTTCGTGTAGAATGCACATATAATACTAAAAGGGGATATACAGGGTGATTCATAAATCACAGTATATATATATATATATATATATATATATATATATATATATATATATATATATATATATACAGGTTGATTCATAAGTCACTTAGCTATTTATTTTTCAAATTCTAAAGTTAAAAAAATACGGTAATACCAATCAGAAAGTTTATTCAACAAATTCATTTATGGGAGTTTAAAATTACAGCAAATTTTCAAAATGTCCACCTTTGTTCTGCATGCATAGCTCTATTCTTTTTTGTAAGGAATTTACGACTCTTTGTAGCATATTTGATTGGCTATGAAATAAATATATATTGAAACAAATATATAAACGAACAAATTTAAAATATAAAATAGCAGTAATTAGAGAGTAAGATAACAATGATCAAAAGTTCATAGTATGTTTGTGCTTCATATGGTAATCATTTTAAATAGCTAAGTGACTTATGAATCATCCTGTAATATATTGTGTTTAGATTTTCAGTATTTACTTCAACAGTGCTCAATACGTGAGTAGAGCTTAGTAGTAGCAGTAGTATGAAACTATAACTATGGAAATTAATCTACACAGATGCGTCCATGTTTCATCCCCGCAGGTTATCTTCAATCTAGAAGAACGTATTTGTGTAGCTTAATTGCCATATATATATAGTTTGTCCTCTGTGTAGCTTAATTGCCATATATATATTTTCATACTATATATATATATATATATATATATATATATATATATATATATATATATATATATATATATGTGTGTGTGTGTGTGTGTGTGTGTGTGTGTTAGAAATGATTTTTTTATATATGTATTACAGAACATCTGCACAAATTGTTTGTTAGTAAAAAAGAAAAAAAAAAAAGATTAAAATAAACTACTCCAGCACCTGATCTGTGAGGATAATTATCTTTACGGAACCAAAGTCAAAAGAAAGCACGGGCTGTTCTCACAGGTTGAAAGATAATTGCCCTTGAGAGAAAAGTGCAACGTTGAATCCCTTGTATATTAAGCGACTATCACAAGTCAACCCAGCGGAAGTACCGAAACATACATCGACATAACGCAGGGAACTTTCACGCTGAGGTTATACACCCATAGAAAAACACTTTCGTGAAAATTCAGATACCTTAGACTTTTGTGAAATTTTCACAATCGGTATTAGATATCAATTAATAAATATCTCTAAATTTAAGTTTCTCTGAAGTATTTTAAAAGGGATTTTTGAAGTATTTAAAGAGATTTTAGAGGGCATACGATGGAAACAACCTTCCATTTAAAAATAAAAATATTTCAAATTGGCATTAAATTTGATCTAATTAAGCAAGGTTCCCTGAATTTGAATTCCTTCTTAAGAACCCTTAAGCTTAAGCCTTTAATTTTAGACATTTTCTAGAATCAAAATCATGTAATGGATTTTGATCAATATTTGAATAAGGATTCTAGACATAAGGTTTACTCGCATTATATCCTTGGTTTAATCTTCCTAAATTGGCATAACATTGGATAAATTAATTTAAGTAGGGAATTAATTTTACCCTTCCTGTGACGGGGATTCTAGTTAAAACTTATATTTTCACATAATAACAAGATCTTTACTCCCGTATGACCTAAGCTACTTTATTATTATTTTTTAGTTCTCATAAACTATCGATCTCCTACGGTCGACAATTATTTAGGTGAACCGTAGTATTTAAATGAAATGCAAGCGATTAACTTTACCATCTTGGTCATTCCGGAATATAGGTTTAACGGAATTTAAATTTGACGAACACTTTCTGCATCTGTTCATTGTAATCCGATTCTATCTTCCTATAATGCGCACATATGGACAATTCTATTTTCCATCACCTTTCATCTTAATATTATATAATATTTTCTCGTTGTAATAAGTGGTTACCGTCACTAAAACACATTAAATTGGCGTTTTTTTTACGTTTTTTGTAACATATATATATATAACCATTATTGCTTTGTTCGGTTCTTCAACAAGCGATCGGTTTGAAAACAAAATGGCGTAGACTACGTTTTTAAACGCGCAATGATTTACAAAGTGTTCGAAACAAATTTGATTATGTTTTTATATTTTTCTTATCAGAACCATATGGAGTATTTAATAGCAGTGAATCAGCTTTTTCTGTTTAGCGTTAGTGGGTTTGAGGAGCTGGATACTTTGGACGACTGGAAAACACTGAGATATTGGAAGAGAGTGACTTGCATTATCACGATACGCGACGGATTTAAATATTCGTTAATTTTTGCTGCAGCGCAGTGATCAATGAATACCTTCAAGGCCGTGAGATGCGAAACGGAGAATTGCGACGGTGATATGGGAGCAATGACTTTCCGGAAGGATCATAGCAGACGTTCTGTGTCCGTTCAACGAATTTCACCGAGAAGCTTCCCCAAAAGTAGCGGCAACATCAAGGCAAAGCAATGCGGATCTTATCACGAGAGATAGGCATCAAAGTAGACACTATGAAGAAAGCGGTTAGGTTCAGGTTCCGAGAATACCTCAATTATTGGTTAAATACCTCAATTATTGGTTAAATAACTCCATTATTGGTTAAATACCCCAATTGTTGGTTAAATACCTCAATTATTGGTTAACTACCTCAATTATTCGTTAAATACCTCAATTATTGGTTAAATACCTCCATTATTAGTTAACTACCTCAATTATTCGTTAAACACCTCAATTATTGGTTAACTACCTCAATTATTGGTTAAATACCTCAATTATTTGTTAAATACTCCAATTATTGGTTAAATACCTCAATTATTAATTAAATACCTCAACCTCAATTATTGGTTAAATACCTCAATTATTGGTTAAATACTTCAATTATTGGTTCAAATACCCCAATTATTGGTTAAATACCTCAATTATTGGTTAAATACCTCAATTATTGGTTCAAATACCGTTGTTGTTAATAGAAACGCTTTAAAGCGTTGCATTGTTTTGCATTCATCTCAATTACGATTAAATAAAGAGAGAGAGAAAGGAGAGAGAGAGAGAAAGAGAGATAGATAGATAGAGAGAGAGAGAGAGAGAGAGAGAGAGAGAGAGAGAGAGAGAGAGAGAGCAGTTAAACAACGATATTTCTGCGTTTTTGGTGACTGCCGTTTTATGGTAAAAATAAAGACTCATTTACGAACTTTATTTTTTTAATGCTTTTTTTGTAAGTGCAATCATTTTTTTTTAAACAACACTATAAGTATGTATTTTACATTGCACTAAGCAGACAACTTTTTTTATACCTGTGTGTCCAAATGTGTTTCTACAACGAATCTACCTCTTCACTTTTTCGATGCGATGAAAAGTTATTTAAGCAAATGGAACATATCTATACGAATACATTGACGAAGATCAATGTAGAAATTAGAAAAAATTATGTTAGTTAGATAATCATATTGTTTTTTTATTGTTTTATAAGGTTATTTTTTTTTAGAAAACATTATCTGAACAGAGACGGTTGTAAAGAAATAGTCAGAAATGACAAACCATGAACATGGTTGCAGACAATTCGTGGATGTAAGCGGAAATATACGAAAATGAGATCAACATATTGCAGAAAGAAATGGAAGAAAATATTTGTAATTTTTTTTTTATCGTCAGCTGATAAACATATACAGGGTCCTTAATATGCTTATCAGCTGACGATAATCGGGATCACCCTCCCGCTTTGAAACCGACGGTACTGATGTTACATTGAATTTCTGTATTTTATAAATAAATATTTACGCCTTAATCTTTCGAAATCTCGGATTTCTTAATTAATCGAGCACTCTGCTGGATTTTTCCTGCCCTACCACACAGTAATTATATATCTCTCTCTCTCTCTCTCTATATATATATATTTATATATATATATATATATATATATATATATATATATATATATATATATATAGCATGAAACATCGTTAGCATGAAACATCGATGTCTCTAGGTATTTAAATAATTAATATTTATTTATAAAAATATTATTGTTTATCAGCCCCCTCCCACAAAGGCTGGGCACTTTCGAGTAGCTTTAATAACAAGCAGTACAAATAGCTATATGCACGATCCGAACGCCGTTTCGTAGATCACTCTAACTGCCTGGTAAATGGCCGCCGATTTTCGCTATTTACAGTTAAAGTTCCTCTATATTTACTAACTAATTGGCTATGGCCGAATGGATAAGATCCCCCGACTACGTATCAGTGGCGATTTGTGTTCGGGGTTCGCGCCTACCGACCGTTGAGAATTAGTTCCTAGACTAAAGATTGCGTTAGCATGACACATCGATGTCTCTAGGTATTTAAATAATTAATATTTATTTATAAAATTACTATTGTTATATATATATATATATATATATATATATATATATATATACATAACAATAGTAATTTTAAATAATATTAAATTATTTTTATTTACATACCCCAGCGTTTCAAGCTTTCGCTCTCATCAGTGTAGGGATGATAATCTCAGACTGTCACATGGTTCATAATCAACCTAGACAGAATCGATATATATATATATATATATATATATATATATATATATATATATATATATATATATATATATATGTTTCCTAGATGTTAATCCAATGAAACTCCGGTGCTTTTACAATAGTGCTCAATAACAAGTAGAACTGTATTCTAGTAGAGATTTACTACACAGAAATGTTCGCGCTTTCGCAATGTTATGGTTTCACTTTTCTAATAGGAAAATAACAGCTTTTGTCTTCATCAGCGCCGTTATTACCACAATCCGAATCATCGACCCGCAAAGTATTAGCGTCATGAAGATTTCGTTAATCTGCGTCACATAATCATTCCCCTTTTTAGATTATCTCGCATTTATTTTGATCCCGTTCCCCCCAGCTCAGGATTCATTTATTCAACTTTTGTCAATAAATTCATCGAACCTAAAAAAAAGAAAAGAAAAAGGAAAAGGAAAAGCGGTCTGTGTCTCTCTGTGTATGGAAACATGATTCGTCTGTGAACCGACTCCCCGCCCCTATGCAAATCCCCTTTCCCCTGATATCATCGCCGTTTTAGTCTCTCGCCTTTCTACCCCCACTTTTAATTCTCTGAGTTTTAATCCATTTTTTTTCCTGATGCGACAAGATTCTGCCGATGCTGCTAATGTTGACTTCTCTGCCGTCACAGAGAAATCTCAAACAATTACGGTTCATGTTGAATTTCTATACGCGCCATTTGTTCGCGAGGTTCGCTATAAGCCACGGCAATTGCTCGCTAAAATACGCCATGTCCTTTTAGCCCCTTTTTTCTCCTTCAACCCCTTGTAAACACCTCTCCATCTTTGCCATATTAATCCTCATCAGTTTGCCTCAGACGCACCCACTGACGAATGCAACCCCAACAAGCCATCGTTGGGTTGGCTGGGGATCGTTATGTTTGCTAATATTTTTAATCTTTTTCGGTTGTTGACTTCGTTTCATCCTCATTGATGTTGGAATAAGCACTAGTCCATATACACTCGCCTTCGTCTGATCAGAAGTAATGATTACAATAGAAAAATATAGAACTCCGTTTTCCATTCTATAATAAATAGAAATGTATATATATATATATATATATATATATATATATATATATGATTATTTTTATTTACACAGACATGTACAAAATCTGAGACACTGGCATGTCGATATTATCGATCAACAGCTATTATAAACTGAGATCTCATCATTCTTTCCAAATATGATCTAAAGTTAAGATCGGATTCTAACTCTGCCTGATTAGATCTCAGTTTATAATAGCTGTTGATCGATAACATCGACATGCCAGTGTCGCCGATTTTGTACATGTCTGTGTAAATAAAAATAACTATATATAAAAGCTCTATTTGATATTGAGCACTTTTTATAAACCCGGTTGAAATTCTTTGGATTACTATCCTGTGGATGTTTTACCTGGATTATATATATATATATATATATATATATATATATATATATATATATATATATATATAATGTGTATAATAAAGAGAGGTAGTTTGCTTGAAGCATTGTGTATAATACGTATATAGAAGAGTATTAGAAGCCTATCACAATGCAAGAATTGTCGGCGTTGAGAAGTAAGACAATACAAGTGATTTTTTAAAAATATGTATTTTTTTATAGCGAATCTTACTTGATTAGGCACAACTACACGACTGTGATGTAATGTGTGTGACCGTGTTCCATAATATATTTCGAGGAAGACCTCTTTATCAAATGGTGTGGGTTTTTAAATGTCAAAAACACGCCGACATATTCCCATTTATTGCATTGTGTTAGCCTTCTAATACTCTTCTCTCTCTCTCTCTCTCTCTCTCTCTCTCTCTCTCTATATATATATATATATATATATATATATATATATATATATATATATATATATATATATATGCCACTCTCATGAAATCAAAATAATTCCGAAGCTGTCTCATCTCTTTTAAGCATTTTCAAGTTTTACGTGGGGTGAAGACGCTGTATTTCGAAAGATATCGCAGCTGAATCATGTATGCACATATGCAGCCAATAATGTTTATATGAATAAAATAATGTATACTATATATATATATATATATATATAATTTTATAGTATTATTAAATACTTATTTTATATTAATTTCTAATGCGATGAAAAATCCCGTTAAATAATTGTATTTTTCTTCTGAAGAGAGGTTTTGTTTCTTTGAAAAACCAAGGTTTAAATGGCATTTCTATAATTTATAATATTCTTTCTGGCCCTGTTTGATTTTATTAAACTTGTAAAGTATGTAACTTTACATTTATTTAATTATAATTTTTTCTTTTCTCTGTCGCACTCTCTCTATATATATTCCCGTCTCGCGACACAAATGTGAGCGAATAAAGATAAAAAAAACTGCCTATCCAATTTCTTTCGAGTATTTAGTGGAATTTAGAAAGCAAATAGCAATTCAGACAATCCCCGCTTTCAATCTATTTCCATAATTAGATGGTTTCTTTCTTTTTCTTTCTGCATTTATACCGATTTATACGTTTTTTATTTATTAAAAAAAACTTTCCAGTTTGGAACGTTTTCTTTCTTTCTTATTTTTTTAAAAACTTCAATGTATTAGATATTTTTTTCATGAATATGAATATCAGTGCG
>OY744533.1:94544577-94557077 GCA_963556195.1 Sepiola atlantica
GGTGTTATCGAAGGGACTGTTTCGATCTGTTGTAAAACACGCTGGAACGCGTGTGTCTAATAATGAGATCAGTGTGAGTACAGTTTTGAAACGTCGGTGAAATGATAAACTTTGAAAATTTAGAAACCCAACAACTTGAAATATTTATCAAACAATTTTTTTTGGAACTGAAAAAAAATGATTTTATAAATATTTAATTTATTTGACAAAATCACATGTTAAGTTGTCTGGTTTCTCAATTTTCAAAGTTTTTATATATATGCAAACATTGTTAAAAGTAGCATAATTCGTCTGTTTAATTATACCTTTTTTATTATTTCAATTTTTCTGATGGTCTTTTTTGTATTCAAATATAAAAATTAATAACTGTTCCATAGGTTTCACGAACGTTTTCGATTTTTAGTCGAATCATTCTCTGGTGTCAATAGAAATTGAACAAAAAAACTGATTTTAATACAAAAAAGACCATAAGAAAATTTGAAAAATATAAAAAGGTACAATTAAACAGACGAATTCTGTTATTTTTAACAATGTTGGCATAAATGAGAAAATGCTGCTTCAATACACACAATTCATATATATATATATATATATATATATATATATATATATATATATATATATATATATATATATATACATATATATTTGTGTTATAATGGAATCAATCCAGGAGGAAATCCGGTTATGAGAGCTCAATGTAGTAAACTCAACTGACTTCTCTCAGTCTCAAAAATGTAATTGTCTAGTTTGCTGCTTGAAAAAACGACAAGGTTGAAATAAATTATTGCATCGACAATTATGTAATTTCGTGTTATTATATTTTATGTTATATATATATATATATATATATATATATATATATATATATATATATATATATATATATATATATATATATATATATATATATATATATTGCATGTTAATAACATATATTATTGTTACACCGGCCGTTCTAACAGAAGAGAAACTACACCGGTTGTTTCTGGATTTACTTTACGATATTACGATTTTTTGGCAAGTTTGAAGGTTTGTGTTTTTCTTTTTCTTTTTTCGCGTTTTTTTCCCCCCTGATTTGACTATCGTTGTAAATTCCCGTTATTTGTTCCTGTTGTTGTTATTGACTTTTATTGTTAGACGTTAAAGTGTTTTTTTTTCCCACTTAATTTTTTCCCCTCCCCCTGTTTTTTTTTATCATGGCGGCAGCTACAAGCTCCAAGCCAAATGACAAAATGGAGACCGAAGTTACACGGAATGGGTTAGACCCGCCAAAATAGTTATTGATATTGATCAATTTATTGAAAAGGACAAAAAGTGTGCGCACTTGGTAACTGAAGAAGGCCTTCTCGTGGATGTACCTAAACTAGAAGAAATCAAAAAGAGAAGCGTAATTATGTTTGTCTTTGACAAAAAATCAAGAAAACAATCAGAGCGTCAGCAGATTTAATCTGCACATTATTGGCAACAGCCGGTTTTAAACCCCAGAGAATCATTCGCACCAAAGGTTACAACACCTGGAACACCTTATTCCCCAATGAGGAGACTTGCTTAAAGTTATCACAAACCGAAATAATTACTCAGGAATATATTTTAAGAACCGAATATATGGGCAAACGTAGAACTGCTGTAACAATCTTCAACGTGCCATTCCACATAGATGGAGAGCATCTTGGGGCGTTTTTATGACAATTCAGACAAATTACATCAGTTAATTGGATGAGTATTCCGGAGTCTGGAATTTTGAAATTTATCTCAACAAGTCCGGTTTTAACACCATGCCCCATTTCATTATTATAGGCGAAGACAGGCTTCCAATAATTGAGGCAGGTAGGAAGCCGATTTGTTGAACGTGCGAAGAGGTAGGAAAGCTCACCTTTGAATGTCCCCTCAGGAAACCAATAAATCCAGCAGTAATAAAACCTAGAGTGGGCCAACATCTAGGGGTTCCTCTAAACCAAAGAGTGGAGGTGGCCGTTAAATTCCCCCCCACCCACCAAAGTCAACAGAAGACTACCCTGTTTTACCTGATCTTTCCAAACTCGACGAAAAAGAGGAAAATGGCGAAGAAGAGGAAAATGAATGGTTCTTGGTGACGGGGAAAAAAGTCCGTTCGTGAATCCTTGGATAGGATGAGAGAAGAAGCCATGCTAGCCAATGATCCGGGCAAATACAAATACAATGAAGTAAAGAAACTAAAGAACAAGCTAGACCAAGAAAAAACCCTTTAAACTCGCAGTGTCTCACAAAAACTCCCTCCTAAAGAAACGATAAAGGTCCCCACAAGCTCGATCCCAAATAAAATGCCTCCTCCAGTTACTGGTTTCCTAAAAGATAGGGCTTACAAACTAATCCCGCTTAGCTCTGTAAAAAAACCGAAGTCTTCTCACAAACCTTCCCCTTCGTCTCGCCCCAGAACACCCCTAAATACACTTCTCCTGCATCCCCTATGAAAACCTATTCACATGCCTCACCCTCAGCTCAAAGTAGTAGTACCCCTTCCCACACGTCGATGGATGATATGCCACCTCCATCAACCCCTACTCCTAAAAAAAGACTGAGGAGTCCCTCCCCGGATAAAAGTAGAAAAAAGGCGGCGCTCTTACATGGTACTGAGCTATGCATAACAACTGAAGTTCAGAAAAGCGCCGCCAAAAATCACAGAATGCCAGAAATTAAAAAAATACTCGAATTCAAAGAAGAAGGTGGCAAATCCATTGAAGACCCTCGAAATTTCCCCTACGCCAGAGAGTGCTCAGTCATCCGAAAAAAATCGGAGGCTAAGGCACTTTGGCAGTTACTGGGTGAGACAAACGACTCTTTTAATTTGGAAAAACCTATGGCTATACTGAAAAGTAATTTTTTTAATTGCTTCAATAAAGATTGTGTTGGGAGGGTCCCTGTTAAATTGCACCCATCCCTTTACGTATAGTCAAACTAACATTTCCCATACCGGAGAGATTAATGAACAAATGGGTATGCACTCTTTTGGGGGAGCCGTCGGCATCCTGACTTCGTCAATGTTCATTTCTGGAACCCAACCCTAAGGTATTCTCAATGGCTCTATTTCTAGCAAGTGTTAATGTCCGACTGAGGGCCCACTTACGTAAATTTCGTATTGCACTGGACCTTCGGCAGCTTGGAGTGAACGTATGTTGTATTCAGGAAACCCACTTGGTTTCAGGCGGCCATTTGGGTGCGTTGGCTAAGCGTTTTCACGTTTATTCAGCGTACTTTAATTCTCGCTCAATTACTGGCTGGTAAGTAAATCATTAGATGCGTCGTGCGACCCTTGCTTCATGGATCCGGAAGGAAGAATATGTGTTTTTGATGTTATCATAAAGGATAAGACATTTCGACTCATCGGGGTTTATGCGCCCAATCGCCGCAGTGAGCGTGCTCCCTTTTTGCAACGGATCGATCAATTCATGAATACATCTCGGACGGTTATTTTAGCAGGGGACTGGAACGCGGTCTTGGACCTTGATTTAGATCGTAACACGGATAGGGGAACTAACGATGATGGAGACGCTAGAGTATTTCGCGAATTCCTCGATAGGCTGGATCTTATCGATAAATTCTGGAATGAGAAGCCCCTTGATAGAGTATGGACTTGGAGAGCAAGGCGCGGCTCCGGTTCGAGACAGCTCTCGAGCTATCTCGACCGGTTCTTAATTAGGAGAGTCGACGTAGAATTATTACAATGTCCAAGTTTTCATAATATAGTTTATTCGGATCGCAGACTCGTTCGGGTTCGAGTAAACTTAGATAGACCTAAGCCTAAATTAGCGGGTTACTGGAAGCTCAACACTTCGTTGTTCGAGGTGAAGAGCTTCCAGGAACACTTAGAACTAACCCTACAACGGGAATTGACGGGGCTATCATTGGGAATAGGAGGTGGAATAGTCTTAAGGATTTAATTAGGTCCTTTACTGCCGATTTTAGCAGACGACTCAATCTAACAACTAGGGCAGTTAAAGTGACACTAGAATCTAGATTAGATCGGGCGGTGGAGGTGGGTGATAGCGTTAAAGTTACCAGAATTAAGGCAAAGCTGGCGTCCTTGACTACCCAAGAACACCAATCATTAGTTATTAGGGCTAGGTCAAAAAGATTGCCTATGGAAACATCAAATATGGCCGCTGAACTGAGTGCAAAAGAACGTAAACAAACTACCGGTCGACATATCGCCCGTGTCTCATTTCCGGATGGGCGTCTCGTGACTACAAACAAAGGTATTCTGGAGGCGTTTCGTTCTCATTTCCAGGATCTCTTTACCAGGGAGCCCAGTTTGTCATTAGCACAATTCGACCCCTATTTAGCCGACCTTTCTCGTCTTGAGGCGACCGAAGCGGCTAGGTGCGAAGGTTGCATAACAGAGGATGAAGTCCAGGAAGCCTTGAAGCGGGTCGGCCTTAACAGGTCTCCGGGGATTGATGGTTTGCCCTACTAGGTGTATTTGAGGATGTCGCCCATTTTTGTTCCCTTACTGACTGCTTTATTTAACTCGTGGTATAGGAATGGGAATATTCCTCAGTACTTGACCATGGGTTTAGTGAAATTGTTACGCAAAAGCAAAAATGGTGGGGATGGGTTAGATTATTTTCGACCCCTAACAATGCTTAATGCGGGGTTAAAGATTTCGGCCAAGACTGTTCTGTAAAGGGTCCGACCATTCAAGATAACTTGCACTCGATACGCTTGATCATAGATGAAGTCTATACTGAATCCGCGCTGATCAATTTAGATCAGTCCAAAGCATTCGATAGGGTGGACCATCGGTATTTGGAGGCTGTTTTGTCTGCGCCGGTTTTGGCCCGCAATTCTGCTCTTGTATTCGCCTCGTGTATGCGAACCCCGGTGTTAGGGTTGAAGTGAATGGTATGAGGTCTGAGGCCTTCAGATTGTCCAGATCTCTTCGTCAGGGGTGCCCTCTTTCACCGATGCTTTATGTGCTTGTTTTGGAGCCTTTCCTTAACAGGCTAAAGGTGAATCCGGTCCTGCGTGGAATTACTTTGGCAGGTGCTTGCACCAGGTTCACGTACTCCCCCTATTTCGACGACCTGACTGTGTTTGTAACGAGCAATGCCGAGATAAGTGTCGTCGACAGAGAAGTCAGAATGTACGAAACGGTGACAGGGGCCAAAATCAATTGCGATAAGTCTGTTGGCTTGCGCATTGGTGCCTGGAACGGTGTTTCCTTGCAGGGACCCTTTGGCTGGACGGATGGGCCTTGCAAGCTACTCGGCGTCTGGTTTGGTCCTGATCTTCAGCTAGAGAAAAATTGGTCGGAAGTCCTGAAAACGATTAGGGCAGCAGCTGGTCTGTGGTCCCGCAGAAATCTTTCGTTAAAGGGGAGGGCGGAGGTGTGTGCTTCTCACATTTATCCGATCATCTTATATCGTCTTTCAGTGCTCCCACTCTCGTCGGATACACTGCTAGAATTGCGGCGGGCTCTTTTCAAGTTTTTGTGGCTGGGAAAGTGCCCTATGGTCCGTCGCGGGATTTGTTACCTTCATCCTTCCGAGGGCGGTCTGTGTATGCCTAGCATCGAATTTCGATGCCACACACTTCGGCTGCTTTATCTAGACCGAATGAGTTCACAATCTTAGGAAAGCGGTGTCTTCTGGAAGGAAGACACTAAGAAAGCCTTTCCGGCTTTGGGAAGTGTGCACTTGGATGAGGGGGAGGCACACAGGTTGCCCCGAAACGAGTGCTCCTTCTATCGCGAATGTAGACATGCGTTGAAATTCCTTTCAAGGGTGACAGAAAGCCTCTCTGACACCCTGTTGTTGTCTCGAAAGGCACTATATCGGGTAATGGTGAGGGGGACTGTCCGAGATGTTAGGCCTGTTGAGTTCGCTTTGACGAGGGGGGAACTGCGCTCAATCTGGCCTTTGGCGGCTGGGTAAAAGTGTCTTGACAATGACGAGGCATCGCTGACCTGACTGACGATTAGGAATGCACTCTGGGTAGGTAAGAGGCTTCATTCAGCACGCTTGAGTATTTCTCCGACTTGTGTCAGATGCGGCGATGAGGACGAGACCATAAGTCACGTCTTCGTTTTTTGCCGCATCGTCGTGCCGCTGATTAAGCTTGTTACAGGCTACATGGTTCGTATTCTTAATGTATCGTCTTTTGACCTGGAACCTATTAATGTATGCAACAACTGGGCTCCAACAACTGATAGGCAAAAACGGTATACGTTTTTAAGCTTACTAGCCATTATGAGAGTTACGATTTGGAAGACTAGGTGCAAGACAGTCTACGGAGCTGAGACCTTTACCCCTCTCGACCTTATTACGATTTTCAAATATTACATGAAGGCTCGCATTAGGGCCGAGAGGGTGAAGCTCTCTTCGGCAGATTTTGGTGAAAGGTGGGTGACTGGAGCGCGACTGTGCAGAGTGGTTGGCGCTAGATTAGAGTGGTATCTGGACGTGCCTTAGGCAGAGAATATTGGGTTCAGGAAACGAACAATGCTTTAATTTTAAGTTAGATTTAGACTTATTTTTAGTTATTGTCTGTTTAATTTTTGTTGATTTTTAGTTCAACAATTTAGCTAGTCTATGATTGATTCCATTACATGCCCCCTTTTATTTTTGCTCTCATCCCACTCCCCTTTTTATTTTTGCTCTCATCCCACTCCCCCTTTTATTTTTGCTCTCATCCCACTCCCCCTTTTATTTTTGCTCTCATCCCACTCCCCCTTTTATTTTTGCTCTCATCCCACTCCCCCTTTTATTTTTGCTCTCATCCCACTTCCCCTTTTATTTTTGCTCTCATCCCACTCCCCCTTTTATTTTTGCTCTCATCCCACTCCCCTTTTTATTTTTGCTCTCATCCCACTCCCCCTTTTATTTTTGCTCTCATCCCACTCCCCCTTTTATTTTTGCTCTCATCCCACTCCCCCTTTTATTTTTGCTCTCATCCCACTCCCCTTTTTATTTTTGCTCTCATCCCACTCCCCCTTTTATTTTTGCTCTCATCCCACTCTCCCTTTTATTTTTGCTCTCATCCCACTCCCCCTTTTATTTTTGCTCTCATCCCACTCCCCCTTTTATTTTTGCTCTCATCCCACTCCCCTTTTTATTTTTGCTCTCATCCCACTCCCCCTTTTATTTTTGCTCTCATCCCACTCCCCCTTTTATTTTTGCTCTCATCCCACTCCCCCTTTTATTTTTGCTCTCATCCCACTCCCCCTTTTATTTTTGCTCTCATCCCACTCCCCTTTTTATTTTCTGCCCATGTTAAACTCCCCTCCCTTCCCCAATTAAGTGACTGAGCGCCAGATTTGTCGGAGATGCAGGTCACCCTTCGATATTTTCGAAGGAGGTTTCAGGAATAACACGTTGGGGCCTGCATCAAACCCCTTTTTTCGAGTTTTCGATTTCGACCGGCACATCGGCATCTCTGCCACATTTCAATAACGGGGGTGGAGCTTTTTTACTAACCTTTATTTTCTTTTCACTTTTTCATTGTATATATCATTTTTGTATATATAAATTTTAGTCCCACCCTCTGTTGCATATATCTTATATGGGTTTTAAGTAGGATTTCATGGTATACATTCTTATGGTGAGTAGCGATGGATGTAGAGTATGAATGTGGTATTTTGGTGAATGATGGTCATGTTTGAAACTAGCTAAATTGAGTTTTTTTAAGTTAGAGATGACCCATCCCCCCCCCCTTTTTGGCCTTGTGCTACATTTTGTGTATTCGTCTACGCGAATAAATATTGAGAGAAAAGGACAGAGGAAGGTTGTTTCTGATTCTTCTTTGCGATTTACGATTTTTTGGGCAAGTTTGAAGGTGTGTATTGTTTTTGTTTTTTTTCCCTTCGCGTTTTTTTCCTCTGGTTGGACTATTTTTGTTAATTCCCGTTATTTGTTCCTGTTGTTGTTATTGACTTTTATTGTTACACGTTAGTGGTTTTTTTTCCCCCCACTTTAATTTTTTCCCCTGTTGTTTTATCATGGCGCCAGCTACGAGCTCTAAGCCAAATGATACAATGGAGACGGAAGTTAACACGGAATGGATTAGACCCCCCAAAATAGTGATTGATATTAAACAATTCATTTAAAAAGCAAAAAAATGTGTGCTCACTTGGTGACAAATGACGGCCTTCTCGTGGATTTACCCAAACTGGAAGAATTAAAAAAGAAAAGTGTGATTAGGTTTGTCTTTGACAAAAAAAAAATCAAGAAAACGATAAGAGCGACAGCGGATTTAATCTGCAAGTTGTTGGCAACAGTCGGGTTTAAACCACATATAATTATTCGCTGTAAAGGTTATAACAACTGGAATACTTTATTTCCCAATGAGGAGACTTGCCAAAAATTATCTCAAACGGAAATAATCACACAGGAATATATATATATTAAGAACTGAATATATAGGGAGACGACGAACAGCAGTAACCATCTTCAACGTGCCATTCCACGTGGATGGGGAACACCTTGGAGCATTTCTTCTACACTTTGGAGAAATTACCTCAGTTAATTGGGACGAGTACGCCGGGGTTTGGACCTTCGAAATTTATCTTAATAAGTCCGGATATGACACCAGGCTCCATTTTATTCATATAGGTAAAGACAGACTTCCGATAATTGTGGCAGGTAGGAAGCCTGTTTGTTGGACTTGCAAAGAGGTAGGACACCTCACCTTCGACTGTCCCCTAAGAAACCAACAACACCAACAGTAATTAAAACTAGAGTGGGCCAACATCTAGGGGTTCCTCTGACCCAAAGAGTGGGGTGGCCGTTAAATTCCCCCCCCCCCACCGAAGTCAACAACAGAAGACTACTCTGTACTCCCGTATCTTTCCAAACTCGACGAAAGAGAGGTAAATGTATGGATCTTGGTGCCCGGGAGAAAAACGCCGTGCGACCCTTGCTTCATGGATCCGGAAGGAAGGATATGTGTTTTGGATGTTACCATAAAGGATAAGGCATTTCGACTCATCGGGGTCTAAGCGCCCAATCACCGCACTGAGCGTGCTCTCTTTCTTCGACGGATCGATCAATTCATGAATACATCTCGGATGGTTATTTTAGCAGGGGACTGGAACGCGGTCTTGGACCCTGATTTAGATCGTAACACGAATAGGAGAATTAACGATGATGGGGATGCTAAATTATTTCGCGAATTCCTCGATAGGCTCGATCTTATCGATAAATTCCGGAATGAGAAGCCTCACGATAGAGTATAGACTTGGACAGCTAGACGTGGCTCCAGTTCGGGACAGCTCTCGAGTTATCTCGACCGGTTCTTAATTAGGAGAGTCGACGTAGAATTATTACAATGTCCAAGTTTTCATAAACTAGTTGACTCGGATCACAGACTCGTTCGGGTTCGAGTAAACTTAGATAGACCTAAGCCTAAATTAGCGGGTTACTGGAAGCTCAACACTTCATTGTTCGAGGCGAAGGGCTTCCAGGAACAATTAGAACTAACCCTACAACGGGAATGACGGAGGAGGTGGAATAGTCTTAAGGATTTAATTTAATTGTGTCGTCTCGAGGCGACCGAAGCAGCTAGGTTCGAAGGTTGCATGACAGAGGATGAAGTTCGGGAAGCCTTAAAGAGGGTCGGCCTTAACAAGTCCTCCGGGATCGATGGTTTGCCCTACGAGGTGTATTTCAGGTTGTCGCCTTTTTTGTTCCCTTACTGACTGCTTTATTTAACTCGTGGTATAGGAATGGGTCTATTCCCCAGCACTTGACCATGGGTATTGTGAAGTTGTTACGTAAAAGCTAAACTGGTGGGGTGGGTAAGATAATTTTCGGCCCTCAACGATGCTAAATTCAGAGTTAAAGATTTTGGCCAAGATCTTAGCACATCGACTGCAGCTTGTGTTGGCTCGTCTTATAAGCCCGGAACAGACTTGTGCTGTAAAGGGCAGGACGATTCAGGATAATTTGAACTCGATACGCTTGATCTTAGATAACGTCGACACTGAAGCCGTGCTGATCAATTTAGATCAGTCCAAAGCATTCGATAGGGTTGACCATCGGTATTTGGAGGCTGTTTTGTCTGCGGAGTGTTTTGGACCGCAATTTCTGCTCCTGGATTCGCTCTTGTATGCGAACCCCATGGTATTGGTAGAGCTGAATGGTATGTGGTCTGGGCCCTTCAGTTTATCCAGATCTCTTCGCCAGGTATGTCCACTATCACCGATGCTCTTTGTGCTTGTGTTGGAGCCCTTCCTTCACAGGATAAGGGTGACTCCGGCCTTTAATGGGATTACATTTCCTGGTGGTTGTACCAGGTTAAAGTACTCCGCCTTTGCCGACTATTTGGATGCGCTTGTAACGAGCAGTGCCGAGATAAGGGTCGTCGACAGAGAAGTCAGATTGTATGAAACGATAACAGGGGCCAAAGTTAACTGCGAGAAGTCTATTGGCTTGCGCATCGGCGCCTGGAAGGGTGTCTCCTTGCAGGGGCCCTTCAGCAGGACAGACGGGCCTTGCAAGCTACTCGGCGTCTGGTTCGGTCCCGATCTTCAGCTGGAGAAAAATTGGTCGGAAGTATTGAAAGCGATTCGGGGCGCAGCTGGTCTGTGGACCCGTATACATCTTTCATTAAAGGGGAGATCGGAAGTGTGTTGCTCACACATCTACCCGATCATCCTATATCGTCTATCGATACTACCACTCCCGTCAGATACGCTGCTTGAAATGCAGCAGGCTCTTTTCAAGTTCTTATGGCTTGGTAAGGCCCCTATGGTCCGTCGCGAGACTTGTTATCTGCATCTTTCCGAAGGCGGTCTAGGTATGCCATGTATAGAAATCTGTCAGCACACTTTGAGATTATTCTACCTAGATCGAATGAGGTCACAAACTGGCGGAAGCAGTGTCTTCTGGAGGGAAGACACCAAGAAAGCATTCCCTGCTTTTAAAAGTGTGCACTCGGACGAAGGGGAGGCACACAGGTTGCCGCGAGGTGAGTGTTCGTTTTTTAGTGAATGTAGACGCGCTCTGAAGTTTTTCTCAAGGGTGAAAGAAATCCTCTCTGACATCCTGCTGTTGTCCCGGAAGGCAATATATCAGGTCATGGTGAGGAGAACCTTTCGTGATGTTAGGATTGAGGGGCTCGGTTTGTCGAGGGGGGAGCTACGCTCAATCTGGCCTTGGACGCCTGGGTTAAGGTGCTTTGATAATGACGAGGCATCGTTGATCTGGCTGATGATAAGAAATACCTTCTGGGTCCAGAAGAGACTTCATTCAGCTCGCTTGGCAAATTCGCCGACTTGTCTTAGGATGAGACCTTGGTTCACGCCTTCGTTACTTGCCGTATAGTCGTGCCGCTGATTAGGCTTGTTTCTGGATTCATGGTTCGCATTCTTGGCGTATCTTCTTTCAACCTGTAACCTATTAATGTATGTAGCAACTGGGCTCCGACAAATGATAGGATGAAACGATTTTTATTTTTAAGCTTACTAGCAGTCATGAGAGATACGATATGGAAGACTTGAATGCAGACAGTCTACGGAGCTGAGACCTACGCTTCTCTCGACCTTATTGCAATTTTCAAATATTACTTGAACGCTCGCATTAGGGCCGAAAGAGTGAGACTCTCTTCGGCAGATTTTGGTGAAAGGTGTGTGCGAGGTGCACGACTGTATAGAGTGACTGGTGCTAGAATAGAGTGGTATTTAGACGTACCTTAGGTAGAGGATTTTGAGTTGCAAAACCGAACATTGACTTTTGTTAGATAAGTTAAGACTACGACATGTTTTATTTATTATAAGTTTAATAACTTAGCTAGTGTCTGAATGATTTTTTTGTGCTTTTTTTTTCAGCCTATCCCCACCTAGGTGACAGAGCACTAGATTTGTCAGGATGCAGGCAACCCTTCGCAATTTTCGAAGGAGGTGTTGTTAATAACGCGTTGGGGCCTGCATCAACCCTTTGTTTCGAGTTTTCGTTTTGACTGGCAAATCTGCGCATGTGCCACGGCTTAGTAACGGAGGGTATTTACTAACTTTTTTTTTCATTGTATATATTCTCATTTATTGTTTTTATACATATTGTATTATCATACCCCCCCCCCTCGTTGCATATTTGTAAATATGGGTTTTAAGTAGGTTATTCATGGAGTGATTTCTTTTGGTGATTGGAGAAGGATGTACAGTATAAATGTGGTATTTTGGTGAATGATGGCCCTGCATAGGACTAGCTAGGCTAAAAATTAGAATCGGGCCGATCACTTACCCTCCCCTTTCTTTGGCCTTGTGCCGCATTTTGTATGATGTTTTTATTTTACAAATAAATATTGAAAGAAAAGAGACAGTCTTGTAACTGTCTAGCCGAGTGTCAGTCAGTTTCCTTACCATGTACCTTTTTATGTTTATACACTTGTTATCTTAACCCAACCTCGAATTGACTTCTTCTTTTTACTGTTGGACTACTTCACAACAATTATTGACAGTTTCATTTGATAAAATTAAAGTCAGTTCGTATGCAGATAAGGACAGCATGATTTATATTAAAATAAAG
>OY744533.1:94559577-94577077 GCA_963556195.1 Sepiola atlantica
CCGGTAATTATAAACATGTGACAGCAAGTCTTTCAAACGCTCAATCATCTCTTTTTGATATCTATGTATGCGTATAAGGAGTGACCTTTATTAGCATTCATTTTTCTCGTGCATTCCATAATTTTATGTTCGCACCCTGTTTAAAGGTCATTCGAAATATTGTTTTCTTTTATACACTGTACTTAACGTTTGCACCTGCCAAAGACTGAATTATATAACGCTCGGAAAAATATTTGTCTGTGTGTAATTTTGTTCATGTAGGTACAAATGTATGTGTAACATTACGTTTTTTTTAGATGTAATAAAAGTTTTTAATACTACTTTCTTAGTGTAACGATTTTATATAAGGTAATAAAAAGCCTTTAAACTGTCAGTTTTTATTCGTTTTATAGTGTATCATAAATCTCTACCTCTGTAGTGTTCAATGATAATGTACGCGTATGTTGGGTGTTCAGTGCGTTCGCCATACTTGTGTGACCCTGTTTCATTATCATGTATGCGGGAGAGAATTTAATGATTGATCGTTAAATTCTTTTAACTAACTCTTTTAACTATGTCGATTTAGTAACATTTAAACATGTTGCTAAATCAACAGTATCTTTATCGCTTCCGAAATGATCGAAACTTTGAAGCGTGATCAAAGTTTTAGAACTACTTTTATAGTTTTGTTTCCACATATCTTCACCGAGTGTGAAGTGGGCACGTATTTTAGCTCATATATGCGTATTTGGGTGTGTGTACCGTGGATTTTTAAAATTCAAATTCTTTTCTCTCTTCCTTTGTCAATACAAAAGTTCATTACAAATCAATGTCATAATTTACCTGTTACTTTTATTCGCTTCCTTCCTCGTTGGCCGTCACATAGATTTCTGTTTCTTTCTCGTATTTCGTTGTGCCGTGGATTTTTTCACTTTCTTAGTTGCGTTTGTATCTTCTTTGTCTCCTGGCCCGCGATCATCATAGTGGTGTATCTGCGTATACACTTTTTATACGAAAAAAGAATTTGGAAGGCAGATAACCTGATACAGGTTCAGGAGTTTTTTCATCTGGTTTGTGGTAATGCCTGGGAGATAAATTGCCGTTTTCTAGATTAATTTGTCGATTCCTATGAGTTTCTCTACTTGGTCGAAAGAGGAGAATGTTGGCTAATTCTCGTCTCATTCGAGACTTAACTCAAAAGTTCAGCCCATCCTGGCACGTCTACTCGCCCCAAAACTCCATAGCAGACTGATGTTCAAACTCTAACTTTCTCTCACTTTCACAAACGTGACGTCATCGTTTCCTTTGTTCGCGACAAACATGTTACGTCATCGCACTCTCAATCGCTTTGTGTTTGGCCGTTGCCAAACCGCTCCTTGTCTATTCTGTTATTTTATGTCGAATGATTCATTCACAAAAATCTAGGCCAGTTTAACTAGCACTCAATTTATTCATTTCAGATAATTCACAATTCATACTAGCTGAAGTTCACCTTTTCTAAATATAGGTCCCCCATAATGCAACATATGTAGAAAATCAGAGTAATTTTACTGAGTCTTGTTTTTTTTTTATATTAGTTTTGTTTTAACATAGGTATTTACCAGAACGGGAGTGAAATAAGTTTCGTGTTGGTGGTGTTTATTCTGTGGTTTTGTTTTCTTCCAGTTGTAACATCCATGTGACTGGTTACCGTTCGTAGCTTATGCAGGTTGGTTTCTGCGTTCAAAGATTTTCCTTAAGATTGCAGCTGTTTTCAATATTGCCGTCCTTTGTATGCTCTCAGTGATCCCATCGATTTCAATTTCTCCCAGTCTTTTTTCCAGTGTTTTGGTGACTGTTCCTACTTCTATTATTATTATTATTATTATTATTATTATTATTATTATTATTATTATTATTATTATTATTATTATTATTATTATTATTAACAACAACAACAACAATAATAACAACAACAACAATTACAATAACAATAACAATAATAGTAATAATAATAATAATAATAATAATAATAATAATAATAATAATAATATCCCGTTGGGATATATCTGTATACATATGTGGATTGACATTTAAGACTGTTCATTTTTCTCGTGAATTCCATAGCTTTATGTTCTCACCCTGTTTAAAGATCAATCTGACATCATCTTTTTTTTTTTTACTGTACTCAACGTTTTCACCATGCCCCAATGTTTTTCGTTTGAGTGTACTTTAGTTCACGTATGTACAAATGTATGTGGAAATTAGAGTAAGTGTGGCGATTCTGTTCTTTATATTAGTTTTGTCTTTACATGGCATAAGGCCGGCTGGTTGTATTTACCAGAACAAACGAGAAATAAGTATCTCCAACGCTCCAAAACTCTCCATGTCAAATATGTCTAATTATGATTATTATAGTTCTTGTTGTATATATACCCGTAGAAATTTTACAAGGTTAAAATATCGCAATAGGCTACGTGTGTATGTAAGTAGGTATTTGTAAATATATGTGAAATATATCCGTTTTTATACTCATGAATCACCACTTATGATGACCCGAGGGTCACTCGAGGATAAAGGTTAACGATATTGTCAACAATAATATGAGGGGGTTTTAAACGATGGATGAAAAGGCCAAGATTTGGTTAGGGTTAGGGTAAGGTTTAGGGTTAGGGTTAGGGTTACCTAGAAGGATGGTTAGGGTTAGGGTTAAGGTTACCTAGGAGGATGGTTAGGGTTAGGGTTAGGGTTACCTAGGAGGATTGTTAGGGTTAGGGTTAGGGTTACCTAGGAGGATGGTTTCACAAGTATTTGTTGACATTGGACTTGTGCTTTTCAGAATTATGTGATCTATTCCCCGCTTCTTTTGTTTCAGCTCGTTTGACTCGTTAGTCTAGTGGTCTCCATCAATTCGTGGTTTAATACCTCATTGTAATACAGCTTCCTATTCCAGTAGCTTCTTTCCAAGAACCGCATGCTTGTGGAACTCTCTTCCTGTTGACTGTTTTCCTCCTACCTATAAGTTTGGTATTTTCAAGACTAAGGGAAGTAGGCATCCCCTGTATTTGCGATACTAATATTTGTTTTTGTTAGCTCTTTACACCAAGAAGCTTCATGCCTTGTCTGGAGCGATTTCCATGCAATAAATACGTCAAATTGTAGCCATCAAGGAAGCAGTCTCGTGTCGTTATATTCCACAGATGGGGAGTTCTTGGAAAGAATCTCTTCTCCTGAAGTGTTGTTTGCGTTTAGGTACACAGAGGAAGAATGGAAAGTTCTTTGCGATGGTGGTAAGCAGACGAGTACTTGCTGTGAATGTTTTACTGGGGAAACCAGAGATTTAAGCTACGTCGAGCACCTACTATGAAAATAACGATAGTGTTGAGAAAGACTGGCAACGTCTCTTCTGTATTAAAGGAAAAGGAGAGATCATTCTCCACTAGATTGCGAAATCGATTTTGTACTCTGTCGAGGCAAGAAAGAGGTCTCCGAGCGGCACAACCCCAGATGTGGCAGCAGTACCTCCCCATCTTAGGACGTATCTGACACTTATATAGGTATAGGTATAGAATGAGTGTTCCGGGGTGGATTATGAGCTACACTACGTCTGGTAACATTATATATGCTTAAGATATGCACAAAACCATATTCTTTTCAACGAATGAAAACGTTCTTACAAAACACGTGTTCGTCATTATTACCAGTAGACAATCATAGAGAACAGTATTAATTGATAGACTTTTTTTTCACTTTTCTTTAAATGCCAATGTTGTTAAGTCTATCTATTATGAGAATCGAATGTCAGTCGGACAAGAAGACGTGTAACGGCGACGTGGTGTCTTCCTGTAACGTAAACTACATTATTTCAAGTTTTATTTAATTCAGCATGATGCTGGTGCACGGGTAAAACTAAAAAAAAAAGAAGAAAAACGATGTCAGATTGATCTTTAAAACGGGTGTGAAATTAAAATCATGGAGTGCACGAGAGAAACGAACGGTGATAAAGGTCAGTTAGCGGCATAAGAGTGCATGCACGGCGGAAAACAACAGAAAATAACATTAGGATACTTCCATTACTTCTCCGGTCACGAATCAGATCAGACGCGCACTTTTCAAGCTTTCCCGGATTCTGTTTGGCTCCACCACGGACCAACGAAGAAAGTCTAAGGAAAATAAATAATGCAGAGTTCACGTCATTATTTCACCCTAATACGGAGAGTTTACTCTATGTTATTTGCACTATAGAGATGAAAAATGAAGAGAGAGAGAGAGAGAGAGAGAGGGGGGAGCAAGAGAGAAAGAGAGAGATGTGGGCATTTATTTATGAAAATCATAGTATATATTCGTTACGAACATCCCTAATCTATGTAATACTAAAACTCTGATGATCTTGTATGCTTGCTTGTTTGCACACTGAATGCATTAATATTAAATGATGAGAGGAAACGAGGTAGTAACATCAACAGCATTATAAAATGAGGAAAATAAGACGACGTAAATAATGGGTTGTCTGTCTGGTTAGTCACCACCGCAACAAGTGTGTTGATTGGATGGCGTAAATATAGTTTCATTCAATGTATTTGTGTCGAATGTGAAATCCAAGAAGTATATGCGTGGAATCTCGATAATTTCCGTAAAATTAGAAAGCAGATTTTATTTTCTTACTCTCCAGATGTATTTTAAAATATATATTGAACTTCACAATTCGTTAAAAGCACACATCAATAGACTAATGTTTGATATACCAACGTGGACAAAACGGGTCACGGGTCTGCTAAGAATTGTGTGTGTGTTACAAGCTCACAACCAGAGTATTGATTTACTCCTCTCCAGGAGTTAGGCACAAGGCCAGTTTTTTTCTTACTCCCACAAGTAAGATGTGACCCAAGGTAGGGTTGGGAAAGTGGGGTTTAAAAATTGCCTGGGCAGCCCCGTCGGCATTCCCCGGTAAGGGCGCCTCAGGCAGTAAGCAATAAACTTACTCCTCCCCAAAGAGGGAAGGCGAAGCCTGGGAGGGTGGACTTTCTAGAACTGTTCTTCGAATTGCAGTGTTCTTCCACTGTTCTTTCATTGTTCGTCCACTGTTCTTCCACTTTCGCTGTTCTTCAACTGTTCTTCGACTGTTTTTCCACTTCTACTTTTCTTCCACTGTACTTTCACTGTTCTTCCACTACCACTTTTCTTCCACTATTCTTCTACTGTTCTTCAACTGTTATTCCACTTACACTATTTTTTCAACAGTTATTACACTGTTCTTCCACTTTTCTTCCACTTCCACTGTTTTTCCACACTACAGTTCTATTACTGTTCTTATGCGTAAACTCCTTTTACACTGTTTTTCTATTTCTATTGTTCTTCTGTTATTCTTCTACTGTTCTTTCACTGGTCCTCAACTACCACCGTTTTTCAACTGTATTTATACTGCTACAGTTCTCCTACTGTACTTCTACTGGTCTTCCACTTCCACCGTTTTACAACTGATTTCTGGTTCTAGAGTTTTTCCACTGTACTTCTACTGTTCTTCGACTTGCACTGTTCTTCCACTGTTCTTTTACTTTTCTACCACTGTACTTCCACTACCATTGTTTTTCCACTGTTCTTCCACTATTCTCCCACTGTTCTTTCCATTGTTCTTCCACTGCTTTTGTTATTTCACCTTCTCTTCCACTTCCACTTTTTTCACTGTTCTTTCCATTGTTCTTCCATTGTTCTTCCATTGTTCTTCTACTGTTCTTCCTATTCCACTGATCTTTTACTTTTCTTTCACTGTTTTTAACTGTTCTTCCACTACCATCCACTGTTCTTCCATAGATTTTCTTAACTGCCACAGTTCTTCCACTGTTCTTTCACTGCTATTCACATGTTATTCCACTTCCACTGTTCTTCCACTGCTCTTCAACTGTTTCTAAACAGTTCTTTTACTTAAACAGTTTTTTTAACTGTTCTTCCACTTCCGCTGTTCTTCTACTGTTCTTCTACTGTTCCTCCATTTTCACTGTTCTTTCACTGTTCTTCCACTTCCACTTCTTTTCACTACTATTCCACTGTTTTTCCACTTCTACTGTTATTCCACTGTTCTCAAATCGTTCTTCTACTTTCACTGTCATTCGACTTTTTTTTTCACGCGTTTTCCACTATTTTTCCACTTCCACTATTCTTCAATTGTTCATCTACTGTTATTTCACTGTTCTTCTACTGTTTCCACTGTTCTTCTACTGTCATTCTACTTACACTCTTTCTCTATATCCACTTTTCGTCAACTGTTCTTCCACTTTCATTATTCATCAACTGTTATTTCACTGTTCTTCCACTTCCAATGTTTTATCCACTTACTTTCAACTGTTCTTCAACTTCCATTGTTCATCCACTGTTCTTCCACTGTTCTTTAACTGTTCTTCCACTTCCAATGTTCTTCCATTCTCTTTCCAATGTTCTTCTACTTTAACTGTTCTTCCAATGTTCTTCCACTGTTTGTCAACTTGAACTTTTCTTCCACTGTTTATCCACTGTTCTTCCACTGTTTTACCGCGTCAACTGTTCTCACACCTGTTCTCTCACTATTTTTCAACTGCCACTTTTCTTTCACTTTTCTACTGTTCTTCCACTGTTCTTTCAGTTCAACTGCCATTCTACTTCTACTGTTTTCCACTGTTCTCTCACTGTTATTCCAAATATGTGGTCAAAACGGACGCGCACATTTCCGAGGCAACGGCTGAATCCCTTAGAAAGTGTCTTCCAGTCGTCTGTAGTGAAGTGGGGTCATAAATGGATGGTAACTTTTAATGCCGCAAAGAAAAAGCTCCTTTCTTTCAATAGCTACAAGGAACCTCTTCAACCACCGATTGCCATGGTAAAGAACGCCCTACCTGAGAGCCCAACATTCAAACTACTCGGCTAAATATTCACATGTAACATGAATTGAAACAAATACATTGAAGACATTGCCAGGACTGCTGCAAAGAAGGTGGTCTCCCTCTACCGTGCTAGTAAACTTCTCACACCTGACATTATCTTATATCTCTACAAAGCCACTATCCGCTCATGCATGGAGTATTGTTCCCACATCTGGGCTGGTGCACCACCCACTAGTCTCTCCATCTTAGACAAGGTCCAAAAAGAGTCGCCAACTTAATAGCCCCCCCCCACTATCCAGTGAACTTGCTGCTCTAGTACCCCCTCGTATATAAATATATAGTTTTACATAAT
The DNA here is from genome assembly GCA_963556195.1 of Sepiola atlantica. Lineage (NCBI taxonomy): Eukaryota > Metazoa > Mollusca > Cephalopoda > Sepiida > Sepiolidae > Sepiola > Sepiola atlantica. The sequence continues at coordinate 94,566,742 of OY744533.1, forward strand.
ATATTAATCTCAACCTGAATACAAAACGACTCAATTACTTCACATTTTCTATTGTTTCTTATTCTAGTAAAGAGATGAAATTTTCAACAAAACATCATCTATCAACCCAGCATAGAATTTGAGATGATATGGTGCTGTTGTAGAATGTTAAAACAATCAGTTGGACAGAAAAAGGTCACAAATGAGGAACGGTGTGCAGAATGAGAATGAATTTTCAAGAATGGTATTTATCATCATCATAAATTGAAGGCAATAGGAACAGAAGTCAGTAAAGGAGAAAATAGGAACATAATATGAAGACTTGGTTGATTTAGAAAGAAAGGCTGAGGTCAGAACTGCTTTGATAGTCGTAAACCTACAATTGTAAAAAGGGCACTATATGATGACAGATTATTATTCAAATTTAAATTAGAATGTTCAATTATACCATCAGAATTGTTCGTTTTCGTTTAATCCTGTAATCTTCTGCAATCATATAGATACAGTTTCAACAGCAAAGAGGCTTTAATGACGTGAATTAATACAATTTAGAGTTAATTTATAGGCTTCCTGAATAGCCACTTGGCCAGGAAATGAAGGATAGTATATAAATACACTCGACAATCAGTTAAATACCATCGGATTAAGAGGTAGTATTCTGACCTTAAACGCGATCGTACCGATAAAATCATGTCGCCTAAATTCAGTAGTTGTCCCGAAAAAAAATAGAAACCCATGTCCACAAACTCATTTTGGCCGTTTGTAAATTAAAGTTGTCTGATAGCAGACGAGTTGAAGATACCAGAAGGCAGTGTAGTCACCATTTTTTCATGAATATTTGTCGATGAGAAATCTGCAATCAAATGGGTGCTGCGTTTGCATACCACTTCTGAGTCCGACTCACACTTATCAAACCACTGTTTTGCTTGAACAGTATTTTCCCCATCAGAAAGCAATGGTTTATTAATACACGAAATTCAGATTTCAAAATCTTTTGAAAAACAGTAACTTCGGTGCTTGTACAGAGAAGCGTCCGTATTAAATTATTAATAGCACAACAAAAACAGTATTATACAATCGATCAAAAACAACAACGGCTCGATGATTCAGAGCGTTGTTTGTAACTGTTTCAACGCAAGAAAAGGGCACATTTGCATTAATATGTGACAATGGATGAAACATAGATCTACCACTTTATGCCAGAGTCAAATCGGAGGTCAGCCGAAGGGATAGCAGCTGGTTAAAGCTACGAAAGGCGCAAATATCAGTAGGCAAGATTTTGGCCTCCGTATTTCAACCAAAAAAAGCCACAGCTGAATAATAAAAAGGTGCTCTTTGACCTAAACAAAGCACCAGGTCACAAGTTGATCGTAACGATGTCAGAACTACACGAGTCGCACTTCGAATTGCTTTCACAACAACCCTATTCTAAAAATTTAGCCCGCAGCGACTATTGGCTGTTTGCAAGCCTCAAAATAATGTTCAAGGGAATTACATTTGGCTCCAATGAAGAAGTGATTTCAGAAACTGAGGCGTATTTTCAGGGCCAAAACAAATCGTTCTACAAAATAAGGCACCGAATTGTTGGAGAAGCATTGGAATCCATGTATCACCTTAGAAGGACACTATATTGACGAATAAAGTCGAATTTTGTGTTGGATTTATTGGGTAGTGTGTTATACTCTATTTATGGTGTTTCTGTCAATTTTATTTCTCTATCGAACTTTCCCTTACACTCTGGTATTTGGACTGGTATCAAAAATGTACTATTTCTTCGTATCTCGGTCAGACAAGGAGAAACATTACACTGAAGTAATTTTTTTACTTTTGTTCAAATTCAGTCTTTTGAGGAGCTGTCCATGGGTGCAATCGAAAACAAAGCCTAATACCAAGATAAAACACAATATTCTAGAATAAAATCTTATGAGAAATCCAATGGTCGTATAAATTTAACATTTGAGGATTTTACAATAATATCGTGGGGTCTGCGTCCGCAAGCCAGCACCATATAAACCAAAAATCCAACGTTACTTCATGTTATTATTATATCAAGATTTACTTTGAAATATCATTGTCATATTGAAACGTGAAGACTGGATGAACCCATTTTTATTTTAGTGCGTCCAAGCATTTTTATACGAGGCTCTGTCCGTCGGCCGGTCTGTCATGCTTAAATTTGAAATAGCATTTTAGTTGTTCTGTCACGCTTATGTTGTTGGAGGCATCAACGCATCTTTAAAAGTGGCGTTCATCGTCAGTTTATCGGTCTGTCTGTCCGTCTGTCCGTCCGTCCGTCCGTCCGTCCGTCTGAGATGCTTAAAGTTGAAATAGCATTTTAGTCGTTGTGTCACGCTTTGCTTTAAAGAGGTCATCTTCAATGGGTTGTCGCGTTTAAGTTTGAAAAAAAGCATTTTTAGATGCGTCCGCACATTTTATTTAAGAGGCTATGTCCGTAAGTCTGTCTACCACGCTTGAGTTTGAAATATCCACGAATTGTGCTCAGACGAAATTATTGTACTGATGCCCCCTCAACGTAAATATCCCTGACCAATCCGACTAGCAGCAAAATTCCACCCTTCAGTGTAGAGGCCTCCAAATGCCAGAAAAACTTCTTCCTCGAACCGCTTGCCTTTGGAATTCCCTCCTTGCTTTCTGTTTCTCCGACTCTACCAACATGAAGAAATTTAAATGTTATGAGTAAAAAAAAACATCTCGCTACACAACTCCCCATTTCGGATGCCCTCTATAAATCTGACCTCTAATAAAATTAGCCCCTTACGTCTTAGTGGCCATACGTCTTGTTTGAAGTAAAAAAAATTTAAAAAAATTAAGAAAAAATAAATTTTCATCGCTAAACGCGCAAATTGAATGGACACATCTCAAGAATATTAGTTGCGTTTATTTTTCTTCTTAAAAACAAATTCGGTTATAGCGATGACCACGACACCCGCCGCTCTACTACACTCACGTCTTGACCAAAGCACCCTTCTAAATGACCAGGATATAATCAAGCCTTTTCATTTTCTGGAACACAAGTCCTACGATAACGTTCAGCCTGCGGCGACCGTCACATCCGCTCCTCAATTAATCGGGCCCTGAGCGCCGCCATTCTTTCAAAGATGAATGTTTATTAAGATCAATGCTTCCGCAGAAAGTGACAACAGTGAGGCATCTCGAAGTAAAGGTTGCCTTCCTCGGCGATAGAAAGGCATACTGTACGTTTTCCGTCCGTGTGCGCCACGCACGCCCACGACGGAACAATTAAGTTTCGGCGAATGAATTGCATTCTAAACAATGTCAGAAATATCAAAAAAGTAAATGAATAAAGAAGAAGAATGCTTCGCTGATATGTGCTCAATAGCGAAAACACTCGCATGAGATAAAAAGGGGGCAATGAAAGCCTATTGCTACCTTATCTAAAAAGATAACGGAGACATGACAGTTAAATGGAAACCAAAAGGTTTCAATCATTGCAGGAACAACAGGTGTGATAAGCAGAGGATTACTTAAGTAAGTAAAGGATTAATGACATAAGTATGTGCATATATATATATATATATATATATATATATATATATATATATATATATATGTATATATATATGTATATATATATATATATATATATATATATATGTATAAGAGTGTTTGTAATGATTGTATCAACTTATATAGTACGTATATACGTATTTCATATTCTTATGCAAACATCCTACTTACATTATCGAATGGTGTACGTATACACAATTCTATTTTCTTGAAAATCAAAATAATACTAAATGTTGAAACACCTGGGTATTGTGTGTGTATGTATATATATATATATATATATATATATATATATATATATATATATATATATATACGCAAAGGTTTTTTTCGCGTTCTATAATTTATTGGACATTTTTTCAACGGAAATTTACCACCCGGACAAACTACATATCCTTTTTACGGAACTTCTCTTTCACTACATTTTTTAATAATATTTTTCATATATTTTGCAAATATTTGAAGTTTGGTTTTTTCGAAAGTCAACTTATCTATCTGTATTTCTCCTCTGATGATAAGATCTCGATCTTTGAAAAGCCTTGGCTTAAGGAAAGAATAATAAACACTAGTTTATTACTGAATACACCTTGCACTGAACAATTGAAATTTGAAATAAATTTGGACAATCGTCGCATATTTATCACTCTTTTTTCTTCTCTCTCTCTCTCTCTCTCTCTCTCTCTCTCTCTATATATATATATATATATATATATATATATATATATATATATATATATATTTGTATATTTGGGCAGCAATTATTCATTGATGCACAATGGGAGAATGTGTTTAAAAAACATCACATATATTGGTATGAATAGGACTAGTATCTCTCGTCGCCTTACACGTCACTTCTCCTCCCCTCATAGCTCTATTTACCAACACTTAGTAGAACACGACGCCCCAAAAAGAATTCAGTGACATATTAGTCAAAAACACTGCACTATTCACTGTGTCACATTGCAACCTGCGCCTCCCCATAATTGAAGCCTTACTTATTCGAGCAAAGAAACCCATCATCAATCAAGCTCAATATGAGGGAGGAGAAGGCATACCGAAATGCCTTAAATATATTAAAAATAATAAAAAAGTTTTAATCGAGTTTCTCAATAAATTAACCAGTTTTAGTTTGCATAACTCTTCACGTGTCTGAAGACTAATGGGAGTCTAAAACGTTAGCAGTTTTGGTGAGTTTCCGTTCACACTCGAACAGAACATTAAATCATTAGTCCGTCAACATCAAACAATGGATCAAAACAGAAACAAACAGAAATTGTCCCTGTTGTTTAAATCAAACCTACATCAATATATATATATATATATATATATATATATATATATATATATATATATGAAATTAAAAATGGAAAAGCGGAAGACCTTTTCGCTCAACGTTTCGCCCAAATTTCACGTGGGCTTTGTCAAGAGCGAACGAAGAATACAAAAATGACAAAAGACGAGAAAGTCTGTAAATTATGGGGAATATATATAGTGGTTGGGTTCATGTCGAGATAAAGGGTATGCAAATAAAAAAAAAAAAAAAAAAAAAATTAGAAATAAATATATATATATATGCACATAAATGTGATCGAAACATATATATAACACATATACATACATATATATCAAATATACATAGAAGTAGCATTGGAAAAGAAGAGGAGAAAATAAAGAGCAGAAAGGGGTCCAAAGGATATTTAGTCTAAAGCTCAGGGAATCATCCAGTGTCTAGAATTATCTTGTTTTCACTAATGATTGCTTTTGATAGGTTGGGGGAAATATTGTAGAAGCCCATTCTTTGTTTAATTTTATTTGTGGAAAGGGCTATGATGGCAGATTCAATTATTCGACGTGTTGACTTGTTGTGTATTATTTTGATTAAAGTGGATTTCTCAAAGTCAAAGTAATGACCATATTCCATAGTATGAGCACATAAGGCGTTAAGTGTGTTGTTAGTTTTAATCGCTCTTTTATGCTCATAAATCCGCTTGTCCAGATTACGCTGCGTCTCTCCAATGTAGACCTTATTACAGTCTAGACAAGGAATGGAGTATATGCCAGCTTTGACATTGGGTGTCGTGTTCAGTTTAGGTGTTTTGATTAAATTTATAATACTTGCAGAAGTTATTTGGGATATGTTTATGCCTAGTTTATTAAGTTCTGTGTAAATCGGGTTATTGTTGGAATTGGTTGGTAAAGCTATATATCTATTTATTATAGGGCTGGTGAATAAGTTTTTCTAGGTACGATTAGTCCATCTCACCTAAAAAATTCCGGAGATCTACTTAATAAATTAAAAAATCTTAACCTAACTAATAAAACTATGAATAGCCTTGACATAGAATCATTATACACAAATGTCCCCACCAATAAATGCCTTAATTTACTCAAAAAACATCTCGACAAAATAAATATCAACTTACCCTTTCCAGTAAATAACATAATTAATATTATAAATTTATGCACTAATATGACCTATTTTACTTTCAACAATTTCTTTTATAAACAGAAATTTGGCCTACCTATGGGGAATCCCCTCAGTGGTGTCCTATCCTGTTTATTTTTGGAATTTCTTGAGAACGGACCAATAAAATACAGACTACCTAAAAATGTATCTTACTATAGATACATAGATGATATCCTAATTTTCCTCCCGAAAACCACTAAAATAGAAAGCATTACTAACAAATTGAACAAAATAGAACCGACCATTAAATTTACTTTCGAAAAAGAAACAGATAACTCCATTCCTTTTCTTGATATTCTACTAATAAATAAAAATAATAATTTATCTTATAAAGTCTACCGTAAACAAACCAATAAGAACGATTATGTTCATTTTTATTCGCACCACAATAATAAAATAAAATCTGGCATCATAATTGTTTTTTACCTAAGAGCACTTAGGATATGCAGCAATGAATATTTAGATGACGAATTTAAATACATTGAACACTCTCTCAATACATTACAGTACCCAAAGTATTTTATACAAAATTCTAAAAGAAAAGCTCTACAGATTTACTCAAATTCCAAACAGAAAAAACTTATCCACCAGCCAATCATTAGTGAAAACAAGATAATTCTAGACACCGGATGATTCCCTGAGCTTTAAACTAAATATCCTTTGGACCCCTTTCTGCTCTTTATTTTCTCCTCTTCTTTTCCAATGCTACTTCTATGTATATTTGATATGTATGTATATGTGTTATATATATGTTTCGATCACATTTATGTGCATATATTTATATATTTATTTCTAATTTTTTTTAATTTTTTTTTTATTTTTTTTATTTGCATACCCTTTATCTCGACATGAACCCAACCACTATATATATTCCCCATAATTTACAGACTTTCTCGTCTTTTGTCATTTTTGTATTCTTCGTTCGCTCTTGACAAAGCCCACGTGAAATTTGGGCGAAACGTTGAGCGAAAAGGTCTTCCGCTTTTCCATTTTTAATTTCATACCGTCGGATTATTTTTATCCTTTCATATACTCATATATATATATATATATATATATATATATATATATATATATATATATATATATATATATATATATATATATATATATATGTATGTCCTTGCTTCTGGAAAGGTGTGAGCAACCTGGGAATCCATCTGGCAGAGACCTTATGCATATGAAAATGGTAATGAATGTTTCCACAGACTCCCTTCTAATCTTGACCTCTTGGGTTATTTGGCGAATAGTAATGTGTGTATCTTCCAAAATGGCAGCCTCAACTTGACGGACAAAGGGAGTTTTTTTAATCTTTACCTTTCTTAGACGTATTAATAGACACCAACCATAACGAATTTGTAACATCTATATATAAAAAACCGATTAACATTAACTGCTGCACTCTTAATTTCGTTAGTGAATGCCCCTTTAAATACAAAATAGCCATCATTAAAAACTTAATAACGCGGGAAAAATTAATTTCCTCCTCCCCAACTCTCTTTCAAAATGAACTTAAAAATATAAAACAAACTTTAGTCAATAATGGTTTCCCCAATTACATTATTGACCAACAAATTAAACAATTCAAAAACAACAACACTAGTAATAATAACAATAATAATAATAATAATAATAATAATAATAATAATAATAACAAAAACAACAATGAACCCAATTCTCTAGTAAAAACATTATAAAACTATTTTACTGCAACCAATTTCATCATAACTATAAAATAGACGAACAGGTTCTCAAAAACATTATAGATAAAAACGTACTCCCCACCGACCCAAACAAAAAAGTAAAACTAATTATCTATTATAATAAAACTAAAACTACCAATCTGGTTGTTAATATAATTCTTCACCCCGGAGTAGAGTTCTTGATAGGACCGGCCTCGTATACAAGTTTAAATGCCCTTTGGGAGAATGTGTCTCCGATAATCATGAAAATGTATACATTGGGTCGACTGTTACGACGCTATCCAGAAGATTAACTATGCATTTATCTAACGACTCCGCCATAACCCAGCACCTCTATAAAAAGCATTCCTGCCCCCGTTCGCATATCCGTAAACTTCTAGTAGATAACACAAAAATCATCGCACAAAATACTACTACACTTAAACTCCACATACTCGAAGCCCTATACATTAAAACAGAAAACCCAGCTATTAGCAAGATTAATTATACTATTAGTACTAATATACTCAAATGCCTATAAATATAAATTTAAATTAAACACAGTCCTTTATTTTTCCCGCCTAAATAGAATATATATTCACTCCTAGGTCTATGCCTGGTTAACATTACTCCACTGACGATGGACCTGGAAGGGTCCGAAAGCGCTTTGGGAAGCTTTGGCAATTTTATCAGCCAGTTTCCGTCTGAAACTAAGAACCTAATCAGAAAAACGGAAAGGATCATAGAAAAAATATCCAGACACAAGATGTCCGTTATTTTTAATGATACTTGTATAAAAGAAAAGATGCTGCCAAGATACACACACACACACACACACACATATATATATATATATACTTGACCGTCTGAAATTATCACTTCCTTACACTGAAGAGCGCGATAAGCTCGAAACGACGTCGTCTGTAAGTAAAACTATAATTTAATATTTATTTTTAAGAGTAATTAAAGTTGAGCATTGTTAGGAGATATTTAGAAATAGACAGTCACCTATCTATAAAGCAAGACTCCGAGTAAGTTAGTTGAGTTCTATAGTCTGTCTTGATGTATACGCTGTAATTGGCATACATATATCTTAAATTCTCCGTAGTTTCATATGACCGCGAAAATAGGGTCAAGGGTTACTTTGTGAATAGAGTTCGCGCATCGAGACCGTCTAAAATTATCACTTCCCTATATTGAAGAAACCAATAAGCTCGAAACGACATCGTCTGTAGGTAAAATATAATTCAATATTTACTTATAACATATGATTATTATTATTATTATTAGCATTATCATATTCATTATCATTATTATTATCATTATCATTATCATTATTATGATTATTATTATTACCATTATGATTATTATGATTATTATGATTATTATTATTATTATTATTATTATTATTATTATTATTATTATTATTATTATTATTATTATTATAATTATCATTCTTCTTATTATTATTATCATTATTATTATTATCATTATTATTATTATTATTGTAATTATTATTATCATTATTATTATCATTATTATTATTATTATTGTAATTATTATTATTATTATTATTATTATTATCATTATTATCATTATTATTATTATTATTATTATTATTATTATTATTATTATTATTATTATTTGTACTCACTACGAGTTCTCACACAGATCATCGTCAGTGATTGCCCACCGACAACAACCAGTGGTATTTCCTGGAGTCTGAATGACAACAAGCCTCCACAAATTTCCAGTATTCTCCCCCTCTTTTCGATAACCACCGCAAATAAACTTGCGGTATCGCAACAGCCTCTTACCATGTTAAGGACCATTGGTCTTCTCTGGGATTTAGGTGACAATAAGCTTTCCTAAGATCCCAGCATTTTCCGCACTTTTTCAGTTGAGGTTTAGTTTGTGCTGTCCCTCCTCGGTCTTCTCATCCTCCTCGGCCACATACAAATATTTTGTCTGGTGTCAGCCTAGGCCGGCATCATTTTTTAAAATTTAAAAATTGTTTGGGGTTGGGGGTTGAGTGGGGAGGAAAGGTGGAGAGGTAATAGTGTTTCTTGTAATTTGTGTTCCTTGGTTCATTTTTGTGTCGTGTTAGCCGAGGCTGGTGTAATTTATTTGGGGGGATTATGAAGTGATGTTTATTGCAGTTTCTGTTCTTTGGTTCGTGTTGTGGTGTACTTCGTGTGATTTTATTTTCTCCCTGTTGTAAATTCCTTGTAACTGGTTACTCTTTGTAGCTTATGCGGGTTGGTTTCCGCATTCAAGGATTTTCCTTAAGAGTGCAGCTGTTTTGATCATTCCCGTCCTTGGTATGGTTTCGATCGTCTCGTTAATTTCAATTTCTCCCAGTCTTTTCTCCGGGCTTTTTGGGATTGTTCCTAGCGCTCCTACGATATTGGTATTATACTAACTTTCTCCATTCTCCACATTCCTTTCAGTTCTCTGGCTAGTTCTGTGTATTTGCTTCGTTTTCTGTGTCTTTGATTTTCACTCTGTGTCTGCTGGAACGGCGAAGTCTATGATTTTGCAAGATTTTTTCATTTTTGTCGATTATAATAACATCAGGTCTCCTTGCTTTTACGAGTTTATCTGTTTGTATATCCATATCCCAGAGGATTTTGTGTTTTACGTTTTCCAGTACTGTTTC
>OY744533.1:94584577-94607077 GCA_963556195.1 Sepiola atlantica
CATATGGTCCAATCGGATCATCCTTTCCTCTTCCCATGTGTGTGCTTTAAAAATAAAATTTATTTCCAAATCTTCACTTTTTCTGAAGACGTTCGACTACACGAACGAAACCGGTCAAATCTCTTGTTTTTGTTTTTCTCCTGCACTTTAACCTGTTTTCCGTTTGTAATTTTTCACACACACACACACACACACACACACACACACACACACACATATATATATATATAAGGAAACAATAATATATCACCTCAATCATACAAATCTTTAAAAAATGAAATATTCCAAATCTGTTAGATACTAGTGAATACCGCAGGTAGAATTTAGCTCGATGATTAATACTTTAAGTCCATAAGAGCTCATATCATACCTCAGCATAATCTATATTATTTATCATGCTCCAAACATTCAACATCAACAAATCAAGGGAGGCGCGATAGCGCTCTATCCCTTAATAGACTTCAAAAACGACCTATGCTGGAAATCTCATTTCTTTGATCAGTCATAACTCAAAAACCAATAAACCAAATTAGTTAAAACTTTGCACACAATTTTCATTTGATAGGTTCTATAAGTGTGTAGAATTTCAGCATCATTAGTCAAGGCAACCCAGAGATCCAGAAAGGTCAGGAGTGATTTTGTGTTATCCGTGTGTACGTACGTACGTGTGTGCCACCCTGTATCTCATAAACTATTTGATGGATTCAGCTGATTTTTGGCAGAGATAGAGGTTCTAGGGTCTAGTTGATGGCATTTAAATTTCAGTTTACCATATACCTTAGTTTTCCAGAGAATTAAAAAAAACCTTTAAAATTACCATTGTATTGAGTTATAGCCTTTACAAAAGTAGTGACATTCCATGATAAATGCCAGTATACTGAAATCATATGCCCTTAATAAGGTTAAGATGAACATTCATATACACTAAATGTACAAAAGCAAGGAAATTCCCAAATTTTTACACTTTTATTGTCATTAAGGGTATGACTACATATCAACCAAACCATTTCATTATCACATCACTACAGTATAAATCTGTATGCATGAGTGGATGACGTGTGTGAGGTGCGCTGAAGAAAAATTCGTACCAGTAAAATACATAGCCCTGTTGTGCTCGCATACCCTTAATGACAATAAAAGTGTAACAATTTTGGAATTTCCTTGTTTTGTACATTTAGTGTATATGAATTTTCATCTAAACCCTATTAAGGGCATATGATTTCAGTATACTGGCATTTTTCATGGAATATTTATATGTACATATATATTGGACTTCGATAGGTATTTTGCTTTGTATGTTTGTAATCATTAAACAATTTCATTGTTACCTGAACCTATCACGAAATGATAAGGTGATATCTTTCATGCTTTCACACACACACACACACACACACACACACACACACACACACACACACACACACACACACACATATATATATATATATATATATATATATATATATATATATACAACTCTCGCTTTAATTAACAATCATTTAAACTTTTAACAAATCGTATATGGTTTTAATAGGAGGGATATTCAGATGAACGTTTCTGATCATTTCTTTTATAACGAGCTAATGATGCCTTATCGGTTGGTTTATGATTGTTATTTTTTATTTTGGGAAAATTATTTTTCAGAAAAACTGAAATCGACCATTTTGGAAAACTGAATTTTACCAATTAAAAATTTATTCTAATTTTAAGTGTTCAGTGTTCTAAAATTAACAATGTTATCTTTCAGAAAAATTCCTGAAAATAAATCAATAATAATAAAAAAGAAGCCCATGATGCATTAGTCAGCAACAACAAGAAATATTTATCTTTAATATGAGAGCAACATTGATCGTAATAGTTTTTGTTCATTAAATAATATTATGTGTGTTTAAAAAATGAATATAATAATTTTATGCAATGATATGTTGTTTTTAAATAATGTCGAGTTGTAATTAATCACAAATCTCAAATATTTTTAATATGAAAAACTGATGCATATTAAGAGGTATATTTTATTTTCCGAACTTAAAGTTTTTTTAACGAATGATTTATCTTAAATTTTTTATTCCGATCAATTTAAAAAAATCTTTTACTGTATGGAAACAATTAAAATTACACATTTTTATCAAAGAAACATTTCATTAGAGAAAGAAAAAGTAAAAGATATTGCTTATTTCAAAATAAATAACTATAGACGACCCGGGACCCGTTTGACTAACGTTGGTGCATTGCACATTAGATATATAGACATATAGATACAACAAAATGATTGAGTCCTTTTAGTTATAAGTATCGTCAAATTCAAGCAAATGAATAAAATTCATTTAAAAACGACATTATATTCTCCATCCACAGTAGATCAAATGGTAGAGAATTGGACGCCAGTGGTCACGGTTAGTAGTGACCAGCGTCTAGGTTTCAAATTTAGGGTTTGATGCGCTCCTTAAATCTAGCTACACTGATATGTGTAAGCGACGAAACAACCGTATTCGTATAAATAATGAATATATATATATATATATATATATATATATATATATATATATATATATATATATATATATAAAAAGTCAGGTTCATTTTATATCTAATGAGCATGTTTTTTATTTATTTATTTTATTTTATTTTTTCACATTTCCAAAAAAACATAACATTTCTGTGAGATGTATTTTTTACAGTTCGTTTCTTTAGCCGTGAGCCGCACAACATTTTCATGTTAATATTGTCTCTTCAACACTACAGAATCATCAGAAAAATCCACAAAAAATTAAAATTTCTTAGATTGAAATGTCTTGAAAAAACCTACACTATACAGGGGTCATTTTTTGGAGAAAACAAAACAATAAAAAAAAAACTCTCATGTGAGATAAACTAACTAGTACGCCATTATTTATTTTTTCAATTCAAAGCTAGCGCATCTTTAAAGTTGTGCGGACATTTATAATTTTTTAATTCAGTAATATTCCTAAAAATAGTCTATACATTCTATCATTTATTTATAAAAAATTGAATTCTTTTGAAGGTGATGTTTGACTTGCTTAAAGTTACATCAATCTAGGTCATTTGAATACGATACTAAGTGCAGAGCTGATCTCTGTTAATTTCATCAGTTGGGAGCTAGCTATATTCATTCAACCATCCATTTAAGATTCTTATACTTCGGTGTTTTGGTGGAAGATGTTTAGTATTTATTTATAAACCGTTTAAATTAACACTAAGATAGGATTAATTACCCAAATTACTTCACCAATGTAGTAAGTGTTATTTTATGCAAAACCGAGAGAGTTATTCCCTTCCAAACGAAAGCAGTCTATACTTACCCAGACATGATCAAACTTACGAAAAGAGCGATTATATATTTATTATTTTCTATTAAATGGTGCTAATTACCTCATTATAAAGAATTACGAGGATTTAAAGGTACTTTTAAGGAAATGTATACCTAAAAGTAATTGAAATTACGTTTTATACTTAACTCCTGTTGCGAGGGAAATAACATTCACATCAATAACCATATTACTTCCCTACATTTATTGTATGCCTATATTTATATTGGAGTGAGTGACTTTTTCATATTTAGCATTTATTTGGCATTATATTTTGAATGATAATTGTTTTATTGGTTTTTTTACCCCTTCCTTCAATTATCTTAGTTTTTTAGTTACCATTACTTAACTAATTAGTACAGTTGACATCTAAAAGATTGTCTGCTGATGTTCTCTTGATCTGGCTCTTTTACCATTTCCTTATATACGGCTAGGTTAAGGCTATCTCGCTTCGGTTCTTTTTGTTCTGTTCTATATTTAGATGTTATATAGTAGGTATTACTGTTCCGTTATATACTATTAGGTCTACAGTTTCTATTGGCTACATACTCTTATAATATTCCTATACCGTAGATATTTTATATTTACGTTGATGAAAGGGCTAGTGCCACAGGTGTCTATGTGGGTCTGTAATGGGATAGGACATATGCGGTTATATGTAGACAGTTCTGAACTACTTCCTGTCTTTTATTTAATAAATTTTCTTTAGACATAACTATATTGTATGATTCCAAAATACTAAAGTTGCATCTCTTAGATTTGTTAGGTTTATATTTCCTTGCTCTACCTAATATACACAATTTTAGGAAATATTGCATATTTTTACTATTCAGTTCTCTTACATGTTTAGCTAAAGTCTTTGAATTTGTATTAGGTCCTTCAAAAGAGCGTATATGGTTTATAAACCTGTCCTTGAAAGTACACGCCGTCGACCCAATGTATGTTCTAATTCTGTGCTCTTCTATGACGTTACATTTATACACTATATCTGAAGTTAAATGACACCTATTGACATTTTTACAGTTACATTGGGAGTTATTATTCTAGTTATGGACTGTACTATTGTGAACCTGACTTATATATGCTCTGTTGTTACTGATTGACAATCATCGAGCTGAATGTTTTAAAGAGACTGGTAATTAAAAGGCACTGATAATATATGCTAATACATATATTGCCAGAATTAATACACACACACACACACACACACATATATATATATATATATACTTAGTTATTTTTAATTTAATTTTAATTTTACTTTTTTCACAATTTTAACTGAGACGTAAGGAACTACTTTGAATTAGGGGTCAGATTTATAGAAGCACCTTAGTGGTGAGCTGTACAGATATTTGTTCACATTACATTTATATTTCTGCATGTTGTGAGCAGAGAGGAAATTCTAAAAGCAAGCGGTTCGAGGATAAAACCCCTTAGAGTTGAAAGCTTTCCGGTATTTGGGGAATTCTACAATGCTATTTGTCGGATTTGTCAAGGGTATGTACCTTTAGGAGGCACAAGTGAAGCAAGTTCGTCGAAGCACATTCCGTTGAAGTACTTGCAAAGCAAGAACAGGGATGCAACATTACGGTGATGGTACAAGGCCTGAAGTTTCGTACACAGTGTGGGACCTATTATGTAAGAAGCTCTTTTTGGGACCCCTGTCTAAGAAGGAGAGCCTAATGGTTGGTGCACCAGCACAGATGTGTCAACAATACTCAAATCATGGGCGAATTTATGCAAGCTTATTTATTTGTATATGCAGGATTTACTCGTAAACTAATTAACGGACCATTAGGAATTTAAAAACACGGCTGCTATGCGTAAGTGGTCATAATGTGGACTATATTTAGTTTAATTTGGTTTTAATTAAAGGGGCTAATAAAGGGAGTAAAACTACCCATTGTGAAAATTCACATACCTCCGATTTGTGTTATTTTTTAGCAAAAGGTATGAGACATCAATTAATAAATATTGGTCCAATTTCCATTCCTTTAAAGTGTTTTAAGAGTTTTTAGAATACATAATATAATATTTCAGATTTACATTCAATTTGATATATGTATAAAGCACCAATTAAGAAAGATTCCCTGAATTTTAATTTCTTTTTAAGCCCCCTTGAGCTTAAGACTTACCTTTTAGATATTTTCTAGAATAAAAATCATGTAATGGATCCTGCTAAAAATTAGAATAAGGATTCTAGACGTAAAATTTATATCTGTATTCTTAACAGAAATAAAAATTGTTAAAAACTGTTCTGTTCAAGAAATTAATTTTACTCGTCCAGGGACGAGTAGCCTTTGAATATATATATATATATATATATATATATATATATATATATATATATATATATATATATATATATATATAAGTATTTTATTTATTTATACAGACATGTACATAATCCGCGACAGTGGCATGTCGATGTCATCGATCAACAGCTGTTCGAAACTGAGATCTCATCATGATGAAAGAAAATCTGATCTTTCCCTCAGCTCATATTTGGAAAGAACAGTGATATATATATATATATATATATATATATATATATATATATATATATATATATATATATATCCTCACTGTTGCCAATCGAAATAATTTACTTGTAAAACTCTGTAATTAGCAGCAAAGTATGCGAAACTTTCGAACATTGTTAGTTTGATTATCCGTAAAAGTTAATTAATACAATCAAATCAGATGATTTGTTTGTATAAGAACCCAATAAGACGTACATCGATTGCCGTGTTTCAGTTTTTACTTTTCACTCAATGTTTCATGAGTCTATCGATCTGTCACGCTTCTCTTGAAATAAGTGTTTCGTCGTTAAACGCGCAGATTGAAAGCACACGTTTTATTTTGAATGCGCTCAAATATCTCGATCAGTCGCTTCGTCCCACAGTTTGTCACGCTTAGGTTTTAATAGCATTTTCCTTGGTCTGTAGTTTTAAATAGTATTTTTTGTCGTCATTTATTCTGATGTTGGAAATATTATTTTCCTCCGTCCGTTTAGCTGAAATTAGAAATAATATTTCCCCTCGTCTTTTAAGCAGACATTGTAAATAGGGTCTGTCTGTTAAGCTTAAGATATAAATACAATTTTCTTTCGTCTGTTAAGCTAAAGTTGGAAATAGCATTTTCATCCGTCTGTTTAGCTGAAATTAGAAATAATATTTCCCCTCATCTTTTAAGCAGACATTGTAAATAGGGTCTGTCTGTTAAGCTTAAGATATAAATACAATTTTCTTTCGTCTGTTAAGCTAAAGTTGGAAATAGCATTTTTATCCGTCTGTTTAGCTGAAATTAGAAATAATATTTCCCCTCGTCTTTTAAGCAGACATTGTAAATAGGGTCTGTCTGTTATGCTTAAAATGGAATAGCATTTTCTTTCGTCTGTTAAACTTAAGTTAGAAATAACATATCCCCGTCTCTTAAGCTGAAATTGAAAATAGGGTATGTCTGTTACGCTTAGGATGGAAATATCCTTTTCTTTCGTCTGTTAAACTTAAGTTGGAAATAGCATTTTCAGCCGTCCTATAAGCCGAAGTTAAAAATAGCATTTCCCCCGCCTGTTAAGCTGAAATTGGAAGTAGGGTGTCCTGTACGCTTAAGATAGAAATAGCATTCTCATCCGTCCGTTAATCTGAAATTGGAAATAGCATTTTCATCCGTCCGTTAATCTGAAATTGGAAATAGCATTTTCATCCGTCCGTTAATCTGAAGTTAGAAATTACGCTTAAAATGGAAATACAATGTTCTTTCTTCTGTTAAGTTTAAGTTGAAAATAGCTGAAATCAGAAATAGCATTTTTATCCGTTCATTAATATGAAATTGAAAATAGCATTTTCCCTCATCCGTCAAGCTGAAATTGGAAATAGCGTCTGTCTATTAAGCTTAAGTTGCAAATACCATTTTTGTCAAACAGACATCGCAAAACGCGTAGATTGAATGGACCCACCTTAGGATACTCGTTTCTCTTAAAAAAAAATCATTTGTTTGTTTCGTTAAATTACCTCGTCCCCTTCAGAAGTAAAGAAAAAAACACAATACCGCAGAATTGACAAATTGACAAATTGACAAATCCGATAACGTTATCCGACACATCAAACGGGTTAACGTTATTAAATCGCCGCTCAACCACGTGCGGTACATTGTTTCTTTTTTTTGTTGTTTTTTTTTTGTCAAATTCGCACGTTTAAATTAATTTCAATTGAAACAGTAAGAAGAGAACTTCTTTTACTTGGAAACATTTATCTGTTTTGAAACTGCAGACATGACACATGATATAGCTTATCTGCTAATGATGTAGGAAAACGAACAAATGCAGAAGCAAACATACGTACATACTTACGTACATATCAAGTATACACGTATTAAGTGAATACACGAATAGGAATAAGACCTAAACCACAATAGAAGCAACATCTTACGGGTGATACTTAAGGGGAACGTGTCTTCTATAGCGATCTTGAAGTTTGGCTGTAGCGTTTCGAATTATATCAGTTTGGGGATTAGAACACTGTCTGGATCTAAACAGTTATGTTCACATTTAAAATGCAAGACGTATTTCTCTCGCATTTCAAAGCGTGTTCGTCACGACGGTCTAACGGTAAGAAGCCGGTTCGGACCGTCGATACAGTTACGTCATCAATATCGACGATTATAAGGAACACGAATCATACATCGGTCAATGGATACTACAAAAATATTTATTGGTCCCTCGATTTATAAAATCGGGAGACCTATGTTTTGAGGCATTTCCGTCCGTCCGTCTTTCCGTCCGTGTGTCCGTCCGTCCGGATTTTTCTCCGCAACCATCCATTGAATTTCTCTGAAATTTTGCATGAAGTTGTAACTTGGGTCAGGTTAGAAAGTGACATTCTCCGATTTAAAAAAAATCTGGTTAGCCCCCCCCCAGGGGGTCAAAAGGCCCCGAAATGGCAAAAAGTGACATTTTTTGCCCCATGACTTTTCATCCATCCATTCAATTTCTCTAAAACTTGACCAAAATGTGGAGGCAATTGTTTCTAATAGAAAATAAGTATCGTTGACCTTGGAATAAATCTGGTTCACGCCGCCAGGGGGTAAAAAAAACCTAAAATGGCAAAAAATGACCATTTCCCCCATAACGGTTGATCCATCCATTCCATTTTTACTGAAACTTAGCCAAAATGTAGAGGCAATTGTTCTGGATATGAAATGAGCATCCTTGACCTCAGAAAAATTCTGGTTCTCGCCCGCAGGGGGTCAAAGGGGGGGGGGGGCAAAATGCCCCAAATTGCCCAAATTCATTGCATTTTACACTCGCCACATCGAGTCACATACATAGGAGGACCACACGTGCGCGGCTAGTTAACAATTGTTTTTTAAGCTCCTATAAGTTGATCCCCTTTTAGGGTATTAAATTGAAGATTCAAATTTAGCCATCTTGCGAGGTTCTCTCCCTTTGGGTGATTGGAACACAGTATGAATATCAGTACTTATGTTTACATTTTGTACTTGTATTCACCCTAAACCATGCAAATTTCCACTGAGACGTAATTTCCACTGAGACGTAAGGGGCTACTGTAGATTAGGGGGCAGATTTATAGAGGCATGCTAAGTGGGGAGTTGTGCAGCAAGATGTTTGTTCACATTACATTTAAGATTTCGGGGAAAGAAAGAGCAGGGAGAGAATACCAAAGCTAAAGAGTTCGAAGTAAGAAGCTATTAAACTAGAAAGCTTCCCGGAACCCTGGAGACCTCCACAGTAAATGGGTGGGATTTTGCTGCTAATCGGTTTTTCAAAGGGTTTTTTATGTTGAAGGGGCACGAGTGCAGCAAATGCGTCAGACCACATTCAATTGAAGTAGTCTTAAAACAAGAACACGAATCAAACGTTACAGCGATGGGACATGGGCTGGAGTTTGGTAGACAGTGTTTGACTTATTAGATTATAGGTTCTTTTTTTGAGATTCTCTACGAAGAAGCGACTTGTGGTTTGTTCATCAAAATACAAGACGTGTTTCGCTCGCATTTTAAAGCGTGATCATCACGACGGCCTCGGGGTTCGAATCGTAATCCGTACTGACGAGTGTAAGAAACACCAAACGTATATATGTCCATAAGTATTAAAAATATTTATTCATCAAAATAAATATTATTAAGTTTCGATAAGTTAATCCCTTTGAGACAGATTCAATTGAAGATTTATATTTAGCCAGGTTGCGAGGTTCAGATAACTCTTTGGAAATTAGATTTCATCCATACTGACGAGTATAAGGAACACGAAACATATATATGTCTATTAATATAAAAATATTTATTTATTAAAAGAATAATTATTTATATATATATATATATATATATATATATATATACATAACTATATATATATATTATATATATATATATATATATATATATATATATATATATATATATATATATATATATATATATATATATATAATATAAATATAGAGGCAAACAAGCCTTCAAAAACCATGTATTAGATGCGAGTAATTAAATCAAAATAAAAAATAAAAATATTTCGAAACATTTAATAAAATATTTCAAAATACCTTCCGTTCTTTTTTTTTTCATCAAGATGAAAAAAAAAAGGAAGGTATTTTGAAATATTTTATTAAATGTTTCGAAATATTTTTATTTTTATTTTGATTTAATTACTCGCATCTAATACATGGTTTTTGAAGGCTTGTTTGCCTCTATATTTATATTAACTTACAAAAGATGCTTTATAAAATGAACTTTCCTAATTTATAACTCGCAGCGACCATGCGCATTCAAGTTCTATTCTATACCTTTATTTGTCTTGGCTCTGATGAAGCTTGTTTTTGTCAAGCGAAATATTAGCTAAAAAAAAAAATTCAAGATGAAAAAAAAATAAATAAATAAATAAATAAAACGGAAGGTATTTTGAAATATTTTATTAAATGTTTCGAAATATTTTTTTTATTTATTTTGATTTTATTACTCGCACCTAATACATGGTTTTTGAAGGCTTGTTTGCCTCTATATTTATATTAACTTACAAAAGATGCTTTATAAAATGAACTTTCCTAATTTATATATATATATATATATATATATATATATATATATATATATATATATATATATATATATATATACAGGGTGATTCATAAGTCACTTAGCTATTTATTTTTGAAATTCTAAAGTTAAAAAATACGGTAATACAAAACAGAAAGTTAATTCAACAAATTCATTTATTGGAGTTTAAAATTACAGAAAATTTTCAAAATTTCCACCTTCGTTCTGCATGCATAGCTCCATTCTTTTTTGCAAGGAATTTACGACTCTTTGTAGCATATTTGATCGATTATGAAATAAATATATATAGAAACAAATATATAAACGAACAAATTTCAAATGACAAACAGCAGTAATTAGAGAGTAAGATAACAATTATCAAAAGTTCATAGTATGTTTGTGCTTCATATGGTAATCATTTTAAATAGCTAAGTGAAGTGACTTATGAATCATCCTGTATATATATATATATATATATATATATATATATATATATATATATATATAAATATTAAATTATATTTACCTACAGACGACGACGTTTCGTGCTTTTTGCTCTCATCAGTGTAGGAGGTGATACTTTCAGACGGTCATAATGCACAAACCCGGTTCACACAGTCACCTTTGACTTCGCACGCTTCCGCTCTATTCTCAAATCTATAGGAAATTATCACGTGATACGGAGAAATTAAGTTATATGTATGTCAAATACAGCATAAAATACAAATTTTAAGTAATTAACGAACTTAATCGAAGCTTTATAGCTTAAGTAAATGTCTATTTTGTAACATCTCGTAACAGTGCTAAACTTTAATTTTCCTAAAGAGGTTTCATAATAATATTCATAAATAAATATCACATTATATTTACCCACAGACGACGTCGTTTCGAGCCTTTTTGCTCTTATCAGTTTAAGGGGAGGGGGTAATAACGTCAGACGGTTACAAGGCACGAACCTGTTTCACAGAGTCACCTCTGACTCCGCACACTTCCGCTCGATCCCGAAGGCCGGTGGTTCTCAAAATATTTTGAAATTTTCGTTTGGCGGACTCTTAAGTATTAATACCAGTTAACATATAGGCTACTAAACAAAAACAAACATTGGCAAACAAATATTTATTTCAAAAACGACAAAGAATTTGTAATAAAATAAAAACATTTTTTTTTATAAACCAAATCGAAAGGTAAACTGGCGAAATGACATACCCATGCCCTCTTACTTCACTGAAACTGTAGCAAACCGGAAGTACTTATTAGTGTATTCAGAGATGCTTTAAAAGTTAATAATATTATTAAGGAATCCATTACGTGAATTCAGGTAACATAATCGTTTTGTTATGAGATATAACTAAGTGAATTACACTAATAGATCCGAAGCTAAGATGAGTGAATGAAATAAATGTAGCATCTACACGTCCTCATGTATGAAAATATTAACCAATATCTATTTAGTTGAGGTTAATAATGGTACAAATCTACGGTTTCAAAGTATTAACTGTTTTATATTCACCGACACCAGCATCGCAGAAGTCTCCAAAGAGAATTATAGGATCGGATAGACTACGTACGCGATGAAATCGATTATAATTGCATTTTTTACAGTTAAATAATATAGAGTAATATTTTTTTAGAGCAGTGGATAGTCGGAATAAAATATCGATTTGTCAACATAAATGCTATTTGGGTCTGACTTTGAAAATACAACTGACGTAATTGTATAGTGTATATATATATATATCTATATCTATATATATATCTATATATATATATATAGTCTCGGAAGTTTCTCAACCATTAAAACTATATAAAAAAAACAAAAAAAAAACAAACAAAAAAAACTTATAGTCTCAAGTCTTCCAGTGGAAAATCACTCATGTAAGTCAATTTATTTTTTACAGTTATTATATTAGTTAGTTTCTAACACTATTTTAAGGGATCATCAGTTGTTTACCATGAAAAACTGTTTCGGGATGCAAAATAAAATATAGTAACACGAAATTACATAATTATGTAATCTCGTGTTACTACATTTTATTTTATTCTTGCTCTGTTTATTATATTTAGCTCTCATACCCGGATTTCCTCCTGGAATGATTACATTATAACACAATATATATATATATATATATATATATATATATATATATATATATATATATATATATATATATGTGTGTGTTTGTGTGTGTGTGTGTGTGTGTGTGTGTGACCCCATAGTCTAATCATATTCCTAATTCTACCGAACTATGCTTAGCAATAATTCTATCAACGAAAACGTATTTAAGTCAAGCAACATTCACAACACATCTCTAAAAAATAGTGGGTATAATATAACAACATGACACTAATAATTATAATGAAATAAAAAATAGAAGAAAAAGAAATATAACTTGGTTTACACCGACCTCTAATAAGATGCTAAATATTAAAACTTTGCAAGAAATTCCTAAATCACATCGAAAAACACTTCCCCGTAACAAATCCCTTGCACAACATATTCTATAAAAATAACTGTAAACTGTCCTACAGTTTCTGCGAAAAGTTAGAAGTAATAATTGAAACACATAATAACAAAATACTAAATGGGAGCAATAGAAACAATAATAACAACCAAATGCGTGAACACGTGATCAATATAGCAACAGTACAACTAAGAGTAACACCGAGGAGAACATGCATCTAGCAACTAGAAATAGTGATAAACAAAACCCTAATAGCAATCACTTAAATAGAAATAAGAAAGTTAATAATGAAGATAAAAGCTGTAGCTGTAGAACCCGCGCACTTTGTCTACGACAAAATAACTGCTTAACCAAACGCATTGCTTACCATTTTTTCATAACTAACTATATACATATACATATATATATATATATATATATATATATATATATATATATACAATAATATTTTAATAAATAAATATTAATTATTTAAATACCTAGAGACATCGATGTTTCATGCAAACGCAATCTTCAGTCTATGAACTATTTCCCGACGGTCGGTAGGCGCGAACCCCGAACACAAATCGCCACTGATTCGTAGTCGGTGATCTTATCCAAACGGCCATCGTCAATTAGTTAGTAAATATAGAGTAACTTTAACTGTAAATAGCGACAATCGGCTGCTACTTACCAGGCAGATAGAGTGATCTTACGAAACGGTGTTCGGATCTCGCATATAGCTATTTGTACTGCTTGTTATTAAAGCTACTCGAAAGTGCCCAGCCCGTGTGGGGAGGGGGGCTGATAAACAATAATATTTTTATGAATAAATATGAATTATTTAAATACCTAGAGACATCGATGTTTCATGCTAACGCAATCTTCAGTCTAGGAACTAATTCCAGACGGTCGGTAGGCGCGAACCCCGAACACAAATCGAGGGAGACGCGAGAGCGCTCTATCCCTTAATATACTTAAAAAACTACCTATGCTAGAAATCTCATTTCTTTCATCAATCATAACTCAAAAACCAATAAACCAAATTAGTTAAAACTTTGCCCAAATATCTGATTTGATAGGTTCTATAAGTGTGTAGAACATCAGCATCATTAGTCAAGACAATCCAGAGATCCAGAAAGGTCAGTAGTGATTTTGTGTTATCCGTGTGTACTTTCTTGTTAAGACCCTTAACCCTCAATTTTATAGTTTTATTAGGTGTTGCATGAAGCGGATTGAAAAAAACGATTTGAGAATTGTAGCATCTGACTTAATAATCATTCGTAAAAGATTCTTTTGCCGTCAACAGAACTTCATTAAATTGTTGAATCTCTTCGGGGATTTTTGCACCCACTCCATTGCACGCATCCTGTGCTCGTTGCTAAAGAAATATTAATGAAGTTTCATTAATTTAAACAAACGATTTCCTTCTGATGAGATGTTAGTTGAAAGAGACTTAG
Organism: Sepiola atlantica; assembly: GCA_963556195.1. NCBI lineage: Eukaryota > Metazoa > Mollusca > Cephalopoda > Sepiida > Sepiolidae > Sepiola > Sepiola atlantica. The sequence goes on from OY744533.1 coordinate 94,598,861, forward strand.
AGTGTATTCCGTCCATTTGTTGGTAAATGTATTAAACACACACACACACACACACACACACACACACATATATATATATATATATAATGGTGTATTCCTCTAAGTAAAAGTGATATAAGAATATGTATATAAAAAGTTTTAAAAAATCATTTAAAAAAATCACTTGTTTTACGAATTGATTGTGATATTTAGAATACTTATATATTTTCAAACTTAGGGTCTTTCAAATATTTATTTATCCATGCAAGTAAACACACACACACACATATATATTTATATATATATATATATATATATATATATATATATATATATATATATATATATATATATATATATATATATATACATACATATATATATATGTACATATATAATACACACACACATATATATAACATATATATATATATATATATATATATATATGTGTGTGTGTGTGTGTGTGTGTGTGTCTGTATGAATGATTACATTTCTGAGTCTTCAAAAACGAAATAGCAAACGAAAAGTAAACACCCTAAAAAAAGAAATTAAAAAAAATCATTTGTAGATATTTTTCTATTGGATTTACATCAAAATCGTAAAGACCTTAACCATCTGATCTCGTTTAATAAATCTGCGTTTTAGAAGATCAAAATTGTTTGATTCATCTGAAAAAAAAAAGTTTTGTTACTTTCTCTTTTGAAACTCAGTCCGAATTAAGGAAATAAAACAATAATAATAAAAACCAATTCGTAAACTGTTTTTTTTTTACATGTGCTTCAATAGGATGAGAAAATGTAGGCGAGTATAATTGAAAAACATCTCTTTTCATTTCTCTGTATCTCTCATTGTGTGTGTGTCTCTCTCTCATATATATATATATATATATATATATATATATATATATATATATATATATATATATATATATATTTATTTATATATAATTTAAAGGAAATAAACTAAACACACTTTAGGGCTGTCCGCATTATAAATTATTTCGACTTAGATGGGTCTCATCAGACGCGTGCCCAGCCACATTTAGGAACTGAATGATGAGAAAAAACGTTATTATTATTCGCGCAGCCCTAATATGTGTTTAGTTTATTTCTTATGTACGTATTCCTGCTCTATTAATAAGTACATTGAGCTCTCTTACTCGGATTCCCATCGCAAGTATTCAACTCTGCACACACACACACTATATATATATATATATATATATATATATATATATATATATATATATATATATATATATATATATATATATTTATATATATATATATGTATATATATGTATATATATATGTGTGTATATATACATATATATATGTATATATACACACACACACATATATATATATATATATATATATATATATATATATATGTGTGTGTGTGTGTGTGTTTGGGTGTGTGAGTATGTTGTGTCTGTGTGTATATACCCTAGAAGAATGGAAGGGTCAATTTAATTCCCAGAAAAGAACCGTTTCGCACTACTTTTATCTCACCCTTAACGAACATTAAAATTAAAATATAATTATATTAAACCTTATGTTTATGATTCTTCTTCCAATGGTTATCCTAATCTATTACATGATTTTAAGTCCGGAAAATGTTCAACCTTTAATTAAGGCGTCTTAAGAAGAAACTGAAATTCCACGGATCTGGTTTAATTGGTGTCTAATTCAATGGATGAAATTTAATGCAGATCTGAAATATTTTAATGTTGTATTATCATATTGTCCAATATTATGCCCCCTTAAAAAGCCCTTTAAAATCGCGCATAGAAAGTTAAATTTGGGGAATATTTAGTAATTGATGTCTAATAGCTATTATAACAATTATACAAATATTGGAGATATCCGAAGTTTCACGAATGCAGCCGACATTGTTACCCCCTAATGCCTAGCAGTGGTGTAACGAAATTCACAATGATCAGTTAATTAGTTTAGATTGTCTGAAGTGCTATTTGGTTTCTCACTTCTCATCAAATTGTTTCATCTGGAGTCTATAAAAACACACGCATTTTTACTCGTTAACTTTTGTGTGACGGGACGGATTTATATTTACTTATATACAAATAAATACCAATATCTTAATTAATTTTTTATTTATATAAATACATTTATATGAAGCAGTAATTGATATCTAGTTATGGTTGGTGGCATAGTGTTTTTTAGTTCTATTAGTCTAAAAAAAAAACACGTATTTTTACTCGTTAACTTTTGTGTGACGGGACGGATTTATATGTACTTATACACAAATAAATACATATTAATCTTTATAATAGAATGAAGGATTATTATTATACTAATAACATTTGAGTAATTATCTTTTTTTATTTATTTATATAAATACATTTATGTGAAGCAGTAATTGATATCTAGTTATGGTTGGTGGCTTAGTGTTTTTTTTAGCTACTTAGTCCTTTTTTTTACAATTTTGGCTTTGCAACATGTTAGTACTATTAGTAGCAACTTTATTTATATGTGTTTATTAAATTATTTACATATTCAAAAGTACGATTTATGTGAAGCTCAATTTATTACAACTGAGTATTGCTTTTTGTTACATTGTATTTAGAAAGCTACTAAAATTATAAGTCTTTTTTACAATTTTTCGTATTTTGTTATATAAGTGAAGAATTCTATATTTTTATTTCTTCATGTATATTTCAGACGTATCACACTCAGCGTTAAGTGGATAACTAAGTTATTTAAGTGAATGTCGTTGCATTGTTTTTGAGTATTGATTTACTCCTCTCCAGGAGTTAGGCACAAGGCCAGTTTTTATCTTACTCCCACAAGTAAGATGTGACCCAAGGTTGGGTCGGGAAAGTGGGGTTTAAAAATTGCCTGGGCAGCCCCGTCGGCATTCCCCGGTAGGGGCGCCTCAGGCAGTAAGCAATAAACTTACTCCTCCCCAAAGAGGGGAGGCAAAGCCTGGGAAGGTGGACCTCCCAGAACTGCACAGGACAGACCCATTGACCGGCGTAAATCCAGACCCGAAGGCCAAGACAACACCATTATGGGGTGCAGTATCCATCGGAACAAATACTACACTTTGATCTTAGCCAAAAGGCCAAGAACGTCCTCGTTTTTGTTGAGTAGATAATTTCAAAAATAATATGTCATTTCTTTGCAATAAAAACATTTAGTTAGCAGTTCACTATTATTATTAGGAAGTAATTATCTATTAGTTTATATATATATATATATATATATATATATATATATATATATATATATATATATAAAACACGTGTTCATGGATTATTTTGTGTACGTATTAAATTAATAAAAATATATATATAAACGAAAAATACGTCCTATAAAGTTAAGGGCGACTAATAATGCAATTTTCTGCATCTTAACCACTCATAAAGTGAAACTATCGAAATAGTAGTAGTAAGCAAAAACAACGAACGCTGCAATCACCAATAGAAACAATTACATATATATATATATATATATATATATATATATGATATATATATATGATATATATATATATGATATATATATATATATATATATATGATATATATATATATATATATATATGATATATATATATATATATATATATATATATATATATATATATATATATATATATATATATATGTTTCCATGTGTTTTTAAAAGGAATTATTAAGAAATTAGGCTACTGATTTTGAACCATTTGGACACTTTGTTAACAAATCTTGACAAATATTTTCCATCAATATCTGTTGACCAATATGACTGGATTAGAAGCCCATTTGTAGAATTTGAGCCGTCTGAAAAACAGTTCACATTAACAGAAGAAGAAGAACTTGCCAGTGTTCTAAATGACAGGACATTAAAGCTGAAGCATTCTAAACTTAACCTGAATGCCTTTTGGCTGCTGGTTGAAAAGGAATATCATGCAATTGCCCAGAAAGCGCTACGACTTCTTGTGCAATTTTCAACCTTTTACTTGTGTGAATTTGGATTTTCAGCTCTGACAACCATCAAGCACAAGAAACGAGCACAATTGCGGTCTGTGGAAGATGAACTTCGTGTGTGTCTATCAAAAACACGACCCAATCTTAAAGAGTTGTGCAAGAAACACCAGGCTCAAGTTTCCCATTGACTTTTTTCATATGAATAAATGTAATCTATTCAAACATAAACATTTTTGTTTTCATTTCATGTAAGATACTCTGAACATGAGTATTTTCATTTTATTACACATTTATTTTTTTGTATAATTAAATGCTGTTTTTTGCATGAGACAACCAAAATTTTACACAGGGGTTCCACGAGACAGTGGAATGTGTCCATGGGGTTCCACTCCAGCAAAAAGGTTGAAAAGCACTGATATATAGAGAGAGACGGTAAGATAATACTTTAAAGATATAGCCAGTAGACTATCAAGATAAAAACAAAGCTCAATATAGTGTATAGAGCAATAATATTAATTGAATGACACACTAAAAGTAGAAATTAATCAGATTGTATTAAAGTTAAAAAACAAGGAGTGATACTGCATCCTTAACTCATAGGTTTTCAAATAAAATTTTCTTCTCAGAGGACCATTACCGCAATGACATTACTGCAGGTAATTAAAATTAAGCTTTGAACATATGTAAAAATATATTTAAAAAAATGCATAAACATACATATAAAACATAAAGTATATCGGCCAGAAGCGCATTTTTTTGTAAAACTTATACAATTCATCCAAGTCATAAAGTTTAAAATAATTTCAATAAAAATGCCAAAGAAGTCGATATATATATATATATATATATATATATATATATATATACGTATATACGTATATACGTTGTTTTGACACACAGACAAATTAAATTTTATCCAGCCATCCCATCAGGCTGAGATAAAACTGTAAAATCGGTTTTGTTTGCGTCGAGGAGCCCCCCCCCCATTCCCATCGGTATGCCGATGGATCCGATCTAAGCTATTTTAGTAGGTAATTTGTTATCGGCCATGAGCGTCCTCGATAGTGTCAAAAGTAAGCATATCCCACATAAGCTCGACTTTTGTCACATCCACCCTCTTAGGGAGACAGGTAAAACATAAATCGCATTTTTATCCGGTCGCCAGGCTCTGATAAAAATGCAGAAGTTGTTGAGTTTAACCTGAGGCATTTCCTCCCCCTTTATTTTGGGGGATAAATGACAGTAGGCGACCCTAACGTGAAATATCGACGGTTCCGACACACACTTTTTTCTTAGGTAATGTGTAATCGGCCATGAGCGCTCCGTAGATGACCAGATCCCACATTAAACTCGACCTTGTACCACACTGGACGATCGTTAGAAGGCAGATAATCACACATTACATCGTTAAAAGACATTCATGCAAAAATCAAAGTTTACTATCAGTTGTCACTGGTCATAGGAACAGAACACTTCCTAGACTAAAGCAGACTTTATTGTTAATTGTTGATGCCATGAATGCCGCCGTGTCGTTTAGAAGAAAACACATTTCATCCATTTTTCTGTATTTCTGGAACGAAGGATTGTCATTATTTTATAATTTCTGGATAAATTTCCTCATAATGGTTGTTTGTATCACCAAGTACCTAAAGAATACCAGATAGTCAAACGGCCGAAACGTTATTATAACAAGAAACGAATCCTAAAAAAATATCCTGTATCTTTACAAAGCCACCACCCGCCCATGCATGGAGTATTGTTGTCACATCTGGGTTGGTGCATCATCTACTAGTCTCTCCCTCCTTGACAAGGTCCAGAAAAGAATCGTCAATATAATAGGTCCCTCACTGTCAACCGAGCTCCAGTCCCTGTCCCATCGCCGCAATGTTGCATCCTTGTGCTTGTTTTACAAATACTTCAATGGATTATGTTCCGATGAACTGGCTACTCTGGTGCCCCCTCGACGTAAATTCACTAGACTAACTCGACAATCAACTAAATCTGATTCATTCACTGTGGAGGTCCCCAGGAAATAGCTTATTTCCTCGTGTTGCTAGCCTCTGGAACCCCCTCCCTGCCCCCTGTTTCCCCGATAGTACAGACATGCAGAAGTTTAAAACTAATGTAAACAGTCATCTCGTTGCGCAGATCCCAATCTAGGTTGACTGTCCCCTACCTTCTCCCCTCTTCTTTTTTCTCAGTAACCCATTACGTCTACAGTGGCGTCCTGCCTTGTTTGGGGTGAACTATGTTAAACAATATATATATATATATATATATATATATATATATATATATATATATATATATATATACATATATACATATATATATACGCACACATAGAATTTTGACATTTGCTGCGTTCCTACTTCCAATTGTTTTCTGCTGTATTTCGATGATCTGACACCGGGTTTTTCCCGTTTTTCTTCGACCCATTCGGTCTTTTATTGTTGCCTTCTGATAATGAAAGTTTTTCTTTCGAAAATTTAAGATTACCCTTTGCCGTACTGTTACTTACCGGACAGTATTTACTATTTGGTATTTAATCAGTTTTCGTGAAATTATTAATAAATCGTTTTGAGTTTCACTTTCTCCTTGCGTTTATTTCTTTTCACTTTTTCATCTTACGGCAACCACATCGCATTGCTATAGCCTCGGACGACTAATCTGCACTTATATATATATACATATATACATATATATATACACACACACACATATATATATATATATATATATATATATATATATATATATATATATATATATATATATATATATATATATATTATTTACAATTTTAGGATTAATTTCTTCGCCTTGGATGCCGTTATCAAAAATAAATAAATTAAAATAATTAAAATAAAATGACTATATAAATTTTAAATCTACCGGATAGAACATCTTACGCGGTTTTAATAGTTTGATGAGTTGATGACGTGTTCAGTTTCAGAAGTAATTTTGTTTTGTTCCATAAAATAAAGACAAAAGGAAAAAGGAGTTAGCGAGAATAGGTCTGGCTATCTATGGTCCTGACAAATATATGCCTGCAAATGTGTAGGTAAATAATATTTGAATAAATAAAAATGTTTAAACCTAATATTTATAATTTTAATTATTTTTATTTACATTTTTCTTATTTGATGTTTAGATAGTTAAATGTGATGCTTATCATTAGAAAGTGTGGTGAAAGTGAAAAACACCCGAAACACCTGGAAGAGTTAAGCATCTGTCCTTCTGTCTATCTATAAATCTGTTTTGCGTTCATCTGTATATTTGTGCATCACACGATCATCGTATATCATTATACAGAGACAGCCATGGCTAACTATGCAATTTTTTCTCCAATATAATAAATCTAACATGGAAGAAATATGCAACTGTCATATAGAAACAAACAACGGTACACTTTTGTTTTTTGCAACAAAAAATATGAAGTTAAAACATTTATTAAAGTTCCGTGTGCTCTCTATAGAGCTTAATACATTTTGCCAATCTTTCAGGAAATAAGCGGCCTGTTTTGGCGCACAGTTCCAACGCCACTTGAGCAATGGAAGCTCAGATTTTTTCCTCAAGTCAACCACGCTATAAAATATATGACTCCCGCTTCCGAATGGCACATGAGTAAGAAAAATAATGCTTAAGTATGAACAAAGTCACATACAATAGAACATATATAGTTGCTTGAAGCGAACCCTGTACTAAAGATGAGTTAATCAAATTTTATTTCCCTAAGGCTTTTATTTTTTAAGTCGCAACGACTATGGATCAGCGCCATATTGGGATGTTGATTGTGTGCATCTGTTTGTGTGACTATAGAGACCAGTTCTTGATTTGCATCGTCTACTACAGCCTTGACATACGAAAGCTGTTGTGTAATGTGTCACCTCGGCTTGATGGTCTGCCTGTAGGTTCGCTCTTCTCCTAGCTCTCTTCGCAGCGTTTTCATTGTGGAGGTCTTCTCACTGATGATCATTCCCTGGCGTATCTGTTTCCTCCAGGCAGGTATGTCAGCTGCAGAGGCTTCCCATGTATTAATGTCAATTGAGCAAGCCTTCATATCTTGCTTGCAGACATCCTTGAAGCGGAGATGGGGACGACCTCTTTTTCCTGGGCCTGAGGCAAGCTCGACGTAGAGAAGATCTTTAGGGATGTGCCCACCATCCATATATATATATATATATATATATATATATATATATATATATATATATATATATATGGGGTAAGGTACACCATAATTCATGAAAATTAAATGCTGTGGTGGACAAAATGTGTGAAAAATGACAAACGGAAAA
>OY744533.1:94612077-94634577 GCA_963556195.1 Sepiola atlantica
GTAACGATATTTGTAATTGGTAATGATATCCGCAAGTCGTTCTTGGAGTTCCGTACATTGGTCATTGGTGATGAGGTCCTTCAGCTTGCTTTCAATTTCATGAAGTTCAACGTTATGTTTCCGAATGATTTCTTGGGCGATACCAATTTGCCTTTAAATCAAATTAACTCTAAAGTTCCAAATAGTACCGTCGTGCTTTACTCAAGCGTCATGCAATTTTAATTGTGTGTATTTAGGCAGCATTCTTTCATTTAAGCAAACATTGTTAAAAATCAAAGAATTTGATTTCGAGTACAAACATTATTTTAAACAATTAACCGGGCAAGTGGACAACAAATAAAATAAAATTTACCTTCAAGCCTTATCGTCTGACCCTCTATGAGGAAACGGCAGAATGATAAATAAAAAACTAAGAACAACGAATGAGAAATGAGGGAAAATTGTTTCAGTATATATATATATATATATATATATATATATATATATATATATATATATATAAGGTTAATACAACAAAAGATATAAGAGGCAACTATTAAATCTTTAATTAGTGAACATCCGGATAAAAATGAAGCTCAATATACTGGATAGAGCATTAATAGCACTAGATAAAGTGAAATAATAAAATAAGGTGCGAATCAAATTTGATTAGAATTTAAAGTTCAAGCAAAGTACTTTAAAGTTCTTAACTCATGAGTTTTCAAAGAAAACTTCTTCTCAGAGGACCATTACAACAATGACATTACTGCAGGTAATAAAATTAAACTTTGAAAATATATACATTTTTATATATTTTCAAAGTTTAATTTCTATTATCTGCAGTAATGTCATTGCGGTAATGGTCCTAGTTCTTGAAATATTTTTGTTGATTTCTTTCTAAGCCTACCCAAATTTTTTTCGCTGCAGTTGTGTGAAAAGCACATTCCTATTTCGACCGAGAAATTGCCGGGCAATTTGTTTTTTAGTTTCGCCAGTAGGAAGAGCCCGATGAAATCGCAGACGTCTGCCCTGTCGTACACCCTCATAGCAACATTAAATTGATCTTCGGGGTTCGATCTTTGTACCCAGGTCTTGCATTCGAAGAATAGAAGAGTTTGTCTCGCGTGCATAATTGTCTCTTTATCTAGTTCACTAATTTATGTGTATATTGCTTCAACATTTAGTGTTTTATCTAGTTTTTCCTTTGTTATAGATGGGTGAAAGTCTACTATGTCAAGTGGTGTAAATTTGCATCCGTGTGTCTTTGGTATCTCATGGAAACAGTTTAGTACTGAATTTGCATTTCTCTAGAGGTTAGTCTTATTTTTTTGTCAATGTTTTCACTACTTTTATAATTATTGCCTTGTTGGCCATACTTATCTCACTTTTTGGTGGGTTTATGTTGGTCTGTTTGAGAAATTCTCCTTGTGGTCTTTTAAAATAACAAATGCATTTCTCTTCGCCAGGTGATCAGCTCTGTATTGAATGCTTAATTGTATTCTTATTTCAGTTGCTTCTCTGTTAATCTTATTGTAAGTGTCTTACTTTGCTATTGAATATTTGTAAGTGATGGAGTTTTTTGTCAAAAGTGCTTTCTTCCCCTTTGTCATTATATGTTTTTGGTAAAAAATGCTTTCTTCCCTTTTGTCATTATATGTTTTTGGTCAAAAGGGCTTTCTTCCCTTTTGTCATTATATGTTTTTGGTCAAAAGTGCTTTCTTCCCTTTTGTCATTATATGTTTTTGGTCAAAAGGGCTTTCTACCCTTTTGTCATTATATGTTTTTGGTCAAAAGGGCTTTCTTCCCTTTTGTCATTATATGTTTTTGGTCAAAAGGGCTTTCTTCCCTTTTGTCATTATATGTTTTTAGTCAAAAGGGCTTTCTTCCCTTTTGTCATTATATGTTTTTGGTCAAAAGGGCTTTCTTCCCTTTTGGCATTATATGTTTTTGGTCAAAAGTGCTTTATTCCCTTTTGTCATTATATGTTTTGGTCAAAAGTGCTTTATTCCCTTTTGTCATTATATGTTTTTGGTCAAAAGTGCTTTCTTCCCTTTTGTCATTATATGTTTTTGGTCAAAAGGGCTTTCTACCCTTTTGTCATTATATGTTTTTGGTCAAAAGGGCTTTCTTCCCTTTTGTCATTATATGTTTTTGGTCAAAAGGGCTTTCTTCCCTTTTGTCATTATATGTTTTTAGTCAAAAGGGCTTTCTTCCCTTTTGTCATTATATGTTTTTGGTCAAAAGGGCTTTCTTCCCTTTTGGCATTATATGTTTTTGGTCAAAAGTGCTTTCTTCCCTTTTGTCATTATATGTTTTTGGCCAAAAGTGCTTTCTTCCCTTTAGTCATTATATGTTTTTGGTCAAAAGTGCTTTCTTCCCTTTTGTCATTATATGTTTTTGGTCAAAAGGGCTTTCTACCCTTTTGTCATTATATGTTTTTGGTCAAAAGGGCTTTCTTCCCTTTTGTCATTATATGTTTTTGGTCAAAAGGGCTTTCTTCCCTTTTGTCATTATATGTTTTTAGTCAAAAGGGCTTTCTTCCCTTTTGTCATTATATGTTTTTGGTCAAAAGGGCTTTCTTCCCTTTTGGCATTATATGTTTTTGGTCAAAAGTGCTTTCTTCCCTTTTGTCATTATATGTTTTTAGTCAAAAGGGCTTTCTTCCCTTTTGTCATTATATGTTTTTGGTCAAAAGGGCTTTCTTCCCTTTTGGCATTATATGTTTTTGGTCAAAAGTGCTTTCTTCCCTTTTGTCATTATATGTTTTTGGTCAAAAGTGCTTTCTTCCCTTTTGTCATTATATGTTTTTGGTCAAAAGGGCTTTCTACCCTTTTGTCATTATATGTTTTTGGTCAAAAGGGCTTTCTTCCCTTTTGGCATTATATGTTTTTGGTCAAAAGGGCTTTCTTCCCTTTTGGCATTATATGTTTTTGGTCAAAAGTGCTTTCTACCCTTTTGTCATTATATGTTTTTGGTCAAAAGGGCTTTCTTCCCTTTTGTCATTATATGTTTTTGGTCAAAAGTGCTTTCTTCCCTTTTGTCATATGTTTTTAGTCAAAAGGGCTTTCTTCCCTTTTGTCATTATATGTTTTTGGTCAAAAGGGCTTTCTTCCCTTTTGTCATTATATGTTTTTGGTCAAAAGTGCTTTCTTCCCTTTTAGTCATTATATGTTTTGATCAAAAGTGCTTTCTTCCCTTTTGTCATTATATGTTTTTGGTCAAAAGTGCTTTCTTCCCTTTTGTCATTACATGTTTTTGGTCAAAAGTGCTTTCTTCCCTTTTGTCATTATATGTTTTTGGTCAAAAGGGCTTTCTTCCCTTTTGTCATTATATGTTTTTGGTCAAAAGGGCTTTCTTCCCTTTTGTCATTATATGTTTTTGGTCAAAAGGGCTTTCTTCCATTTTGTCATTATATGTTTTTGGTCAAAAGTGCTTCCTTCCCTTTTGTCATTATATGTTTTTGGTCAAAAGTGCTTTCTTCCCTTTTGGCATTATATGTTTTTGGTCAAAAGTGCTTTATTCCCTTTTGTCATTATATGTTTTGGTCAAAAGTGCTTTCTTCCCTTTTGTCATTATATGTTTTGGTCAAAAGTGCTTTCTTCCCTTTTGTCATTATATGTTTTTGGTCAAAAGGGCTTTCTTCCCTTTTGTCATTATATGTTTTGGTCTTGTCAAAGAAGACTAGTGCTTAGTTGTTTCTTTTTAGTCGCTACAGTTTTCTGGAAATTATTTGGTCTCATTAATTTTAGTGTATTAAAAATAAATTTTTAGAATTTTATTCATAGACTATGTTAAAATTCATTCATTAAAAAAGTAAATTTTGACAATTTCATTGATTGACGGTATTAACATTCATTTATTAAAAAAGTACATTTTGACAATTTCATTGATTGACTATATTAACATTCATTTATTAAAAAAGTAAATTTTTACAATTTCATTGATTGACTATATAAACATTCATTCATTAAAAAAGTAAATTTTGACAATTTCATTGATTGACTATATAAACATTCATTTATTAAAGAAGTAAATTTTGACAATTTCATTGATTGACTATATTAACATTCATTCATTAAACAAGAAAATTTTGACAATTTTATTGATTGACTATGTAAAAATTCATTTATTAAAAAAGTAAATTTTGACAATTTCATTGATTGACTATATTAACATTCTTTTATTAAAAAAGTTTATATTGACAATTTTCTTTATTGACTATGTAAATATTCATTTATTAAAAAAGTAAATTTTGACAATTTTGTTCATTTACTATGTTAACATTTATTTATTAAAAAAGTAAATTTTGACAATTTCATTGATTGACTATATTAACATACATTTATTAAAAAAGTAAATTTTGACAATTTTATTTATTGACTATGTAAAAATTCATTTATTAAAAAAATAAATTTTGACAATTTCATTGATTGATTATATTAACACTAATTTATGAAAAAAATGTTTACAATTTCATTCATTGACTATATTCAAATTCATTTATTAAAAGCAAATATTTTGACAATTCCATTGATTGATTATATTAACACTTATTTATAAAAGTGTTTACTATTTCATTAATTTGTTATATTAACATTCATTTATTAAAAACTACAATTTTGACAAATTCACTAATTGATTATATTTACACTCACTTATGAAAATGTTTACAATTGCATTGATTGACTATATCAAAATTCATTTATTAAAAGCAAATATTTTGACAACTTCATTCATTGATTATATTAACACCTATGTATAAAAATGTTTATAATTTCATTAATTAGTTATATTTACATTCATGTATTAAAAGCTACGATTGTGACAATTTCACTGATGATTTTATTTACACTCACTTATGAAAACATGTTTACAATTTCATTGATTGACTATATAAAAATTCATTTAAGAAATAAATGTTAACAATATTAATCTTCATTTATTAAAAAATACATTTGGAAAATTTTATGATTTACTATATTAACATACATTTATTAAAAAATAAATTTGGAGATGGCTCATTCATAGATATTATTAACATTGAGTTATTAAAAATAAATTTTGACAACTTAATTGATTGATTATATTAACATATATTTATTAAAAAATAAATTTTGGCCAGTTCCTTGATTGATTATATTCAAATTCATATATTAAAAATACATTTCGACAATTGATGTGATTGACTATATTAACATTTATTTATTAAAATTAATTTGGGGAATTTAATTGATTGATTGTATTAACATTAATTTATTATAAACAATACATTTTGACAAATACATTGATTGATTATATAAACATTGATTTATTTACAATAAATGTTGACAGTTTCATTGATTGATTATATTAACATTGATTTATCAAAAAATGAATTTTGACATTTTATATGATTGACTATATTAACATTCATTTATCAACAAATAAATATTGACACTTTATATGATTGACTATATTAACATTCATTTATTAAAAATAAGTTGTTTCAGTTAATATGATTGACTATATTAATAATCATTTATTAAAAAAAAATGTTGACACTTTATATGATTGACTATATCAACATTCATTTATTAAAAATAATTTGTTTCAATTTATATGATTGACTATATTAACATTCATTTATTAAAAAATAAATGTTGACACTTTATATGATTGACTATATTAACATTCATTTATTAAAAAATAAATGTTGACACTTTATATGATTGACTATATTAACATTCATTTATTAAACATAATTTTTTTCAATTTATATCATTGATTATATAAACATTCATTTATTAAAATAAATTTGGAGAAGTTGATTGAATGACTATATTAACCTTCATTGATTAAAAAAACTGATTTGGAGGATTTTATTAAGTTCAGATAACTCTTCAGTGTGGGTGGACTCACTATCAATCAGGGTATTCAGTTTTTGGTTAAAAACAAGTATTCATTGCCCGTCCCAAAATACATCACAATTAATTAATTGAAGCCGAACAAATACTGGTAATGTTTGTGACCCAACGGGGCACGGATACCATTATATACATATGTGTGTGTTATATTATGTATGCATATATTTATATTGTTGTGTCTGTATATGAATTTTTGTCATTACACGAGAGAGTAATTCACATGTATATATATATATATATATATATATATATATATATATATATATATATATATATATATATATATATATATATATATGAATTTATGTAGGGGAATTTATATATTTATTAAAATGATGAAAAAAAAAATTCAGTATTATTGATTGACTTACTATTTTTTTAATGTCGAATAAAAAAGACGATATCATACTTGAGAGAATTAAAGTTCGGGCCTTAGTAGGGGAGATATTCAATGAACCGTGAATAAAAGGGGGCGATTACCTTGATCACCACAGAAACATAGATAGATAGAGATTGATAAAGAAACAGAGAGAGAGAGAGAGAGAGAGAGAGAGAGAGAGAGAGAGAGAGAGAGAGAGATAATATTTTTGTGTGTTAGGGAAGAATTCAACTTCTCTCGAATACGATACTGCGTGTCTGTTTCCCCAGCTCCCACCCAACCGCTGTTATCCATAAAAGGGGCCAGGAGTTTTTGAAACGTGGGGGTAGGTGGTTGCATGAAACTAGGGGCATTCGGCTTTTTCTCTTTTTTTTTACTTCTTCCTTTTTTTTAAGAACGGTATTAAGGACCAGACTTAGCTTGAAGATTTCTAACCGATTCCAAAGACTTAGGATTCCTTTGGCTTTCTGCAAAAATATTAAATGTATCTAATCTAGTGGCCATGTTTTTAGATTATTCTATTTAATTCTCAGCCTGTGTACACAACGCATACATACATACGTACATACGTACATATATACATACATATGTATATCTATGTATATGAAACCGTGGAACTTAGTGGTTCATTTTTTAGTCCACTATGTGTGGACTGAAAAAGTTAGGCTGTAAGTTTCGCGATTTTAAATCGGTTCTTCTTACTTATCTCGTATGAAGCAATTTTAAAAGTTTGTTATAATCGCTCACTTTTTATTTTCGAAAATAAAAAATAACTAACCTAAAGCATAAGAAACATCTGACTATTGCCACTCATATGCATGAAACCCAGTGTAATGTTGGATCTGTGAAGGGAGTTGTAACTTTAAAGAGTGAATCAGTTCTGTTATATATATATATATATATATATATATATATATATATATATATATATATATACTTATTTATCAATCGACCTGATATATATATATATATATATATATATATATATATAAAACGTAACGAAACTGGCAAAATGCATTAAAAAACATTTGTTAGATGCGTATATATTTTATTAAACAAATATCTTCATTGCTGCTTAAAATAATGAACTTTCACAAATGTATATCTACTTGCGAGCCATTCGCGTTTTTAAGTTCAGATTAAAAAAAGATACACTTTTTCACCGTTTGTCCATACAACACTCGGACGCCAATCTTTCATCACCACCAAGACGTATTCTTACGTATACATAAGCCAATAATAATAAGGAAAATACCTTATTTTGGTTTAAAACTCTGATGATGCTCGTTATATCGATTGAAATATTAGTAAAAAAAAGTCAAAATAAAGATATTTGTTTTGATTTTAATCAAATGTATACGCATCTTACAAAATGGTTTTGGAAGACATTTTGCCTTTTTCAATGCGTTTTAAATTTCATTTATACTTAAAAAATGAACTTTTCCACATTTGTACATATATATATATATATATATATATATATATATATATATATATGTACAATGTACGAAACTAATACAATACATCTACGATATATATATATATATATATATATATATATATATATATATATATATATATATATATATATACATTACCTACAGACATCGATGTTTCATGCTAACGTAATCTTCAGTGCAGGAACTTTATTCTCTTCGGTCAGCGGGCTCGAACTCCGATCAGAAATCGCCACTGATTTGTAGTCGGCCACAACGAATAAGCTAATAATTAAGGAGGAATTTAACTTTGTAAATACCGAGTCGGCGGGTATGCAAACATGTATAAACATAAGAGAATTCGTCTGTTAAATTATACCTTTGTTATTTCTTTCAATTTTTCTGATATTTTATTTTATTAAAATAAAAAAATTAATAAATGTTCCATAGGTTTCAGAGGTTTCATGAACGTTTTCAAGCAATAGCCAGAAGCGAATTATCGGGAGCACCGGGCTCCAACCATTTGGGTCGTAACTTCGACAATTTCTCCACGTCTTGCAACACTGATACGTTACGCAGAGACGACGGTACAAGTACTTATGTACAACTACTTATATATATATATATATATATATATATATATATATATATATATATATATATATATATATATATATATATATATATATATATATATATATATATATATATATATATATTGAGCTTCAGTTTTTATCCGGATGTTTCACTAATTATAAGATATTAGTTGACGCTTATATCTTTTGTTGGATTGCTTTATATATATATATATATATATATATATATATATATATATATATATATATATATATGTATATATATATATATATATATATTACGAATTGCGAATAATTATTATTATTATAATTATATTAATTATTATATATTTATAAAAAAAAATTACCATGACTATTATTATTATTATTATTATTATTATTTTTATTATTATTATTATTATTATTATTATTATTATTATTATTATTATTATTATTATTATTATTATTATTATTATTATTATTATTATTATTATTATTATTATTATTATTTTTATTATTATTATAATTATAATAATATTATTATTATTATTATTATTATTATTATTCTTATTATTATTACTAACATTTACAATATTATTATTATTATTATAATTATTATTATTATAATTATTATTATTATGCTTATTATTATTACTATAATAATTGTAATCATCAGTAATAACTGTTATTACTATTATCCTTATTATTATCCTTATTATTATTATTATTATTATTATTATTATTATTATTATTATTATTATTATTATTATTATTATTATTATTATTATTATTATTATTATTATTATTATCATTATTATAAATATTATTATAAGTATTATTTCCATCTTATTATTTGTATTATTATTATTATTATTATTATTATTATTATTATTATTATTATTATTATTATTATTATTATTATTATTATTATTATTATTATTATTACCACGAGTTAGGTTTCGGATTAAGTTTATATATATATATATATATATATATATATATATATATATATATATATATATATATATATGTGTGTGTGTGTATGTGTATGTGTGTGTGTGTGTGTGTCTGTGACCGACATAATAGTTATCTCTACACTGACGAATCCCGAAAATAATGAAACGTATATGTATGTGGAAAATAATTAAAAAATATTTATTATACTATTATTAAATTATTCCTTTACCACTGTGCCCTTAAATCGGAATGACAATAAGCTGTCAAATTAATGCTTAAATGCGAGTTCCGTCTATTGGAGATGTCGAACTCTGTGTGGCAGCTTTCTATATGTTCTCTTGTAAAAAAACATGAATATACTTTTTCATCCTCTTTCCACGTAACTGTTAGGTTGGCCGCATAGGCAAAGGGGTTCAGAATTCAGTCAAAAGGTGATATGAGTCTGGAGTTCGAACCATGCGACCGACAGAACAGTTACCTCCACACTGACGAACCCCGAAAAGAATGAAACATATACGCTATGGGTGGATAACTCCGGAAAAGCAAATGGTGGTTTCCACTTAGCGCCAAAACAAGACTCTTTCATAGGATGAATTGAGTACTTTCGGTTATTATATTTACAATTTTCTTCAAACAAGTCTTTTATACAATTGTTTCTCACAAATTCATGTTTGTTGTAGAATCTGTATGAAACATTTTTATTATAAAGCTTTTGGATAAACAACGTTGTTTCGCATTCCATATGAAGCAAACACGTGGGGATTATCATGAGACAGTTACGCTTAATTGGTCATGGCATCAGAAACATGTATCCTGACTAAGAACTACAAGCGTTTGAAATCAGAATAGAATGTCATTGGGAATAATTGGAATTCTTTGTATGAATACATCGTCTCCAGCTGAACATTCTGTCATTATTGTCCTATCAATCAGATTTGGCATCAACTTTTTGAGTATCAGTTCTGTGCCATTGCAAGACACGCAATGCGTCGCAATTTATAAGCAGCTTGATTGGTGCTTTTTTTTTTTTTGATCGATGTCAGTCTCTGAGATGGTACACCAGCTGTTTCTAAATTGTTAATAAACTCATTATGATGATTCAAAGCTCCATTTAAATATGAACCCTGTCAACCAACTTTTATATTTATCATCACCCTATCCACTTCAAGTGTGAGAAACAAGATATGCGATCCAACAGGTTTCAGTGTCGAAGAAGAACAACTACGTATGAGACATATATATATATATATATATATATATATATATATATATATATATATAAGTATACATTTTTATTTATACAAACATTATCGGTTACATATGTGCATACATGTTTCGGTTGTACTCTTTGCAGAAAGTCAACCTCATCAGAGGAAGGATTCAGAAAAAAAAATCCTTGGTCCGATGAGGTTGACTTTCTGCGAAGAGTGCAACCGAAACATGTATGCACATATGTAACCGATAATGTTTGTATAAATACACATTTATACTTATAAACAGCTCTACTTGTTATTGAGCACTTTTTATAAACACTTGAGTTTCAACTGATTTACATCTACTGAAACTAATACCATACACGTACACTATATATATATATATATATATATATATATATATATATATATATACATATATATATATCGCGATAGCACCGCCACTATATCACACTAGTTGCGTTGAATTAGATCAAAATATTTAGGTTACAAGTCATCAAAATTATTCGCAAGACAGATTTCAAAAACTAAATCTACCACACAATTATACATTTTCGAATAGAGTAATACATTTTCAAACGCAATTGAATATTGATAATTAAAGAAAAAAGACTTGTGTGGCTCAGGGGTAGAATTGCCGCTTCGCATACGGATGATTAGGGTTATCTGTTTTGTCCTCAGTCAGAAGAATAGACATCCTTCTTTTAGCCCTGTTCGGAGAAGTTAAAAATAGAATGAAACGGATCTATAAGGCATTTTCCGACAACGTTCGTAGAATCTCTAGTCAGTCTTTCTAGATATGCCACCCTTCGCATTAATAGAAATTAAATTCCTTTCTTGAATGTGGTGATGTTCCATGGCCTAATGGTTACAGCGCTTGCTTACGGAGTCTAGGTTGAAACGCAGGTAGGTAAACATAATTTAATATTATTTATTTAAAATTAATATATATATATATATATATATATATATATATAGA
Source organism: Sepiola atlantica (assembly GCA_963556195.1). Classification (NCBI taxonomy): domain Eukaryota; kingdom Metazoa; phylum Mollusca; class Cephalopoda; order Sepiida; family Sepiolidae; genus Sepiola; species Sepiola atlantica. Next base: position 94,623,500 of record OY744533.1, read on the forward strand.
GAGAGAGAGAGAGAGAGAGAGAAAGAGAGGGTCTGTGCAGTATTCTAATTTCTTTAGTTTAAGCCATATATATATATATATATATATATATATATATATATATATATATATATATATAGAGAGAGAGAGAGAGAGAGAGAGAGAGACAGAGACAGAGACAGAGAGAGAGACAGAGAAAGTGATGAGAGTGGTTAGATAAACAAGGCAGACAGACAGACAGACAGACAGACAGACGAGTGGTGTTATATTCTGATTTCTCTATGTTTAAACTCAAAATCTCAATAAGATAATCCTAAAGCGGAATGATTATTGGGTGGAATGTTGGACATGTAGATATAGGTAGATAAACGAATATAGAATAAAAATACAATTCATTTCATGAAATCTTCAAAAGAAAGGCGTTTTTTTCGTACGCAATTTCAATTTCCTACGCCTTATCAATATTATGTTAAATTCTAATGACCAAGATTTTAGTCATCTTTCTAATCATTTTCTCCAAACAAAACTTCGGTACATTTACGGACGGTTTCGTTCCTAGAAAAACATCCGTTTTTCGTGTCTTAATCCCGGATCTTTTCTTCTATTAAACATTGAAGCGTGACAGACGTATTAAAATGTTACTTAAAACTTACTCAAGAAATACAAAAAATCTGTTTGAAAATATTACATGAAAGATCAAAGAAAATGTTATTTAAAACTTAAGCGTTACATAGCGACGCAAGTATTATTACAAGATTAAGCATGATAGACCAAGAGAAATGCCATTTCCAACTTAAGCCTGACAGACCGATATGTCTCACCAAGATACTTGGATGCATTGGAAGTAAAAGATGCGCATTCAATCTACGCTTTTAGACATGCAAATGCCAATACAACCTCAATTGTTACAAACCTACAACTGACGGACAAAACCTCCCAGAAAGCTGCATGGACTCATATAAAAATGCGAGGAAGAATAATCTACGATTTCTAAATAGTATTAATATTTCAGAAAAGAAATCGCAAAGTTTTTCAATGCCTTCTTGTTCTAACAAAAACCTAGTGGTAGAAGATTTGGGTAAAAAAAACCCTCTCATATCTTGCCAATAGATAATCGCGATTATATTTATATATATATATATATATATATATATATATATATATATATATATATATATATATATATATATAAATCGATAAGAAGCGTCTTTATGTTTACCGTCGTACCTAGAAAAAAATGAATTTGATTTTTTCTGTTTTTTTATCTGGTTAAGTTTAATTCTTCTACTGGTAACAAATATACGATCAAGATTGATTTAGCGTGGGAAAGAGAGAGAAAGAAGGAAACAGTGGGTGCGAGAATGAGAGAGATATAGAGAAAGCGAAAGCGAAAGAGAGAGAGAGAGAGAAACGTGGAGAGAGAGAGAGGGACAGGCGGACATTCAAACATAAAGGTATATGTACAATGATAGGATAAAAGAGAATCGGAAAGTAAGAGAAGGCATACAGAAAAGGAGAATAAACAAACAAGAAATAGAGATAAAGAAAGAGAATGGAAGAAGAAGAAGAAAAAGAAGAAGAAGAAGAAGAAAAAGAAGAAGAAGAAGAAGAAAAAGAAGAAGAAGAAAAAGAAGAAGAAGAAAAGGAAGAAAAAGAAGAAGAAGAAGACTGAGACTATACAATCAACATCAATGATGAAAACAGCTGAAATCTAAAGGAAGAACCATCGAATGCAGCAACCAAGCCACATAAACATCGAACACTAACCAGCCACATGATAGAAACTATAACAGAAGTAAATCAAAAACATGAAAGGAACATCACATACAACCGAAAGAACTGAACCTGCTAAAAAGGTTAAAAACTGTGCCCCCCCCCCAAAAAAAGGCATCAGCATCGGCTGATACCACACAAAATAATTGTGAAGGGTCGACGAGGATGGACAGACCGAGGAGAGAGAGAGAGAGAGAGAGAGAGAGAGAGAGCGAGAGAGAGAGAGAGAGAGAGAAACCAGACCTCTACTGAAAGAACGCGGAAAGTACTGGGACCTTGGGGGCGCTTATTGTCACCCAAATCCCAGAGAAGACCAATTGTCATTGCCATCGATAAATCAATGGTATGCGGCTGTTGCGATAACGCAAAGTCATTCGCAATAGTTTTCAAAAGCAGGGAGAGTACTGGAAATCTGGGGAGACTTGTTGTCACTCATACTACAGGAAACACCACCGATTATTATCAGTGAGTAATCATTGATAATGACCTGTATGAGAACTGCTAGTGAATAATAATAATAATAATAATAATAATAATAATAATAATAATAATAATAATAATAATAATAATAATAATAATAAACACGAGACAGCAGAGGCCATGAAACTACCCAAACAAGATAAAACGAAGGCGCTTGAAGAGCATGATACTTATAAATATTTGGTAGTTCTGGAAGCAGACGCCATCAGATTGACAGAAATGAAATAGAATATTGGAACAAGAGGGACAAGAAAACTCTTCGAAACCAAATTATATACCATAAATCTTATGAAAGGAATAAATACCTGGACAATATCCCTAGTAGAAAATCTGGACCCTTAATAGGCTAGACAAAAGAAAAATCCACGCACTTGAATAAATAGACAAGGAAACTAATGGCCATGCACATTGTTCTACACCCGAAGATAAATACTGGCTGACTCTACATAAGATAGAAGAGGGGATGAATAGAACTGTTGGGTGTAGAAGACTGTGTCTATGATACAACGCAAAAGCTACACAAATATATAACCTAAAGAAAGAGAGTCTGATCATCGCTGCAAGAGGCACCTAAAAAAGAACAGCGAAACTGGAAACAAAAAGGCTAGAAAATAAAATGTGAAAAGCAGCAGTTACATAAACGATTGATAGGATTGACCAGAGAACAGAAGCATAAAAACACGAGGACATGGTTACGAAAAGGACACTTAAACAGATAAACGGAATCGCAACTGCACGGAACAACGTGATTAGATGGGACTATATCAAATCTAAAATAGACAAAACCCATCAAAACAGTAAATTTAGAATCTGTGGACAAAGAAACAAAACTTTAAATCACATGATAATTAAATGCTGCAAACTAGCCCCAAAATACAAAAAACAGACACTATTGTGTGGGAACTGCAAAGTACTGGGAACTATGCAAACGTGTGCACTTTTAACACACAAGAAATTTGTAAGGCAATAAACCGGAGACAGAACTGGAAAATGAACATCACAGCATTTGAGATCAAAAACCGACTGTTGGACAACAGACAGGTGTCATACCTGTTAAGCAATCAGCACATGCTTACTACAGCGAGTGAAATCAAAATGTTTATATCAAGCATTATCTCAGCAGCTGAGTGTGCTCGAGTCTTTTACACTGGTGCTAAAAGATTAAGCTGTCTGAAAATAAGAGTTTGCTGACCTAAAATGCACCAAACATTGATGTATTCTTTTTTTCCTTTCCTATTGCAAAACTTAATCATGTTTTGCAAAGCCCCACCCTCTCCAAAAAACAACAGGTTTCCTCGACAAACAGTAAACCAAAACATCAAAAATATATATTTGAAGATATAAATAACTTGAAGCATGAAACCTTTTACCAAAATGACTGGATTTGGCATTAAATAACACTAAAAGAGTTGATATGCCGTAAAACCACCAGCCCTAACCAATCTAAACTTTTATAAAGATAATTATCTATTATGACCACTCGCGAAGCTCGTGCTCACCCACCATATATATATATATATATATATATATATATATATATATATATATATATATATATATATATATATATAGTCGAAAGAAGCTTTGAGTCATTTTAAACAAAGAAAGAAAATGCAGTTTAAATTCCCAGGGATACTAACGAAATCCAAGATATCGCAGACTCAGCAGTTACATAAGCCTACCCACCGCTGGAAAATTCACAAAGAAAAAAGGGGATTCAAGTATCTAACAGTTAAAAACAGGGGACATTAACTTGAGCGTAATATATTAAAACGGAGATTATCAGCTGTTTAACATGTAACAGTTTCGGAGATTTAAAAACAGGACAGTTATAAAATTCAAGGCTCTCCAGTGATACTGATCAAACGATCACTTCCTCAATGATCAAATGTAGAAATAATTCAGCTTTAATTTCACTAATATATACATAAATATAATAATAATAATAATAATAATAATAATAATAATAATAATAATAATAATAATAACAAAACATTACCCTTAATACTTCAGTGTGCTATGGTAATTTGCATGTCAAATAATAATAATAATAATAATAATAATAATAATAATAATAATAATAATAATAATAATAATAATAATAATCATACTATTTAAACACTACAACTAAGAACCATACTGCGATATGGTTGCTAGCAATAAAATTATATAGGAATAAAAGTTGCATTAAGAAAACAAAAGAAAAAGCTTAAGTACCTTTGGTTCCAGATAGGCAAGTAGATAAGAGAAAAGAATATATATATATATATATATATATATATATATATATATATATATATATATATATATATATATATATGCAAGTATATCGAAATATTGGGTTGACATGATGGGTTGATAAGGAAAAGTAGTATATATAAAAAAAGAAATATAATTAAGCAGACGATTCTGTTGTGATTAACAATGTTTGGGTAAATGAAAGAATGCTGCCTCAACACACGCACATAATAATTTAGAGAACATATTAAAAATTACAATAGGAAAAAAACGACAACACCTAGTCTCTTAAATACACCTACTGCTGATAACAATCACGACAGTCGAAAGCGCTGGATATCACCGAAATATAAACACTCGGAGCCATATTATTCCAACTACTATTGGACATAAAAAAGCTTGCCCACAGCCTCGATAACATTGCTAAGAAAATAGCAAAACGGTAAAATTCCGTGGTATTAAACAAAACTTGCATATATATATATATATATATATATATATATATATATATATATATATATATATATATATATATATATATATATATATATATAAATATATATATATATATATGAGAAAGGAAGGATGAAGGTAATCCGACGTAATGAGGAATGATGAAAACGGAAAAACCAAAAGATGTTTTTTTTTATGTATTCATCAACGTTTCGTCTTTATTTGTAAGTACGTGAAAATATTGGGTTTACTTTATGGCTACTACTTTTTCTCATCAACCCAGCACGTCAACCCAATATTTTCACGTAGTTGTATGACATTTTTCTTAAAATTATCATCCCGAGGAAGTCTTAGAAATAAAGACGAAACGTTGATGAATATATTAAAAAAACATCCTTTTTGGTTTTTCCTTTTTCATTTCCCATATATATATATATATATATATATATATATATATATATATATATATATATATATATATATATATAGTAATCCAGGTAAAGTAACATCAACGGGATAAAAATCCACAGAATTTCAACTGGGCTTGTAAAAAAGTACTCAATAGTAAATAGAGCTATTTAGATATTTTTTTTTATTCATACAGACACGTACAAAAAGCCGCTACACTGGCATGTCGATGTTATCGATCAATTGTTATTAGAAACTAAAATCTCATCAGGCAGAAAATATATGAATATCTAAGTGAAAGATCAAACTTTTTTCAGTCTGATGAGATCTTAGTTTCTAATAACTATTGATTGATAACATCGACATGCCAGTGTAGCGGCATATTGTACACGTCTGAATAAATAAAAATAATTTCATATATATATATATATATATATATATATATATATATATATATATATATATATATATATATATATATAGTGTTTGTCAGGTTATGTTGAAAAGAAATCAATAAAGTGCTCGATCGCAAAAAAGTGAGAGCCAAATACAAATAATTTATTAAAAACACTATACGTTACATATTTCGTACCACGGTTTCATTCAGATGAACTGACTTTTTAAATTAAAGCAAATCGTCTATCGCCAATAAGGAATCATCAGCGTCCCGAAATGTAAACAACAGAGGTCAATGGTGTTTGGATTCACCGTTAGCCGGTTCATTGATGAAGTGTCTTTTTTGAAGGAAGTACCCGTATCAGAGTTATGATTTGTTGGGTGGGATTTATTAAGTGTTTTATTTTATTATTTTTTAAAATTTATTTATAGTTTTGTATGTTTCGTATGTTTTAAAAATGTTTCATTTTATTTTATTAAGTATTTTATTTATTAGTTTATTTATTTAGGTATAGTTTTGTATGTTTAAAAAATGTTTTATTTCATTTTATTAAGTGTTTTATTTATTAGTTTATTTATTTAGGTATAGTTTTGTATGTTTAAAAATGTTTTATTTCATTTTATTAAGTGTTTTATTTATTAGTTTATTTATTTAAGTATAGTTTTGTATGTTTAAAAAATGTTTCATTTCATTTTATTAAGTGTTTTATTTATTAGTTTATTTATTTAGGTATAGTTTTGTATGTTTAAAAAGTGTTTTATTTCATTTTATTAAGTGTTTTATTTATTAGTTTATTTATTTAGGTATAGTTTTGTATGTTTAAAAAATGTTTCATTTCATTTTATTAAGAGTTATATTTATTAGTTTATTTCTTTAGGTATAGTTTTGTATTTTAAAAAAATATTTTTTTTCATTTTATTAAGTGTTTTATTTATTAGTTTATTTATTTAGGTATAGTTTTGTATGTTTTAAAAATATTTCATTTCATTTTATTAAGTGTTTTATTTATTAGTTTATTTATTTAGGTATAGTTTTGTATGTTTAAAAAATGTTTCATTTCATTTTATTAAGAGTTATATTTTATTAGTTTATTTATTTAGTTATAGTTTTGTATGTTTAAAAAATGTTTTATTTCATTTTATTAAGTGTTTTATTTATTAGTTTATTTATTTAGTTATAGTTTTGTATGTTTAAAAAATGTTTTATTTCATTTTATTAAGTGTTTTATTTATTAGTTTATTTATTTAGGTATAGTTTTGTATGTATTAAAAATGTTTTATTTTATTTTATTAAGTGTTTTATTTATTAGTTTATTTATTTAGGTATAGTTTTGTATGTTTAAAAAATGTTTCATTTCATTTTATTAAGTGTTTTATTTATTAGTTTATTTATTTAGGTATAGTTTTGTATGTTTAAAAAATGTTTTATTTCATTTTATTAAGTGTTTTATTTATTAGTTTATTTATTTAGTTATAGTTTTGTATGTTTAAAAAATGTTTTATTTCATTTTATTAAGTGTTTTATTTATTAGTTTATTTATTTAGGTATAGTTTTGTATGTATTAAAAATGTTTTATTTTATTTTATTAAGTGTTTTATTTATTAGTTTATTTATTTAGGTATAGTTTTGTATGTTTAAAAAATGTTTCATTTCATTTTATTAAGTGTTTTATTTATTAGTTTATTTATTTAGGTATAGTTTTGTATGTTTAAAAAATGTTTCATTTCATTTTATTAAGCGTTTTATTTATTAGTTTATTTATTTAGGTATAGTTTTGTATGTTTAAAAAATGTTTCATTTCATTTTATTAAGTGTTTTATTTATTAGTTTATTTATTTAGGTATAGTTTTGTATGTTTAAAAAATGTTTTATTTCATTTTATTAAGTGTTTTATTTATTAGTTTATTTATTTAGGTATAGTTTTGTATGTTTAAAAAATGTTTTATTTCATTTTATTAAGTGTTTCATTTATTAGTTTATTTATTTAGGTATAGTTTTGTATGTTTAAAAAATGTTTCATTTCATTTTATTAAGTGTTTCATTTATTAGTTTATTTATTTAGGTATAGTTTTGTATGTTTAAAAAATGTTTTATTTCATTTTATTAAGTGTTTTATTTATTAGTTTATTTATTTAGGTATAGTTTTGTATGTTTAAAAATGTTTCATTTCATTTTATTAAGTGTTTCATTTATTAGTTTATTTATTTAGTTATAGTTTTGTATGTTTTAAAAATGTTTCATTTCATTTTATTAAGTGTTTCATTTATTAGTTTATTTATTTAGGTATAGTTTTGTATGTATTAAAAATGTTTTATTTTATTTTATTAAGTGTTTTATTTATTAGTTTATTTATTTAGGTATAGTTTTGTATGTTGAAAAAATGTTTTATTTCATTTTATTAAGTGTTTTATTTATTAGTTTATTTATTTAGGTATAGTTTTGTATTTTAAAAAAATGTTTCATTTCATTTTATTAAGTGTTTTATTTATTAGTTTATTTATTTAGGTATAGTTTTGTATTTTAAAAAAATGTTTCATTTCATTTTATTAAGTGTTTTATTTATTAGTTTATTTATTTAGGTATAGTTTTGTATGTTTAAAAAATGTTTCATTTCATTTTATTAAGTGTTTTATTTATTAGTTTATTTATTTAGGTATAGTTTTGTATGTTTAAAAAATGTTTCATTTCATTTTATTAAGTGTTTTATTTATTAGTTTATTTATTTAGGTATAGTTTTGTATGTTTAAAAAATGTTTTATTTCATTTTATTAAGTGTTTTATTTATTAGTTTATTTATTTAGGTATAGTTTTGTATGTTTTAAAAATGTTTCATTTCATTTTATTAAGTGTTTTATTTATTAGTTTATTTATTTAGGTATAGTTTTGTATGTTTAAAAAATGTTTCATTTCATTTTATTAAGTGTTTTATTTATTAGTTTATTTATTTAGGTATAGTTTTGTATGTTTAAAAAATGTTTCATTTCATTTTATTAAGTGTTTTATTTATTAGTTTATTTATTTAGGTATAGTTTTGTATGTTTAAAAAATGTTTTATTTCATTTTATTAAGTGTTTTATTTATTAGTTTATTTATTTAGGTATAGTTTTGTATGTTTAAAAAATGTTTCATTTCATTTTATTAAGTGTTTTATTTATTAGTTTATTTATTTAGGTATAGTTTTGTATGTTTAAAAAATGTTTCATTTCATTTTATTAAGCGTTTTATTTATTAGTTTATTTATTTAGGTATAGTTTTGTATGTTTAAAAAATGTTTTATTTCATTTTATTAAGTGTTTTATTTATTAGTTTATTTCTTTAGGTATAGTTTTGTATGTTTAAAAAATGTTTCATTTCATTTTATTAAGTGTTTTATTTATTAGTTTATTTATTTAGGTATAGTTTTGTATTTTAAAAAAATGTTTCATTTCATTTTATTAAGTGTTTTATTTATTAGTTTATTTATTTAGGTATAGTTTTGTATTTTAAAAAAATGTTTCATTTCATTTTATTAAGTGTTTTATTTATTAGTTTATTTATTTAGGTATAGTTTTGTATTTTAAAAAAATGTTTTATTTCATTTTATTAAGTGTTTTATTTATTAGTTTATTTATTTAGGTATAGTTTTGTATTTTAAAAAAATGTTTTATTTCATTTTATTAAGTGTTTTATTTATTAGTTTATTTATTTAGGTATAGTTTTGTATTTTAAAAAAATGTTTCATTTCATTTTATTAAGTGTTTTATTTATTAGTTTATTTATTTAGGTATAGTTTTGTATTTTAAAAAAATGTTTCATTTCATTTTATTAAGTGTTTTATTTATTAGTTTATTTATTTAGGTATAGTTTTGTATGTTTAAAAAATGTTTCATTTCATTTTATTAAGTGTTTTATTTATTAGTTTATTTATTTAGGTATAGTTTTGTATGTTTAAAAAATGTTTCATTTCATTTTATTAAGTGTTTTATTTATTAGTTTATTTATTTAGGTATAGTTTTGTATGTTTAAAAAATGTTTCATTTCATTTTATTAAGTGTTTTATTTATTAGTTTATTTATTTAGGTATAGTTTTGTATGTTTAAAAATGTTTTATTTCATTTTATTAAGTGTTTTATTTATTAGTTTATTTCTTTAGGTATAGTTTTGTATGTTTAAAAAATGTTTCATTTCATTTTATTAAGTGTTTTATTTATTAGTTTATTTATTTAGGTATAGTTTTGTATGTTTAAAAAATGTTTCATTTCATTTTATTAAGAGTTATATGTTATTATTTATTATTTTGTATTTTTAAAAGTTGTATTTTAAAAGTTTGTATTTAAAAAAAAAATCTATAGTCCATAAAAAATCTGCAGCGTCTCGATATTAATATTGTGGTCTTAATCGGAAATTATACTCCGTATGGCACCTACCAATATGTGGTAGCAGTACTCCACCTTAGGACGTATCTGACTCTTATACAGTTTGAGGATTAGAAACGAACGAAGAGGCATTCGCATAGGTAGGTTGAACCGGCTTCCTCTTTCGGCGAAAGTTTCTAGGGAATATCAAATTCACAAACGGTCTCCAGTCGCATGTATATTCCGGTCAGTGGAGATGACGACGTTAGGTTTTTGCAGTTTTTGCAGGTAGGTTTCGACGCCCTCCTACATACAGCGTCTGGTATTCCCAAATAGTCACCCATCTTGTTCAGACCAGGCTCAACGTTGCTTAACTTCGATAATCAAGCGAGACTCGGTGTGTCAACGTGATCATGCCGTATATTTAGAGGATTTCGTCAGGTATCAGACATATTTTTTGAGCAGTAGAATGATTTAACGATTTTTCAAACGACCTTAGCAACATATTTGATGTAACTCTTTCATTTTAGGTCTGCAGTGAAAGCTAGTCGTAGGATCTTCCTGAAGACGAGGTACATTCATTGCAACTGAGGCAACATGAGGATCCGGCCGTTAGTGGTGAAAAGAGACAAGAAAGGTTTTTAAAGGTGTCAAAACTAACGAGTCACTTTTTCCGCATTGCACCACATCGTCTAGTTCGATACCTAGCTAGCTAGATAGATAATACGTGCATACTCCGGCAGCTTCTTTACCCGTGCTGCTCGTCTCTGGAACTCCCTCCCTGTTCCCTGTTTCCCCGACAGTACCGACATGCAGAGGTTTAAAACTAATGTAAACAGACATCTTAGAATGACACCTTAAACCTACAATGGCAACTTGCCTTGTTTGGGGTAAACTAAGTTAAAAAAAAATAAAATAATAAAATAAAAAATTAGAGACATCCGTTTTTTTTTTTCAACATCTTTCCCATGTTTTACAAATACGTCAATGGATTATGCTCCGATGAACTGGCTACT
>OY744533.1:94639577-94664577 GCA_963556195.1 Sepiola atlantica
CATTTTGTCATCTCACGAATTGAGTCTCACTAATGCAATGTTGCCTCATAACATTTTATTAACCCTTTCCAGGCGTTTTTTGGTCATATATCTATCTATCTATCTATCTATCTATCTATCTATCTATCTATCTATCTATCTATCTATCTATCTATCTATGTATTTGTCATATGAGATAGTATTAATTCATCTCATATTTTCACAGATTTTACATAATTTCTATATCAAGGATGTAATTACAAACTCACACACAATGTATGGACGTGTGTGTGTAATTACATCCTTGATAAATAATCTTGCCTTGAGGAAATGCTTAAAACTAGCAAATATGGATAAATACACACACACACACACACACACACATATATATATATATATATATATATATATATATATATATATCTATTAATAATGGAGTTTATGTATCTGTCTGTCTGTCTGAAGCCGAAACTCCAGTATGACTATTTAACTGAAACTAATCTTTTTGAAATTCTTTATATACTGTCATTCCTTTAAACCTTCAATTAAATTCATATTTACAAATATACACTTATAACTGTTATTATCCAATTTACATATGTATTTACAATATTTTCCGATAAGGTTATATTAATAAACATTATTCATACAATTAATTAAAGCCATTTTCACCATAACCGGCGTGTTTTCTAAACCGTTTCAACGCGAGTACTGTTAAAATTGCAAAGTCATTAGCTGTTTAATAAGTGGCGCCCTCCCTCCCTCCGGTAATTAAATATGGCGATCTCATTAAGCAGCCGATTAGTTGTTTAATCAGTGGTGTCATCCCTTCCTCCGGTAATTAAATATGGCGATCTGATTAAGCAGCCGATGTTAATATGTAAACAACTACGCTGTAATCCACCGTGCTCAGTTTTCCATTTTTAAAACCGTCCTAAGTTTGTTTATTCTTAGCCATTATGTTTTAAAACACAAATTTATTAAATCAAATTGTTTAATTAAAATAATAATTGATTTAAAAATTACTATATAAAAACGCGCGCACGCACGCACGCACACACGCACACACACACAGTTCAGGTAAACTTTTTTTTTCCGAGAATTAAAAAACTTTTCGTGTTTACTGTATTTGATTTCTTAATACTTTCATATCCAATATTATCATTTTTTCACGACCTGTTTTATTTATTAAAAAAAAAGATGTGATTTTTTTTTCTTTAATGCAACAAAATAAACTAACACATTGTACTGAAAAACTATACAACTGATTGTAGAATCAAATTATTTAATTAAAAACAGGTCATTAAACAAACACCTACACACCCACACACACCCACACACACACACACACACACACACACACCCCACACACACACTGTGTTCACTGTATTTGATTTTTTGGTGCTTTTTCATTTTAGGACCCACGCTAACTTTGACCCCATCGTTACAGTTAGGGTTAGGGTTTTTTTTTTCCTTTTTAATTAAAAATATTTACATGTAATGGGGGGGGAGATAAAAAAATTGGGGAAGGCGGTCAAAAAAATTTTTTTTTTTTTTCTTAACTAAAAAATATTTCTATGACTGGAAATATAAAAAAATTGAGGGGGGTACAAAAATTTTTTTTCTTTCTTTATAAACTACAAGTCTTTCTATTTATGGGCGAGGGTACAACAAAAATCGGGGTAGGATCGAATTTTTTTTCCTTTATTTTCAACTAAAAATAATCTTGGTCATAAACACAGAAAATCAATGTCTAACCACCACAGAAATATGACTGGGGCTCCATTGGCTTACGCGTGAGCCTTCATTTCTGATGCAGCAGCCTAGCAAAAATATGCGACCGGAGGGAGCATATATTTGCTAGTATATATAAAGATAGATGAACGAAGAGTGATAAACATGTACGAATGTCCAGATTTATTTCAAACTTCGATTGTTCAATGCAAGGTATATTCTGTAATAAAATTATGTTTATTATTCTTTCCTTAAGCCAAGGCTTTTCAAAGATCGAGATTTTATCATCAGAGGAATTATACAGATAGATAAGTTGGCAGTATGAAAGCCAAAATTCAACATTTGAAAATATATATTATTAAGAAAATGTAGGGTGAAAAAAAGTTCGTATAAATATATTTAGTGTGGTCCTTTTTAATGATGTTCGGTATGGCTTTCTTGGTTTTCGTTCAACTGCTGATCTTTTAACTGTTGTAACTGAGCGGATTTATCAGTTTATGGATAATTCAGGAGAGGGTAGATCCATTGCGCTTGACATTTCCAAAACGTTTGACAGAGTGTTGTATTCTGGTCTCCTACACAAACTTCAGGGTTAATGTATTGATGGTGAGGTTCTTGACATTATTAGGTCTATTCTTTCTGATCGAAGCTTGCGAGTATCTTTGGACGGTGTCTCTTCATTCTCCTTTCCTATCAATGCTGGTGTTCCTCGGGGCTCTATTCTAGGTCAAACACTGTTTCTCCTCTATATAAATGATCTTTTAAAGGATATTGTTCTAACGATACCACTCTCTATCCTGGTGTTGCTTCTCGCCCATCTCCCTCGAATCAGTCGAAATATGCAGCTGATCTAGAATTGACCCGGGTTCAGTTGTTAATTGGGGTACGAAATGGTCTGTTTCATTTATCACGTTTAAACTCAGCTCGTGTCTTTCAATCAATCGTAGGCGTGCCCCTTTTCTTCCTGAAATTACCATACATGGTTCTGCTCTTGAGGAGAAATCGACTCTGAAACTTCTTGGTCTTTCTCTCTCATCAAATCTTTCTTGTAGTTCATACATTAGATCCATTGCTCTTTTTGTTTCTCGTAAAGTCGGGTCTCTCTATTGCTCACAACACTTTCTCACACCTGAGGCTATTCTTTATCCTCACAAATCCACAATCAGACCATGTATGGAGTGCTGTTGTCATATTTGGGCTGGTGAATCTCTGTCCCATTTGAGGGTTCTTGATTAGGTGCATAAACGTATGTGTAATTTGATTGGCCCTACCCGTTCTTCTTCTCTACCTCCTCTCTCCTACAGAAGTCATGTTGCTAGTTTCAGTCTTTCCTATAACTACTATTATGGCATGTGTTCTTCAGAATAATGTGATATATTTCCCGCTTCTTTTGTTCCAGCTCGTTTTACTCTTTGGTCTAGTGGTCTCCATCAATTCTCTGTTTTGATACCTCATTTTAATCCAGCTTCCTATTTCACTAGCTTCTTTTCAAGAACCACGGGCTTGTAGAACTCTCTTTCTGCTGACTGTTTTTCTCCTACCAATAATCTTGGTCTTTTCAAGACTAAGGTAAATAGGCATCTCCCGTCTTTGCGATAATCATATTTGTTCTTGTTAGCTCCTTACATGAAGTGGCTTCATGCCTTGTCTGGAGCGATGTCTATAATATATATATATATATATATATATATATATATATATATATATATATATATATATATATATATATCCTGATTTTGGGGGAGTACACAATTTTATTATCGCAAGACGAATTCTATCGTTCATGATTAAAAGAAAAATATTCCAGCCAACCGGTTTGGCCCTCTCTTAACAAAAGCTGTATCGAGGGATTAAAAAAAGAGGGATTAAAAAAAACGTGGTGAAAAGAAAGAGTACAGAAAATAAAATAGCGTTATGTTATATGTACAATGGAGGATGAATCTTAGAGATTGATCACATTAGTCCCAATAGACATTCCCTTTGCTTGCAAAGGGAGGGACGTTTAAGACGAACATGTATCGTCTCCAAGATTTTTTAAAGTGGTATAATGAGTGAGCATGACTGAGAATGGTGAAGGAGTCCATGCTAAAATTCCTAGCGCATGGCGGGTTTTTAAGTAAATGGTCTGTAATGGAAGACCCGTATGTGTTACTTTGAACGTCCGTTGACCGGAAGGTTCCATTCCTGATCTTACTCGGAATGTGCTGTTGGACTCTACTATCCAATCTTAAGGTAGTCCTACCCACGTAGTTAGCACTGCAACTATATTTAAAATGATAAATTACATTATTTTTATGGTGTGTGTGTGGGGAGGGGTAAAACGTCTTTACGAGAGAACGCCAATAAAGGTTTGTAGAAAACACAACACGCACATTCGAAGAAAAATAACAATTTTAAACTCCTGAGCTGATTTGCATTGGCAAATTTCATCAACTGCAGGAATATGTTTCAGGAATGGAAGGAGACGATAAATGGTTACGATATAAAAAATCGGCACAGATATCGATAGTTTCCAAAATAGGGACCCAGGTAAATAGGTTGCTAATATCGTAGGAACACATAAATTTATTAGCAACCTTAAAATCTTGAATGTACTTTGCAAAATGAAATGAATCTTTTAGACAGTATTTACTATAGTAATTCAATACTGGCTGTAACATATTGAAGATCAATTTTGCAACCTTCTGCTGTGATGACCCTACCATAGATAGAATGGGCCTAACTGGGATATCCGTGAGTTTTGGGCGGATAGAGCCCGAGGGTCTGATCTGACTGGCTATAAAGGAAGGGGGTACACCGCTTTTCACCCATTTTACCAGTTGCTTCTGGAATTTAGATTCTAAAGAAGGTGTTTGCATCATGAATGCCGACAGGGCCCAATTTGATAAACTTATATATATATATATATATATATATATATATATATATATATATATATATATAACTATATCTGCCTATTTCTATCATCTAATCAAAGTAAAATTGCCTCATTAAAATATTATTAATTAAACTTTCGCCGTTACTGTTTATTTATCTATCTGTGTATTATAGATACGTGTAATTTATTTCTACAGTTTTTATAATCAACTCATACACACACACACATATATATATATATATATATATATATATATATATATATATATATATATATGTACACATCCACATATATGTAAATATATATATATATATACATATATGTATGTGTGTATGAGTTGAGTATAAATATATTAACCCTCCCATATATATATATATATATATATATATATATATATATATATATATATATATATATATATATATATATAAAGATCTCTTCGTCATTATAAAATTGTCTCATCAAAATTTTAGTAATTAACCTTTCTTTGGTTGCCATCTATCCATCTATCTAGATATGCGTGTGTTGGTGTTAATATAGATATATGTCATATTCTCATAATTTTTTAATAATTTATACACACACATCAATGGATATACACATGTGCATATTCATGTATACACACAGCTATATATATATATATTTAATGATCTCTTTCAATTTTTCTCATTTCAAAATTGTCCAATCAAAATGTTATTAATTAACCTTTCAAGCCCGCCATCTATCCAGCTTGCTATGTTTTGATATGATATGTACGTACTATTTCTTACATAATGCACGCACGCATATTCACAGTCATTCAGAGACTGGCTGGTTAGCTGTATCATAGCTCTTCAATGTCGCTAGAGTAGCAACTATTCTAAACTTAGATTTAAACCTGCTATACGCATAAGCTTAATACATTGAGATAAATCTGAATGATTATATTAAACATTTTCAGCAACTAATTGTTTTTTTTTTACAAATAGATACTCATTATCGTTACTGGCCACAGGTGATGTCACTTACAAGAGTGTTCAACCCACGAATGGTAATGCGCAAATGTAGTGATCCCCGTGCAGACTGTGATAAATCGATGGATGCCGACCGCGAACGGTCAATAAAATTAATGACATTTTGATAATACAATTTTTAAATGATATAAACCGGAAAGTTATGTTTGTGTATATGTTTATATTCTTCTATGTATAGGATTCACTCCTAAACTAATTAACCGATTCTTATATATTTTGGAACACATGTGTTAGGCCTAAGGTTGAGTAATACGGTCATATTTACTCTAATTTAGTTTTATGCAAATCGATAAAAGAGGTGGTCGGAGCGCTTCGTGAAAATTCAGACATCTTCGATTCTGAGAAATATTTAGCAAATTTCAGTTTAACTGAAATATTTTGAACAGTTTTTAGAGGTAATAACATGGGCCCAACCCCAGATATAAAAAATCAAATATTTCAGATTTGCATGAAACTTGAGCCATAGTCATTAGGCACTAATTAAGCAAGATTCACTGAGTTTCAACTTCTAAGACGTCTTAAGCCGAAGCCTTACATTTTAGACATGCTCTAGAATTGAAATTAATTGCTTGACTTGGACCAAAATTCGAATAAATTTTTTTAGACAGTATTCATTATGTCTTAATTTTTGTAAGGGGACATAAAAGTGGTGCAAAACTGTTCTGGTCGGGGTATTTATTTTACCCATCTTGGGACGAATATTCTTCTAGCATATGTATATATAAAGATAAACATATATATATATATATATATATATATATTTATATATATATATATATATATATATATATATATATATATATATATGTGTGAGTGTGTGTATATATATACACATATGTATATATCTTATTAATTTTATCAACCTTCTGCGAGCAATATCTATTTATCTCTTTACCTATCTATTTGTGTGTCAGTGTTAAAATAAGGCATGCAATATTTTCACTTTTATATAATCTATAAACGCATAATATATATATATATATATATATATATATATATATATATATATGTGTGTGTGTGTGTGTGTGTGTATTTTATTAGATATATATTTAGAATTTTTTATATAAATTGAATATAAATTTTATAACATAAAGTAATTATCATAGCTCAATAGCGTATATATACAGGTGTGACAAAAAAAAACGGGCCCTCGTGTACACTTTATGTGATATCCCCATTTATTTATTCACCGATTGCCCTTATTTTACAGGACATGGCAGAATCAACCGCCGTGAGTACACCAAGACCTCAGTGGGAGTTGGGACAAAGAATACACTGTGTTACATTGTACTACAAGACAGCCTCGTTTAAGAAAACCCAGGACAGTTTCATGCATCAGTTCGAATGTGAAAAGGCTCCATCCAAAAGCAGAATTCAGAACTTGGTGGACCACTTCGAGAAGTATGGGATTGTGGAGAACCTCAACGCTGCCAGTGAGAACCGTCCAAGCCACTCGGGACGTCCCAAGAAGCGGACAGCCGAGCTGGTCGAAAGTGTGAGAGAGTCTCTCCAGGAGAGTCCGTAGCTCTGTGCGTAAGCGAAGTCAGTCCCTCCACCCATACAGAATACAGACGCTGCAGACCCTTACAGCCTCAGACAAGAAGCAGAGGAGCGCTATGGCAGCCAAGATGCTCGTTAAGATCGAGTAGACACCAGGTTTCCTTAACCTCCTTTGGACCTCAGATAAAGCCCACTTCTATCTTGACGGAAAGGCGAACTCCAGGACAAATGTCTTCTGGGAGTCCTCCAGACCCAATGAAGTAGCCACAAAACCCCTGCACTCTCCTAAGTGCACGGTGTGGGCTGCAATCTCGGTCAGAGGCATCATCGGACCAATCTTCATCGAAGAATCTGGCGCAGCAGTGACAGTCACCAAGGAGCGGTATGTGGAGGTCCTCAAAATCTTCAAAATTGAGCTCCAGACCCTCTACTCGTCGCTCATGAGCAAGTTCTGGTTCAAGCAAGACAGAGCAAGTTCTCACACCTCAAACCTGTCCTGTGATTGGCTGAAAGAGAACTTCGGAAGCCGCGTGATCAGTCTCAAGACTAATTTCGAGTGGCCACCCCATAGCCCGGACCTAAGCCTCCCAGATTTATTCATTTGAGGCTATCTTAAGGACAGAGTGTACGCAGGGAAACCCAGAACCATCACGGAACTCAAGGAAGCCATCAGGGAGGAGATGAGAGCCATTCACAATTCAGTCCATCTAGAACACATGCTGTAGAACGGAGAAAAAAAGGCCAAACACCCTAGTTTTTTATGTGATGTTTTGAATATAATAAACTAGTTACAACCAAAAATTCAGTTCATTCTAACGAAACACTAAGAAAGATAGCCTAATTAAAGTTGGGGCCCGTTTTTTCTGGGTCACCCTGTATATATATATATATATATATATATATATATATATATATATATATATATATATATATATATATGCAAGCGTCGTTAAAGACCACGGAGTTTTCTGTCTTCACGATCTTATTTGTCAATTTCTCGACGCGGCGAGCTATTCTTCGGTTTTCGGTTGTTAATTGGTGGAGTATTGCACCTAACGTTGTATCGTGGGCCATTCCTCTGGCGCTTCAGGAGGCTGTGTCTTATTGTTAATAGAAGCCGTATTTATATTTTTATTATTAGTTATATATTATTAATCTATACATTTACATATGTATACATATATATATAGTCTAAAAATGCTTTGAGTTATTTTAAACAAAAAGACAAAAAAAGGAAAATGCTGTTTAAATTCCCACAGAAACTAACTAAATCCAAAATAGTGCAGACTTAACATTCGTTGGAAAATTCATAAATAAATAAAATATATAATAGTAAGTAAATAATAAAAAAGGGGGATTAAGTATCTAACAGTGAAACAAAAACAGGATACCTTAACGTTAGCATCCAATATTAACACGGGTATCATCAGGTGTTTACCATGTAACTGTTTCGGAGATTTAAAAACAGGACAGTTATATGCATGGCTCTCCAATGGTACAGATCAAACTACCATTTCCCCAATCAAGTGTCGAAATAATTCAGCTTAAAATGTTACTTATATATAAATAAATAATAATAATAATAATAATCAAAATAATATAATAGACTACCCTTATATATATATATATATATATATATACATATATATATATACATATATATATATATATATATATACATATATATATATATATACATATATATATATATATACATATATATATATATATATATATATATATATATGTTATAAAATTGAAGAGTGGCCTAAAAGGGTTAATTAATACAATTTTGATGAAGTAATTTTGCACTGATTAGATAATAGAAAGGGTTAAACACACACACACACAAATATATATATATATATATATATATATATATATATATATATATATATACGTATATATATATGTATATATTTGTGTGTGTTTAACCCTTTCTATTATCTAATCAGTGCAAAATTACTTCATCAAAATTGTATTAATTAACCCTTTCAGGTCGCTATCCAATTTTATAACATGCTTTTCACTTTCGCTTTTTCTTATTTTTGATATTTTAATATCAGAGATGTCGTTGGCTTTCAAATTCAAATCCATCCATTTGATGTGTCGTAAATTAAAGTCTTTACATTTTCATTTGTTCCCCTTCCCTTTTCTCTAGCGTTTTAATCGTTTTTATACCCCACCTCTATGATTACAAGATACAAATTTGGCATTCTCTTCCATCAGCCACTTCACTTCCGTTCTATTTAACTAATTTGCTGATTCATGCTAGGCTAAAAGACCAAAACATAGATGTCCATAGACTTTTCACAAAATTCTCTTGTTTTTAGTGACACCGGTTTTAAACCCTGAGGTTCATATATCCTACTGAATAGCCAACGAAAAACGAGTCTAGGGCTTCCGGTTTGTGGCTTACATGGTTTATGTGAATTGCGTTGTTATGTCGGATTTTAGAAAATATATCATCATCATCATCATCATCATCATCATCATCATCATCATCATCATTATTATTATTATTATCGTTATTATTATTTATCACTAGGAGTTATCACACTGGTCATCGTCAGTGATCGCCCACTGCCAACAACCTGTGGTATTCCCTGGAGTCTGAGTGACAACAAGTCTCCTCAGACTTCCAGTATGCTCTACTTCTTTTCGCTCATCACCGCTGATGACCTTGTGGTATCGCAACAGCCACCTACCATCGATTTCCTGCTGATAAGGGCCATTGGTCCCCTCTGGGGCCCGAGTGGCAACAAGCCTCCCCAAGGTCCCAGAGCTGTCCGCGCTCTTCCAGTGGAGGTCTGGTTTGCGCTTTCCCTCCTCGACCCTCTGTCCATAATTTTCGTGGTGTCAGCCTATGCTTGCGCCTCTCTCGTGCGGTTGTATTTTCCCTGGTTCTGTTTTCTTGTGCTTCCATGTGTTTGTTCTCCATTCGTTGCTTATGTGGGTTGGTTTCCGCATTCGAGGACATTTCTCAGGATTGTAGCTGTTTTGATCATTACTGTCCTTTGTATGGTCTCAGTTATCCCTTTGATTGCTATTTCTCCTAGTCTTTTCTCCATGTTTTTGGGGACTGTTCCTAGTGCTCCTATGATGTTATACTGACTTTCTTCATATTCCATATTCCTTTCGGTTCTCTGGCAAGTTCAGTATATTTGTTTCTTTTTTCCGTCTCTTTGATCTTCACTCTGTGGTCCGCTGGAACGGCAAAGTCTACGATTTTGCAGGACTTTTCTTTCTTGTTGATTATTATCATATCCGGTCTCCTTGCTGTTATGGGTTTGCCTGTTTGTACATTCATATCCCATATGATTTTGTGTTTTTCGTTTTCTAGTACAGTTTCTGGTTTGTGTCTGTACCGTTTTTTTTGCATATTCGAAATTCAGTTGTTTGCACATTTCCCGGTGTACTTCTTTCCCCACGCTGTCATGTCTGTTTTTGTATTCCTTTTGGGCTAGCTTGCTGCATTCACTTATTATATGATTTATCGTTCTGTCTCTTTGTCCACATAATCGGCATTTGCTGTTTTCCTGGGTTTTTATCTATCTTTGCTTTAATAAAGTTTGTCCTAATCGCATTGTTCTGTGCGGCCGTCAGCAGAGATTCCGTTTCTCTGTTCAAGTGTCCTTTTCTTAGCCATGCCCAACTATTTTCATTGGTTTCATCGCTTGTCAGTCTTATAAAGCGTCCATGTAGTTGTTTTTCTTCCCACTTTTCCTTTCTTGTCTTTTTGTTTCTGGTTTCAGTGCTTCCGGAGTTGTTTGTTGGGCTGGTGTCTCTTGCTGTGGTGATCAGTCTTTCCGTGTTCTGGGTTACATATTTCTCCAGCTCTTCCACACACTCTTCTATACTTACCAGTCCTCTACCTCCTTCGTTTCTTTTCATGTAGAGTCTGTCCGTATCGTCTTTTGGGTGCAATGCATTGTGCATAGTCATTAGTTTTCTAGTCCTCTGGTCAAGGTGCCTGAGTTCTTCTTTGGTCCAGCCTATGAATGGTCCAGAGTATCTTATTAGTGATACAGCCCATGTGTTTATCCCTTTTACTATGTTTCTGCTATATAGTTTAGTTTCTAAGAGTTTTCTTTTTTTATTATTATTATTATTATTATTATTATTATTATTATTATTATTATTATTATTATTATTATTATTATTATTATTATTCACTAAGAGTTATGCACAGGTCCTCGTCAGTGATTGCTCACCGACAACAACCAGTGGTGTTTCCTGGAGTCTGGGTGACAACACGCCTCCCCAGAATTCCGGTACTCTCTAATTCTTTTCGATAACCACCGCAAATTACCTTACGGTATCGCAACAGCTGTTTACCATTGATCTGTTGCTGGTAAGGACCATTGCTCTTCTCTGGGACTGTGTTGGCAATACGCATCCCAACGGTCCCATCACTTCCCGCACTCTTCCAGTGGAGGCCTAGTGTGTGCTGTCCCTCCTCAGTCTTCTCATCCTCCTTGACCCATCTACAAATATATTATGTGGTGTCATCCTATGCCGACATCGTTCGGGGGAGAGAACAGCTTATGATATATCTTGCAGTTTCTGTTCATGCGTTGGTGTTTTTCATGTGATTTTGTTTCTACTTGTACTTTCATTGTGACGTGTTACCATTGGTAGCTTATGGTGGTTGGTTTCCGCATTCAAGGAGTTTCCTTAAGATTGCAGGTGTTTTGATCATTGCCGTTCTTTGTAATGTCTCAGTGATTCCTGTGATTCCAATTTCTCCCAGTCTTTTTTCCAGTTTTTTTAGACTGTTCCTAGTGCTCCTACGATTATTATTATTATTATTATTATTATTATTATTATTATTATTATTATTATTATTATTATTATTATTATTATTATTATTATTATTATTGTTATTATTATTATTATTATTATTATTATTATTATTATTATTATTATTATTATTATCATCAATTTTAATATTTCATAATCCTATTGAGTTGTTGTCACTATTCGATCACATTATTCTATACAATTTTCCATTTGTTGTTTTGATATATTATTTTTTTTCGCTAATGATCAACTGTTCTTATTGTTTAATATATTATTATTTATTGTTAATTATCTTGAGAATAGCTATTTATTCTACAATCTTTGCTTTACTTATTCTGGGATTAAATAGCAAAATACATATTTTTTAAATTTATTTGAATTTAGATCAAAATTGTTCTTTTGTGTTTTATAAATTAATTTAATTTTTTAAGTTTATAATATGATATTTTCCTTCTAAACATAATTTACCGTATCTACTATATATATTCAAAGGTGTAAATTAATTTTTAAATAGTTATGTTTGTTCTCATATATATTTAGACATTACAGTTCGATTTCTACACATTTTACTCTTGAATGTCAGCATGCGATGCTTATAACTATTTGACATTTTTTTACTAGCCCCTACGTATTTTGTTCTGTTCGTTTTTTATATTATTATTTATTGGTGTTTTGTATATGAGAGTAGCTGTGCAACCTTTTTTCATAAGTTGGCAATTCATTTGTATTCTAGAATGACATAAGTTTATATTATTATTAATGCTTAAACCATGAGTATTAGTATTATTTGTTGTTACTTTTACTATTAATTATTGTTTATCGTGTTTATTTTTTATTGAGTGCATGAACTAAGTTTAATGCGATTTCTTATTTAGAATCTTAGATAGCTAATGTTTTCAGGGAAATGTTAATGTATTATCTTAAAAATATTTTGCCAATTTCTGTTTGTTACGAGGTGGGGTGAACCAGATTACATTTCGTTTTCTATAGATTATTAATATTATTATTAATATTATTATTAATATTATTATTAATATTATTATTATTATTATTATTATTAATATTATTATTATTATTATTATTATTATTATTATTATTATTATAATGTATCATTGTTATTATTGTTATTATTATTATAATGTATCATTGTTATTATTATTATAATGTATCATTCTTATTATTGTTATTATTATTATCATTATCATCATCGTCGTCATCGTCATCATCATCATCATCATCATCATCATCATCATCATCATCATCATCATCATCATCATCATCATCATAATTATTATTATTGATATCATTATTATCATTATTATCATTATTATTATTATCATCATTATTATTATTATTATTATTATTAATATTATCATTATTATTATCATTATCCTTATTATCATGATTATTACTATTATCATTATTATTATCATTATTATCATTATTATTATTTTATTATTATTATTATTATTTTATAATTATTATTATTATTATTATTATTATTATTATTATTATTATTATTATTATTATTATTATTATTATTATTATTATTATTATCATATCCGCCGTTTCTTAAAGACGTTACATATTCTTTTTGTCTTTTGATAGAATATATTTACATTACTTAAATTAGTTGTCTATCGCCTATTGATCTAAACTTTTGTTTCCAGACTGCGCGCGAATTGTTAAAAAGTTTATTAATATATGATGGGCTATTGTTTGCTTTAAATATGGCTTGTATGTTTCATTGTTTCAATAAAAAATTGTTTTTTCTAAAAATCAAAATCTTTTAGATCATTTTTTTTTATTTCTTAACAGAGTTATTAATATAAAAGTAAGACAATGAATGTCAATTCTTCAGATTAAAATTAATCTTTTATAATATGATACACGATCTTTTCGAAATATGACATAGTTTCTGTTACAGGCAGATGTCAAACCACTATTACAGTTAAATTATTATTAGTATTATTAGTCATAGTAGTGTTAGTAGTGATATTATCAATAATAAGCTAATTTTCTACCTTTATTATTGTTATTCCGATTATTGCCATCCATGTCAGCGACTACCTCCATTTGCAGTTAATGTAAGTCAACAATTAAACACTCTTCTCGATAGTTTTGCGCCGCTTTTCAAACGACTGTCAATCGGGCATGAACGGTAATGAAAAACAACTCAAAAAGAGGTAAATTGGTTTTTAAAGCGCAGGTGTTTCGTACTTCAGCACAAGCTCCTTCATTCGACAGCAAAAAGGCGCAGCCATTTCCCGCGGTTATGTATCGCTATTGGCTCGGTGTGAGATTATATTGGCCGCCATCTTGAACAAAAAAAAAGGAGGATGGAAAATGGTGGCACTTGAAAAGGTATTGTCTTGCAAGCATTGTTCATTTTGAATTATGAATCTCTGAAATTTGGGCACATATCCAGATTATGTTTAATAATCGTTTTAACAATAACAATATCAACAGTAATCATATCTTAGTCAAGCAACAGTGACAATTATTATGATCACTATTATTGTTATTATTGTTATTATTGTCATTATTATTATTATTGCTGTTTTTATTATTATTATTATTATCATTATTATTATTATTATTATTGAACGTGATTAAGTAATGAAGACAATTACAACAATGAACCTGTTAAAAAGGAAAAAAAAAGAAAGAAAAAAGCGGGGATAATGTTTACTACGAAGATGGCAAAAAGAGAATCGGATAATGATATTGATGATTGTAATTATAACATTAATACGAATCTTAATAATGATAACAAACGAAAGATGCTACACAAACCTGTTCATAATAATCTATACAATAATACGCTAAGACATTACATGTTTGTACGTACGTTATCACCTTTCACATGCATACAAAAACTAAAGTCGTCCGATTAGCAAAGATTGTATATTAATCTGAGATTACCAAAATAAAAAATCCCGACTTTATCCATTTTAACATAAATTGTTCTTAAGTCAAATTATCTCTTCCCGTCGATTACTATTTTGTTTGAATACATTTTAAAACACAGTTTGCTTTTTTCAAACTTCATAACCGGAAGGCGCCTTCAAGGAACAATATTCTCTCCAGCAAAATAATGAATCGACGAATCTTACAGCAAAAGTTAAGTTATTTCGGAATACATACATATATCAACTTATAAAAATGTAGGTGACTAAACTAGAAAATAACACTGTCGGCGTATATCCTAGCCGATATAAATATACATTCGAAGAATATTTAGATGACAATTACTTTTACGGTAAGAGCACGGATAGTGTTTATTGTTTAAAGAAGCATTTAATTGCGGCAATTTTAAATAAACAAAGAAGACATATATTCGTATTATTTATTTAAATAATATTTAGCTGACATTTATTTTTACGGAAGAAGAGTCGTTTTGTTCCTTAATAGTATTGACTCTGACAGGCATAAATTACTTCAAAAACGTATAGTATTATTAACAGTACATTATACAAATTGATGTAGAAACCACCGAGGAATCACAACTAGTAATAATAATTATGATAATGGTAGTTTCCTTAAAAGAACGAGGTTCACTTATTTAAAACTATATAACTGGATTTTAATAGAATCCAGGCTATATAACCGGATAATAAAATAATCCAGCTCAAATGACCGAAAGATAATCTAATATTGATGAGAAGACTGCATATTAAACAAACTTAGTATAGAATACTGTTTTCCTAGTTTCTATGTAAAAAGGAAACTTTCTGAAGAGTCCACACATCTCAATAGGAGGCTCTGTCCATCCGTAGTCTGTCACATTTAAGTTTGAAATAACATTTCCATATTTGAACGCAAAGATTGAGTAAAGGTACCTCCAGAAAGTCATCATATTTCGTTTTGATATCATTGCGTATCGACTTGCCTCACACGAGGGCAAAGTTGGACACGATGGCGGTTTTTAATGCGAGGAAAATCCAGTTGACACCAAAATGGAGCACTCTAAATTGCTATAAAAACAAAAATGGTTTCATCCTTCAAGGATTTCTTCTCTGCTTGAAGACAGAGCATATATATATATATATATATATATATATATATATATATATATATATATATATATATATGCTCTGATCCTGGCTTGAAGGCTAGATGGCAATCTCTTGATATGAGAAAGTTACAACGTTTACATACAAGGTTGAGACACTAGGACAACGCAACGAGACAGAGCCTTCATTTGAAACCCGCCGATTAACCGAATTCAGGCCAACAAAACGGGTGATTAATTCAGTTCCATGTAAACAAAACCCACTGATTAACCCTAAACAGATCAGAAGCGCAAAACATGCAAAAGATTGCTTAATTGTTTAGTATCAGTGATTAGCATAACGCAGCGGTTAACTTAGTATATTCTTACGATGTTATTTGCGGATGTCCAATTCCTTAACTAGGAGTTTCTTTGGAGGCAATATTACTAGGTCAGGTTAGCGTCGTCTACTTATCACAATCTGGCATAGCTAAATTTATGACGCAACTGAACTTAATTTAAATTTTAAAATCTTTATAACACCACGTGGTTAAATTAACCAATCAACTCTTTACTTTTCATATACATAAAGAATCTACATAGAAAACTATCTAGGCGCTTCACAAAAGTATATTATTGATAAAGAATCTGAATCTGTAAGTAGGTTGGCATGGGGATAGTGATAAACGTATTCACATAGACGAGGTGTGAATGAAAAGCAAGTATACTGTTGTCAGCAATAATTAATACTAATTTCAACAAACGAATTACATTTTTATTCATGTAAAGTTCATGTCCTCAATATGAGGAAGCTATCCACTTAGTTTAGGGTGTTTTGTTTATTGTTAATTGTTGAGTTCAGTAATAGCCAGAGTCGTGGCCTGTTTAAAGAGAAGGCCATTCAATTGAGTCTCGTTTTTCTGCTGACGTCACATTGGTTAGTGCTAAGAAGATACACACTATATGTAGACATATGACGATAGTAATTTCTCTCTTATACTATTTCATGTTTAGTATTTTAAAAAAGGTTACTTATGGTTTTGGTCGATGTCGTTTTGAAGGTGAAAGTCTGATAGTGATTTGAAGAGTAAACTATACAAACACTCGTTTACACTAAAATTCAAGGTGGATGACAGACTTGTCTTGATAGGAAAATATTAAATAAAAAAACAAGTACGTGCTTGTTTTCCCTAAGGTTTGAAATATCGTTTTACACAATAACAAGTCTGTATAACATAAAACGTTCTAATTTCATTTTGAACGTATAAAAAATTGAACTTTTCTGTTAACCTGTCCGCACCATTGCGTTTTTACAATTTGTTAGCAATAAAATATTATCTATTAGAAATTCCGCTAAAAGTTGTGATTTTGTATTAAAAATATGTTGAATGTGTATTTTTTGTGCCAAAAATTTCTTGTGTTGAATAACTTTCTAAAAAAGTTCAAATATGCGTGGTTCTAGAAAAACAACAATTAAAACATGAAATTAAAGTTACATTTTGAACACGAAAGAATTTAATTTGACGACAAGAAATAAAAGTTCAACAGAGCGAAATATTTATATATTTATTGCTAAATATTTTTTTCTTTTATTACACTTACAAAATTTATAAATTTTTTTATTTATCGTTTTTAAAATTTTTTTTATCGTGTGTTCTTAATTTGTTTGTTTATTTAATAATTGTATTTTTTCGCTAAATTCATAATTACAGTTCTTTAGCCTCATAAATTGAAATAGTATTTTATATTTTTTCACAAATAAATAATTTCAAGTGTAGTATCTGTTCTGATACTACACTTTATATTTTCTGCCCTTGGTCAATGAAGGAGCAATTGATTGTTAGAATTTAAATTTTTGTTCTAATTCAATGGCTTCCATTTTGGGAGTTTGATTTACCCACATTATAAATCGACCTTGTGTCTAACTCTGTCCTCGAGAAGAGACAAGTAGATAAGAACAGACGTAATTACACACATCGTATCAAACAATATTTTCTACAAAACTTATAGGTTGATATTGTAACTTTAAAAATAGTATAATCGACTTTGCTTGACTTCGCATGCTTTCATTTGAATGGCTTCGGTAAAGAAAAGTATTTTCAGATTGTTCACAATCAACATAATAAAATGAATTTTAGTCTCTAATGTTTATTTACTTTAGTGCAGCAACAACACACTCAACAACAACTTATTCTTTTTGAATGAATTCTTGTTTTTTAAAAATTTAATATTGATAAATTCACTTTCAGTATAAATCAGATCGTGTTCCTATCTTTTTATTTCATTGTAATTTCTTATTTACAAATTCATTATGGACAGCCTGACTTTGCGGCATGTTTTGCACGCACCAAAAAGTATGACGTCATTTCTCGATCGAGCGAGCCTTCTTAACGAAGGTCGTGCTAGAGCCCACAATACACCCGACATTGTGTCGTATCCAGCCCCGTGGTGTGTCAGGAAAATAACAACTGCATGCTTTCCTACTTCAATATAATCCTTTAGAGTTCAATATACGTCGCAATTCTTCTCTGCTTCGCTTCTATTAGGGGTGGGACGTAATGGGTGAAAATTTCAGATTCATGCGAGTAGATTTTTTTTGTGTTCATTTATACATAAATAACACTTAACAATCAGACGTTTTGAAAAATTTGCAAAATTCAGAATGTGCAGGCCAATAGTTGTTGGCTATTTTACAGTCATGAGAACCCTTTCACAGCCTGAAAATGGTCTTAAATTAAAGTACTATATCAGATTTAACAATCTATATCCATTCATAGCTTTTGAGGATGTTTTAGGACCTGCAATGTCGCATGAAACCACTTTTTCACCGAAAAATTATGGATTTTGAGTCCCGTGGAGCCCTAACGGCTATTTTTGGCCTGCACCTTCTGAATTTTGCAAAATTTTCAAAATGTTTGATTGTTTAGTGTTAGTTATGTATAAATGAACACAAAAAAATGCTTCTCGCATCAATCTGAATTTTTAACCCATTACGTCCCACCTCTACTTCTATCCCCTGTTAGAATGGATATGAATGGATGTCGCCACAATCTTTTTGATTGTCTTAACCCACCCGTCTTCAAGCCAGCTCTCCTTGAGTTTAGAGAAAAGAAAATAGTCAAAAGAAACCAGATCAGATAAATGTGGAGGTTGTTACAGTATGGCGACGCTTTTTTTAATTCGTTGCTCTATATTACTGGCTCGCCCTTCAATGCTAACACACATATACTATAAAAAGCCAAATAAAAAAACAAAACAAACCAAAAAAACAAAGCGTGTAAAAAATACAATAGTTGCAAAAACGTATTTAAGTTGATATAATAATCGTCAGATCCATCTTTAGCCCACAGCGAACACAGCTCACACGCAGACTCGTTACTTTTCAGACCGACCGCTTAGATATTAGGATCAGACATGGTGGTACAAGACACTTTTAGAGCCAATGGTCTTGTTTTATTTGTTTTACGGCATATCAACAACTCTGTGAGTCATTTAATTCCGACCAAAAGTAGAGATAGAATTAGTAATCCATTGTAATCGTTCTGTCTGGTAAAAAGACCTGATCTCGTTAGCATTCTTTGCAGAGAAACAGCTTTTTGACATAAGGTGGATTATTTATATATTTCTTTTGTACGATCTTACTTCGTTTACGAATCCAACAATTTCGTTCAGATTGACCTGCTGAAAAAATGGCTTTCGTGTCACAGAAGTAATATTCGATGGCGGTGATTAGTCAGCAATATATTCTAGCCGAGGTTTTATAGAGTGGGTGTATGGATCAATGACCGCATAGGTTATGCATGTGCAAATTTTATTACGTCATTTGCAGCATTTGCAACATCTAACTTTGAACACCTGCGTCAGTCGACATTGCACCAGAACATTAATAATGAATATATATATATATATATATATATATATATATATATATATATATATATATATAGAGAGAGAGAGAGAGAGAGAGAGAGAGAGAATAAAAGAGATAAAGAGAGAGAGAGAGGGAGAGAGATTAACAAGTATATATGCGTGTATATTTATATATGCATATTAAATATATCTGTACATAGGCAGATATATACATGTATATGAAATATGAATTCATACTTACATAAATACATAGATAGATGTATATATATATATATATATATATATATATATATATATATATATATATAATCAGACAAAAAAGCACAACAAAAAAGACACCCTTTCCCTTGTACTATAAAAACCAAATGCATTCTAATTACAAACTCGACGAAAAAGCTATAATCAACATAATAAAGCGACACACTAAACCCACCGGCCATCAACTAAAAATACAACTAATAATTTACTACACTAAATTCAAAACTTCTAACTTAATAATCAAAAATAATAACACTACTAACTCCCCCCTAAACTTAACACACGTACTATATTTGTTCAAATGCCCATTCGAGGAATGTTTTCCCAACACCAAAACAGACAAGTATAGTACTTATATTGGCCACACTACTACTACCCTCTCCCGACGCCTTACGTATCACTTAAATGACATTAGTGCCATCCAGCGACACATTAACACACACAAAAAAGCATAAAATCAATTGAACTAAGACAAATATTAACAACTAACACTAAGTTCATACATAAAAACAATTGCACCAACCGACTAAAAATTTTCGAAGCCCTACACATAAAAAAAATTACAACCCACAATTAATGAAATAGCATTCACCACCGGTACTAACGCCTTATATGTCTTTAACAATTAATACATAATAATAATAATAATAATAATAATAATAATAATAATAAAATAATAATAATAATAGATAACAAATAAAATAAATAAAACAAATTAATAAATTAATAAGTAAATAAAAGAATAAAGATATATATATATATATGCAAATAATTAGATATACCAAAAATAAAACTATAAATACGGCTCTTTACAAACAACAACAACACACAAACTTGTCAAGACGGTCGCGAGACCGAAAGCGCTAGAGAAATGACCCAAGACACAACATTAGGCGCCATGATCCATCAATTCATACCAGAAACCCGACTAATCGCTCGCAGAGTCGAGAAACTGACTAGAAAGATCATAAAGAGGGAGAACTCCGTGGTCTTCAACGACATATGTCTAATAAACGACTTGCTGCCTAAATATACATATATATATATATATATATATATATATATATATATATATATATATATATATATATGAATACAAGAATCAAGGCTTGTTCAACTGATTCGTTTATAAACATGTACATTTATGCGTGTTTAGTGTATGTATTTCTCCCTGTCTTTCTATCTTTTGTTCTGTCTGTCTGTCTCTCTCATCTGTCTCTCTTTCTCTCTCTCTCTCTCTTTATATATATATATATATATATATATATATATATATATATATATATATATAGTATATATATATATATATGGTGTCAGATAAAGGATACAATTTGTAGAGATAAAAAACAAAAAAAAACAAAGTAAAAGATCGGATATCGTAGTAAGATAAACAAAGGATTTCTAAGAGAAAGAAAATTCTACTGTCGATAAACAAACGACTTACGGAAAACGGTCATACAAAAACAAAAAAAAAGTAAGAAAAGAGAGAACAGTGAGTACAGAAATTTGTTTTTCTCATATATATTGTATACTTTTGAAAAATGCCTCACACGGACATAAAGCAATATTCTGCTAATATACCACCCCCGAACGAATGACTCTCGTTGGAAATGTTGCTAATAACTGGCGAAAATTTAAACGAAATTTTCTCAATTATTCGATCGCTAGTAGATTGTCTAAAGAAGCAGATACTTCATAGCAGACATCGGTATTTTTGGCAACTATCGGGGAGGATAGTTACGATATATATGAAGGGTTGAAGTTTAACTCTGAAGAAGAAAAGACGGACCTAGAGAAGGTGATGAAAAAGTTTGAGGATTTTTTCGTGGGCGAAACGCACAAAGCTTACGAATCCTATACATTCCATCTTCGCAAGCAAGAAGTATCGGAAGGTATCGAGACCTATATAGCTGCTCTTCGGCAGCTTGCAAAGAACTGCAATTTCGGAGAGCTACAGGATAGACTTATTCGAGACCAAGTCGTTGTCGGAGTTCGAAGCGATACCGTCAGAGAAAAGTTACTGTCTGATAAACAGCTTACTCTAGACAAGTGCCTACAAATAGGTAGAGCCTACGAAACTTCGAAACAACAGACGCAGACGATTTCCTCCGGTGCCGATGTAGCAGATCCTCAAATCAACCGGGTTACGAAGCGAACCTACAAGACAAACTTTCCCAAACAACCACATCCGAAATCGAAAATGCCTAGCAAATGCACACGCTGCGGGAAATTTCAATTCCACAATAGAAATGACTGCCCAGCAAAAGATGCACGCTGCAGAATTTGTTCGCAGAAATAGCATTATGCAAAATTTTGCAGAACCGATAAAGCGAAGGTTAGAGAAATAAGAGAGGAAGAAGAAAATCATTTTTTAGGTTCTGTCACTCTCGAGAATATAGGTACAATTACCACTGAGGATAATACAAATTGGCAGGCTAAAATTAAGGTCACCACTAAGACCTGTACCAAAATTATAAATTTTAGGCTGGATACAGGTGCAGATGTGACCGTTATCCCGGACCGGTTCTTCAGGAAAAATCCCCACTCATCCAACCCCAAAACAAAAGACTGTACGGACCGAGTCATCATGAGATAAACCTCATAGGATGTGTGAAGGCCAAACTGGCCACGGAAAAAGTAAGCTCGCAACAAGACCTTTATGTTATAGAGAGTCTGCAAGAACCTCTACTGGGAGGACCAGCAATCAAAGCCCTCAACCTGTTGAAAGCAGTTAATAGAGTGACAAGCGAAGGGCACCAGTATAAGAAAGAGTTCCCAGAACTGTTCACAGGCCTAGGGAAACTGGAACATGTGTACCAGATACGTTTGGATGCAGGAGCTCAGCCCTTTTCCATTGCTACCCCTAGAAGATTGCCGTTGCCTATGAAACAGAAGGTTCAGGAAGAACTGAAAAG
This sequence comes from Sepiola atlantica, assembly GCA_963556195.1. NCBI lineage: Eukaryota > Metazoa > Mollusca > Cephalopoda > Sepiida > Sepiolidae > Sepiola > Sepiola atlantica. The sequence goes on from OY744533.1 coordinate 94,662,522, forward strand.
TCTGGAGAACGAAGACATAATCCGTCCAGTCAAATCACCAACTGATGGTGTGCCCCAATAGTCGCTGTCCAAAAAGCTAACGGTAAAGTTAGGTTATGCGTCGACTTTACCAAGCTAAACGAGAGCGTGAAACGAGAAAAATGTCCTTTACCCACCACAGACCAATTACTGGCCGAGCTCGATGGAGCCACAGTGTTTAGCAAGCTCGACTGCAACAACGGTTTCTACAAAATCGTCCCACACGAAAAATCGCAAGTCCTTAGCACATTTATAACACCTTATGGGAGGTACTGTTTCAAACGACTTCCATTCGGGATAAGTTCTGGGCCAGAAATCTTTCATAGAGAGATGACACACATTTTGTCCGGAATACCAGGAGTCATCTGTGATATAGATGACGCCCTAATAAGTGGAAGAAACCAGCAGGAGCACGATCAGCGACTAAAAGCAGTACTGCAGAAAATGAAGGCTGCAGGAGCTACACTCAACGATAAATGTGTATTTTCTGTCAGAAACATAAAGTTTCTGGGTCTCATTATATCAAAAGAGGGAATACAAATAGATCCCGAAAAGTAGCAGCAATTATGGACTTGCCCAGACCTGAGAATGTGTCCGAATTACGACGCTTACCGGGCATGGCAAACCAGGTCGGAAAACTTGCTAGGAATCTAGCCGAAACCACCAAACCATTCAGAGAGCCTCCTAGGAAAGAGTCAGAATGGATCTGGGATGAGCCTCAGAAGGTAGCATTCCAGACCCTGAAGAAGCAACTGAGTTCTGTACCTGTATTGACTCATTACAATTCCAACAAGCCGACAAGGGTATCAGCAGATTCATCTAGCTATGGCCTAGGCGGTGTACTACTGCAGAAGCAAGAAAATGACTGGAGACCGGTATTTTATGCTTCACAATCTCTGACAGAAACAGAGCAGAGGTATGCACAGGTTGAGAAGGAGGCACTAGCAGTCACTTGGTGTTGTGAAAAATTTGCGGACTACTTGGTCAGAATGCCAAAATTCACAGTCGAAACAGATCACAGACCACTGTTCGCACTGTTTAAGTCGAAGCGACTCGACGAATTGACTCCAAGAATTCAACGTTTCCGCATGAGGTTAATGAGATTCTCCTATGAGATCATATACACAGCGGGAAAAGACCTCACAACAGCAGACGCTTTGTCCCGAGCACCTGGGAGTAGTCCCATTATACAGGATATCCAGCAGGAGACAGAGACCGACTCATTTATCCGCTCAGTCATAGGAAATATCTCGGCGAGCGATAAACGATTGGAGGATATCCAACTAAAACAAAATACTGACCAGGTCTGCAGTCAGGTAATCAAATATTATGAGATGGACCACTGGCCCGAAAGAGCAAGGCGGGATCCTGAACTAAAACAGTACTGGTTTGTCAACCAGGACCTAACAGTTTACCAGGGACTTCTAATGTACCAGAGCCGACTTGTCATTCCTAATGTACTTCAAAAAGACATACTAGAGCGTCTACATGAGGGACACCAAGGTATTGTCAAATGCCGAGCACTAGCTCGCGAAAGTGTGTGGTGGCCTGGCCTCTCTAAACAAATTGCAGACAAAGTTGGGAAATGTGGTATCTGTGAAAAAGAACGAAAATATCCACCAGAACCACTACAACCCACCAAATTACCTGCATATCCATGGCAGAAAATAGGAATGGATCTGTTCGAATTCATGGGACACCGATATCTTATGATTGTCGATTATTTTCCAGGTGAATTGAAATAGCCCATTTACGGACAACCACCTCAGCCAGCGTAATAGAGCATTGCAAATCAATATTCGCTAGGCATGGGATCCCAGAGACAATCATATCTGACAACGGTCCCCAATTCACTTCTAGTGCATTCAGGAACTTTTCAAATGTTTTTGACTTCCTGCACCTCACAAGTAGCCCCCATCATCCGCAAGGAAACGGAGAAGCTGAACGTGTAGTTTAGACAATAAAAAACTTATTGAAGAAAGCAAGTGACCCATACATAGTACTGCTAAATTATCGCAGCACTCCTCTGCAACACGAC